>OU744731.1:53464288-53879288 GCA_916613615.1 Steromphala cineraria | reverse complement strand
AAAAAGCTTGAATTGTTTATTAGCCATTGTAAGTCACGCAATATGCAACACCAATAATGCAGTCTCGGATTGAAAATATTGTGAAACTGATAATTGTTAAGAGAGTTTTTGAACAAATGTTTTATCAACAAGCATAGACTGAAGTCCTGTGGAGTTAGATATCTAATCGGCGGGCCGAATTCTGCAATAGCAATTAAAAAATCTTTTTTTTTACCCACTGCAGATGCTTTTTTTTAGCTCAGTATGAAATAATTGCACAGCATATCAGTTTAAGTAAACCTAGCTTCAATGATACTCGCTTCACTCCGATATTGAGTCTAGCAAGATGGAGTAGCAGGTCGCGTCGGCCAACCTTTCGCCGACCTATGACCCCCCCCCCCAACGTTATATGTGTGAATGCATACTATTGCAATTTGGTAAGACGATCCCTGATTGGTCAATTCCAAAGATCGGCTGACGCGACCTTCTACTACATCTTGCTAGACTTAAAAGTGGAATGAAACGAGTATTATTGAGGCTAGGTTTACTTAGACTGATAGCATATGCACAACAAGTAATTACATAATACCTAAATTGTGTTTTACACCAAACACACGTGATAAGGATTTGAACTGGTTGGTGTAATTCATTAACTAATTTCATTCATTAGTTTGTAGCCGCCACTTAAATCTTAGAGGGAATCTGGAATGTCCTTATATCCAAATTTCACTCTAAGGGTACCCCCTAACTGTGTACCAAATTTCATGCTTGTATCATTAAAGGCACAATTGCATATAAATTCTTCACATATCAGCTGTTCTCAACGATAAACGAACCTGCCCCTTAGGGAAACCGAACCTACCCCGATGCGGGGCATGTTCGTTTTTTAAACTCGTCGTATTAAAAGCATAGTTATAGGCAAACTAGTTGAGTTAGGCACTTTCAACAATTATTGCAATAAAGTTAAGATATGTCTCAATATATGTACAAACGTACATTATTATATTGCAAGAAAACGACTCGTTATCTCTATTTTAGTGAAAAGGGGACGTACCGGCCCCGGTCTCCCCTACAGCCCGAAACAGCTATCTTATTCTAAAACGCCGACAAATGTGTTAAGTTTGTAAAGTTTATAGATACGGAGCCGAGGACAATGGGATCAAAGAAAGTCCGAATGGTTCATGTTGCATTCGAATCCATGACCCTTTGTGACACAGCAACACTGATGATCTGAACCAGAACAATGTGCTTGACGCCATGTTCAATCACTGCATCAAGGTCCATTAAACTAAGATAACTCGTTGATTTTTGCCTACATTGCTGATGCAGCTTGTTAGAAACAATACAATTTCACATTGCGTTTCTATTATACAACAAAAGGATGTATATATATGATGAAACATGGTTTCACAAGTCATTAGGTTGATGGATAACCTTACAAGAGGCTGGACCACCAATGACCTCAATGTCCATCTGACCTCTCAGCAATTGTAGAACACTCTCCTCAGGAAGGCCTTAAATGAAATTTCTTGCTGTGTATAAAATAATAATGATAAAGTGGAATGATATACATGTATAAATATATATATTGCAAAAGTGTTAAAACCTTACATTGCCGAAAGTTGCTTAATCACACAGTAGAATTTCAAATTGGAAAATTAAGAATGTTAATAAAATCTTATGTTGACGTCTTGTCGTTTTCTCACAGTCCAAAACTGATTTCAAAAGTTTGTCGTATTTTGAGCAATGCTTTAAGCATCTGTACATCGATATATGACAACCGTAATGTCTGTCAGATTTGAATGTTTGAATCTCTGAATCTCTGATCAGTTATTCAAATCCCTAGTAAGAGTATATTTGAATGTTTGAATGTTTGTCTGAATCTCCGATCAGTTATTCAAATCCCTAGTAAGAGTAGATTTGTATGTTTGTCTGAATCTCTGATCCGTTATTCAAGTTCCTAATAAGAGTATAAATTGAATGTTTGAATGTCTGTCTGAATGTCTGATCAGTTATTCAAATCCTTATTAAGAGTAGTTCATATCTTCTGAAACAACTAAAAGTAGATATCCAAAAACGTTAAAATCCCTTAAGGGTCATCTGCAATTATCCTACCTCATGTAAGAATCTCGATCTCTGATTGGTCCACGTGACCCTGAATAAATACTGATATCCCGCTCTTGAGCGGGGTAATAAATCATTTATAAAAAGCATGAAAAAAGCGTGCAGATTCAGCGTCTTGAAATGTACCATGTATGTTACCTCGAACACATGATTAAGCTGGTTACTTTTGATCAACTGATATGTAGCTTTGAACAAACTATAGTAAAATGACTTACGAATTTCTTACCCTTTATCTTCATATTATATGCGTTTTGTTTAAACATTCGGTAAGATACATTCGTTATACCATTCAAAGGCGGGGTACACTGGGAGATATCCGCCTCTCGCTTGGTGTTATGCAACTCGCCTTCGGCTCGAGGCGGATATCTCCCCGTGCACCCCGCCTTTGAATGGTATAACTTATAATATTGACTGATCACAATACCAAGCTTCAACAACTAGATCTTTAAGTTGTGTTCTGGAAACGCAATTATTATTGGCATATGGTCTTATCAACTAATGGACAGACGATTTATGTTAATTCTGTTTAAATCCCGATGATTTTAATCCTTTTTTTGAAAGTTGAATCTGGTAGGAATTTACTTGAAACAGAGATCAGCTATTTGAATAACGAACCCGCTGCTGCGTCAGTTATTCGTTATTCGAATAACGAATAACGATTAACGAATAACTAATCCGCTGCTAACTTCAGCCTTCCTACGAAGCGTATGATGTATTAAATCTTTGCACGTTTAAAATAACAAATATCTGCAGTAACTTGAATAAAATAAACTCTCCATTCACAACCTCTTGTATTTATTCATTAACCTGTACGTATATGAGGTATGTAATGAAATGAACAATACTTCAAAATTTGGATTTGGATCTTTATTGTAAAATGGATACAAATTTCAATGAATACAATTCTAACCTCTTTTGTATATGTCCACAAATAAATTGTATATACTGTTTAATAACATCAAATCCAAAATAGTAATGTAACAGTTTGAACACCATCATATCCAATTTTGTAATATTTAGTCAATATTCATTTAGGAATGTAGGCCTTCCTTTCATTGCCTGAGTTACAAAGCAAAATACACTATCATCTGAGTCACTTGATTCTTAATGGGACAGTAGCACGTTTTTAGGGAGAATATAAGGTGATGTCAGGAAAATGAAAATTAATGGTTCCAATTGAAAGACAATGTATTTAAACTAAATGGAGCAGTAATAATTCAAATATATAAGGTAAAGTTAAGCCATACAATTCCTTTTTCTTACACAAAATGAATTAAAGGTGTTCACACAAAATGGCCGCCAATGGATTTTTAGTGAATCTTCATACTTTGTCCTCTGACTACGGATTATTAGCTTGTGTAATAAGATTGTTGACACTGTCAAAATATTACATTTAACATTAACTTACAATTGTCAGTGAAAAATTTTAAATAGAAAATTATCAAAAAACGTGCTACTGCCCCTTTAACATGAATTACAAATAAACATGGTTCATTTTCATTAACAATACATTGGGTTGTTTCATACAATGCACATGTAAAATCTTGTTTTCACCACATTGGTAACATTTACATCTTATCCTTCTAGGATTGTAAAACAGAGTTTTAAAACATTTACTTACCAAGTTATACTAGTGCAAATTGATGATGTACGCCTTCTAAACATCATTTGGCCATAAGATTTGATTTGATTATTCATGAGAGGAGGGGAATACTGTTCCTACATGTATAATAAACTGAAATATGATACTCATCATCACACGTTAAGCAAAGATTTCCATCTTACACTTCTAGGATTGTGAAACAGAGTTCAACAGATTCCCTAAAAAGTTTCCAAAAAATTATGCAAACTAACGTTCAATACAACTCATTTGAGATTTTTCTTGATAAGAATAACAATTTGTTTGCCAAATTATAGCAAATGCCTATTGTATTTGTAGCTAGTTGCGCACTATTTATGCATTTCCGTTCAAATGAAATGGTCAGTTCTCGGTGTATGAAAATACCTACCAATATATCAGAAACCATGTAAGATATTGACGAAATAAATTAAAGTAAAGCGTCCATAAAATCTTGTTGCGATCTCAATCAACCTATCCAAAAAAACATTTACTTCAACATTTCATCATTAAAGGGACACCATACCCAGGTCTGACAACACTGATCATCCAAGGTAATGAGAGTGCGAGGAATCTTTTTAGTTGCGTAAAGCCCGTCACAACCCATCGTGCGTGCAATTCGTTCGTACGTTTTTTGGGGAGGCCACGGTTTTTCTGAAAACGTAGGGTGGATTTATCAAGAACAGAGAGGGAGTTTGCCACACGCACGTTGTAAGCACGTCAAACGCACGTCGTACGTACGTGGCCCGTCGACACGTCTGGCAGTGATGAGCTGCGTGCATCGTACGATGCGCACGTGGTACGTGCGTGGTACGTGCGTGGTACGTGCGTGGTACATGCGTGTGGCGTGCGTACAACGTGCGTGTGATGTGCGATTGTCACATTGTGCGTCTCACGTACAGTGTCCTTACACCACGCAAGTTGTAAGTGCGTGCGAGTGCAATGAGGTTTTTCCCGCCCGATTGACAGGTGCTTGGTACACATTGTCACATGTGCTGGCGCCACAAGATGCCGCCCATTCCACCGCTCCGGGTCCAAATGCTGCAAGAGCAACTTCAGATGGCAGCACACTTCTTTGGCGGCATGTTCTCTTCAAATGATGGCAATCGTCCGTCGGCTCGGCTTATATCCTAAAAAAGGTGCCCAAAAATGTGCGTTGTACGTGCTTACCCGGTACGTTGTACGTGCTTACTCGGTACGATCGACGTGAGTTTTCTTTAATTATTTGATAGTTAAACTTTAGATGTGCCGAGTAAGCAAGAACTACGCACGTACAACGCACGTTGTACGCACGTGCAACGTGCGTCGTTCGTAGAGAAAGTGTGAGTGGGTAAGCTTGAAAAAAACGCACGATTTCGGTGCGTTGTGCGTGCGGTTGTCGTACAGGGCACGCACGTCGATCGTACGGAGGAAAATTCGTAGCCCGTTCGTAGACTGCACGCAGCGAAAGTTCTGCATGCACTAAAGTTCTACGACGAGTCTGCGTGCTCCAAATTTGTCCAAAATCGGTACGGCGTCTGTACCGAGGACGCACGAATTCACCAATTTACCCCACGTTTTTGTCGGTAGACCGCCCAGCAGCTGTAGATGATGTCTTAACCTCGGTGCAAGCGTGATCCCACCCATATTTTCCCCAATTTCAGAAGGAATTCTAAAGAAAGCACAATTTTTTGATAAAGCCTTTACCATAGTCAAAGCCTCGTCGTAACACACTCAGCTTTATTCTCAATTGTCAGTTGGGCTACATTTTAATAAAATGATTCATTAGAAAAAGGATAAAGTAGAGAATGAAACGTTTTATGTCTGTTATTTTAAAATGTTATTGCATTTAAGGTTCCGTCTATGTACTACTTTTCACCATATATGATAAATACAACGTCTTGATTTTGAAATAGTATTTTCCTTGTAACGTTAGTAGGTTTATGTATGGTAGACTGACAAATGTACATTTTCAGATCAATCAACAGTTATCCTATAAAGAAAAAAGTTTTTTAGTAATTATCTGACGAATTAGAATAGAGAACCGGATATACCAATTTAACATGTTGTATCTGTTATGTTAATGTTGATGCTTTTCATTTTAGTTTATGAATAATTATGTTAACATCACTCTCATTTTTCCACTCCGTTAATTAAGTGTATTAAATTTACAGTTTTATGCATTATTTCAACCTTGGTCATCTTGCTCGTCCAGCCTATAACTAAATATAAGAAGAAAACTTAAAACAGTAAGCACAAAAATTATCACTAATATGCTTATGCTCTTGCTTTACTAAAGTTAAAATGCCATCCAGTTCCTCTGAACGTCAACTTTTCCTATTTAATAACCTTTATTAACCACGCTTTTACCAGTATTGTTTCAACAGTTTGTCAGTTGTATTAACGGTAATCACCCACGAGGCTGAACATATTTTCCTCGGATGTCCCGCAAAACATGATAATTTCTAGTCCAGGGCAAATTACCGTTTACCCTAATCATTTTGGCAAAGGAAATTGACTTATCAAAACAAACGGTTGAGAATAAGTACTTACAAAAAAAACCAATATTTTGATTTTGAACAATGACCTGTAATCATAAAATTCATGACATCACAAACGTTTTCCATCATCAGTAATGACGTCACAATGCTATGACGTCATAACACAATGACAACACAATGCTATGATTTCATAAACACCATGACGTCACAATGCTATGACATCACTGGTATCGGAGTTTTAGGGCTATGCAGTGTTCAAAGTTGAAAATTGTTCCTGCAAATGTGATGCTTAATGATTTTGGATGATAAATAGAATCTCACCCTCGTGTCTTCTGATATCAAATATATCAACACTCGTTGAGTAAGCCTCGGGTATTTGTTACTTTTATCAACTTGTGTTGATATATATGATATCAGAAGACACTTCGGGTGAGATTCTTTATATACAATTTCACTTTTACAATGATTTAGGGACATTAAGTATCACATAGATTTTGTTCATAAATGTAATGGAGAAATCCTTTCAAAACAATAATTTTGACCCTTTCAAACTGTGTAATTGATGACACATCTCAGTTCAGTCAACTCTAACATTCAAAGAAGGGACATATATATGGGGTATGATATGGAACTCCCTTCCCTTCTTTAATGATCTCTACCTGTGTGTGATCTGAAGGACATATTAGTTCAGTGTCCAAAAATAGTAATGTGCAGGCTGGAGGTAGTCAACTGATCATATAGCTGGTTACTGAACAGTCACAGAGACATCAATTCTTTTCTGCTTATTTCAGCAAATTAGCAAGACAGTTTTCCATCTTCATATTCAGTGAAAGTTTCCTCCCAGAAACGATCTCATGTGTCATATCAACGCGGGCAGTACCACCAACATAACTCATGATCCAGAGCGGGTTGTCAAACGAGCAGCTTGTAGAGAAGAGGACACTTCCATCATGGGCATCTACCATGTGCATCTTCCCATCTACCCCGTCTAACAGGAGGTAATGGGCAAGATCACATGTTGCACCGACCATGTTTTTGGAGACTTCAATTCTTGTTTCTCTGTCTTCAAAACTGATATAGTAAAGAATTTTATCTTCTTCTGTTACAGATCGCATGATGCGCACATTGAAGAAACTTATATTGCTTTTGCCAGTATCAATTGGATTGGTATTCAGACACATTTGAAATACATAAATTAAATTTGGCAGCAACGTCTTGAGGTTGAATCGCAGGTTCAGCCTAAAAAGGATACGATTTCCATCAACTACAAGTGGTCTTGATGCAATTGCGGTATTTCCAATCCTCAATCTGCAGCCCGTGTCCAGTTTAGAAGGGACGGTAGTTGTACATGTGTTGCACATCTCTGCAGGGGTCACTGTCATGTTACCGCCTGCCATGCTCTTTTCCCATTCCAATTGAGGACCTTAATAGAAATGTGGATATGAAGCAGTATCATTTAATCAAATTATGGGTAATGTCTATTTAAAAACTTCTATTTCTATACTTTAGAACATATGAGTTCGCAAAATGTTACTTAATTACTTTTTAATATCTAGGTGAACTAAGAGACGGATAGACGGTTCTGATTGAGTAATCCAAGCTTCAAAGTTATTTGATTGGCTGATATATCAATAGTTAATATAAAATAATATAAATGTTCTTAATTCAGGTGAAATAACAATGGATCACGGAAATTGTTAAATCACATATATTTATTGCATTTCGCAATAGTCTGTTAGTGAGCACTTCGATAAGTCATATTATGAAAGAAATTGCATACTTACATGATATTGCCTTGTTGGCCACTACGATGGTTCGATCACCTCCAATAACTGAAAGAATACAAGTTAAATAACTTTATCTCAAGAGGGTTTTGTTAAATATGAGGTTATATGTTGATCTAGTATGATCAATAACAAGCTGCGATCAGGCAATTACCAAAATGCCCAATCACACAGGCGCCGCCTTAAAGGGGCAGTAGCACGTTTTTAGGGGGAATATACAATGATGTCAGGAAAATAAAAATTAATGGTTCCAATTGAAAGACAATGCATTTAACCTAAATGGAGCAGTAGTAATTCAAATATATAATGTACAGTTTAGCTAGCGATTCATTTTTTTTAGACAAAAGGACGAAGAACGACTGAAAATAAAATTTCAAGCGTATCATGTACGCTCATAAATACCTGTGTACGTCTACTACTTTATTTCGGTGCGTATCATGTTCATGGACTTTCATTATAGTATAATTTGATACAACAAAGAACCACAAGTGGAAACGCATCATGCTTTAAAAAAAGACATAGTTACATGCTTGCTATGCAACGAGGTACACCTTTATTTTGTGATTGGCCAACGTTTCTTATGATTTAAATAATAATCATTACATCTCTTTCTTTTAACTCGATATAAAAGGGTACAATGTGTGTTTTTTTACTGTCATGACTTATGATTAGGTACATTACAAATTCTCAACATTTGTTTTGGACTATGTGTAGTACACATATAGCATTATGAACATTATGAAAAGGTAACACTTGCATCGTACAATGTACCTTATCGTGACAATATCATTTTAGTGTCACATGCTGACAAAGTAGAACAATAGGTGTAAAATATGCAAATATGTAAATAAAAGGTTTGTCTAATACTTATTTTAGTTTCAGGCTGTTTATGTCAAACAATATTTTTCTAAGAAATAAATTAAATTGAATAGAGCATTGAGTATTTATTTGTATTTTTAGAATATATCAACAAAATTTTGTTTTGACTAATTTGCGAGAAATAAAGCGGCGATGATCAAACTAAAAAACGTATAAAGCATCTCTTTTTGGTTACTTCATTGCAACAACTTCTTAGCACTATAGCCCTGACCTATAACCTATTTGCATTCCCCTCAAGAAAGAAAAGGCCTAAACAGTTGAAATCATGTGTACAGATTCTTTAGGTGAAGGTGAATAAAGTTTTAGATTTGTTGACCATATGATCCCTAAAAAGGGCAACATATACTTATTTCAACCTCATACATATTTAAATAAATTTGCATAACAAAACAATTTTTCATCAACTCTAAAAAGCATAAGCTTAAGCTGTGTGAGTTGACTAGCTTATTAATTGAGAATTTGGTGCCTAAAACAAAAGCTTTGTTGATCCTTTGATCCCTTAGTTGGTAACCCTTTTGTCATTTGTATAATAAACCATATATAGCCTTATAAGATACAGGGCCACTGACTAGTGTTTATTCGTCATTTTATTCTTGATTTATTGAAGATTCTAAGGGTAAATGATAAATATTGATGCATATCACAGAGAAACTTACTTTGCAAATAAATAATTATCTGGGAGTTAAACTATAATGTAATATTTCTATTGAAGACTCTTATTGCATACATAATTTGGCCTTTGTTCAACTCCTAATGTGATAAGTCAATTCAAAGGTGAGCGTTAATGTAATCTAGAACTGTCGATCTAAGGTTACTAAAATAGTTGAATTAATAATTCAAAATAATTCTGTAATCATGAACTGTATCAATAGTTTTTTTGAAAACAACATCAAGTATTCCTCTCGTATAAAGGTTTTCACTAAGGCAGAGAAACAAATATCTGTTTTGATCGAATGTTTTTTTAATATTTGTTCTACTATTGTATTGTCATTCTACCTTGTGGGAAAATGTCCGGTACGATTTTGACCGCATCATAATAGGCAGTTTCAGCAGCCCAAGATGGCCTCTCTGCGGGGGTGAAGGTGACCACTCTCACCAAACCTGCTGACCTGACTGCCTCCAGAATGTGCTGCAGGTTTGCTTCAGTGAAGATGAGGCCAACTCTCTGCTGCTTCAGGTCGGTCGGTGCTTCTTGAAGCAATGCTCTGGTTGACGCTGCAGGCTGCTTCTCAGTGGAGACTTTCTTCAGCTTCTCCTGGTACTGCTTGTGGGAGTCAAGGACTCTATTGATTGAGGTCCTCTCAGCAGCAGCTTTTTCTTCCAACTGGGAGAGGAGAATCGCTCTTCTTTGTTGCACTTCATCTACAAGCTCGTCACAGCTCTTGTTGATAAGGGACTGGGCTGCTTTCTTTGACTTGTCGACATTGGTCAACATTTCCGAGAGTTGATTTACCTTAGCTGATACAGTTTTTAGCTTTTCCGTCAATTCCGAGGGTCGCTTCCTCATAGCAGAGCTTGGTCGAGCTTGCCAGTTCGTTTTCATTTCTTCAAAGGTGGTTGTTTTGTGTTCCCTTGTAGCCTTGTGTCGTTTGTGTGCAGTTAGACAGGGCTGACAGAGATAAACACTGCAGTGGTCACACTTGGACATGGCTCTATTGTCGTCTGGGCAGTCCGTGCAAAGAGGGACAGCATTTCTCTCTGTCTTGAGGGCTTCCAGGAACCGAAGGACCACCACTTCTTTAGGATGAGATTTCGCCCCATTAGGCAGGTTGTTTCTTGTTTTACACATGGGGCAGGAAAAAGCAGGGCGTCTTCCAATAATGGTTTCCAGGCAGCGCTCGCAGATTGCTTGACTGCAACATGGCATCCGACGCGGAACCAGAGGTTCCTCATT
Organism: Steromphala cineraria; assembly: GCA_916613615.1. Taxonomy (NCBI): domain Eukaryota; kingdom Metazoa; phylum Mollusca; class Gastropoda; order Trochida; family Trochidae; genus Steromphala; species Steromphala cineraria. Next base: position 53,868,530 of record OU744731.1, on the reverse strand, counting down.
GAAGAACTCAGTGCAAATAGGACACTCTATAATCACCTCCTTCAGGTTTGAAACGATCTGTGACATTCTGCAATTCAAAATCGAATTTAAAATTTTGCCGTATTTTGTAGCCTTTGTCATTGCTATTTTGTATTATCTACAAGCAAAAGTTAAGCTAAAGGCTAACTATTACCTCGGACCAACTAAATTACTGTTTATTTCCTTTAACTTAGAAACCCAATATCCATTAGGTAATATCTATTAGACCATTAGCAGCAGTCTGATTCAATACTGAAATAAATATTGATATAGATGGAAAATAGTTTTTTCTGAAAGTTTGAACATGTATTATCTCATTAAATTCTGAGGACAAAAATTTATATTTTTACAAAAGTTAAAATTCGAAAATTCTTTCATAAATTAGTACTGCACATCTGCAGAAAGAACGGAACCGAGACCCAGACCTGAGAGGTGAACCTCAAAGAACCTCACACAGGACTGGATTAACCATCTATACGAACAACTTAAATTTGTCTGTGTCAAGCCATTTCGGAATCATGACGATGTCATCTACAACATAGAATGTCACCAACAAAAGTGCCCTCGTCAATCTCCGCTGATCTTATTCTTGATGACAAGGGGAACTCGACTCTGGATTTGGATGACATCACTACATACCGCAAGATTCAGAAGGATAAAACCAAGAATCTCTAGAGACAAGACAATGCAACCTCCGTTTCAATTAAAACTCTTGACTTACATCAGAAGCATGCCACTTTGAAATTCATAAGTTCCCACCAAAAGCTGGATTTCTTGTGTGCTTATGCTACAAAACATGGCTCAACTTCTGCCAAAGTCCTGACCCCAATCGGCAAAACTGCTGACACCTAACAGACTTTGTCGAATTCATAAAAGATTGTGTATGAATCCTGGTAAAATTTTATTCACCAGTGTTTCCAATATTAAAACCTTGCAGTTCCTCCGTCTTGACACCAGCATTTCTAACTACATCACCTCGTCTTATTTCACCTGGGATGATGACCTCTAACAGCAAATTCATCGACACCCTTTTTCCCATCCTTTCTGAAACAGAACAGTACATCTGCGTATCTTAAGTTTGATCACTTGCTTGTGTATCCTAGTGCAAATATCATGTAAATTGGGTTTCATTTTGACGTCCATAAAATAACTCCAGGAGCACCTACAAACGACAGCCAATTATCCATTAGTAAAATTATCATTCCCACACCTTATTTCGGGATCGTCTTGTCACTGATACTGAATTTAGATATTTGGCATGATTAAATAGACAGATGGGGTAAAAGATGTGAAATTCAGATTTTCTTAAAATTCGATTTAAAATGATTCATAGGAACATTGTAAGAAAGAAAACGGTACAATTACTTTGCATTAATAAAAAGGCACAAATATGACTAAGGTCTAAAGCTCACTGATCACTGGTAACGATTTTGTAACGAAAATACAAAATAGTGTAGAAATTTTGACCCCTGGTCATTTCAAGGCCCTGCAAAATTAGTTACGGTTATCCCTAAGGTAGGACATACAAATATATTAACGCAAATTGAATGTTAACTTGTGTCTTTAAATTTCATCATTATCTGTTTCGTTTTCACATTGCAAAATTACATTATATTTGCACTAAAACGCAGGTAAGTAAACAAACTTAAGATACGCAGCTGTATGTGCTCACCTGTGTCTAACGACACCTTTGTCGTTAGTCAACAGGCCCCATCACTCACCCTTGTTAAGAAATGCATGAGCATTTCGGATCTTATTCACTGAAACTAATTTTCCCCTTGCTAGATGCCAAAGTAACACACTATCAACACATCTGTTTACCGTTAACACATGCACACTGACCAGAACATTCCTTTTCAATCTTATGTACCTCCCAAAACTAAACTGGAATGCATCAACTTTTCCTCTGTCACCAATGACCCAAGACTCAAAAACATTCGTATCAAAGTACAAATGAAAGCTGAAGGCAACACCAAATCGAGCACATAACAACATTTCCTCAACATCGAACAATAAAGATGATTACATTCAACACCATTACTCGAGTGGACGAGTGAGTTGTTGATTTAAGCCGCTTGGGCAATATTTCAGCCATTAGCGACGTTCCGAACATGAACTGCATGAACAGAGACTGTTTTACAACCACCCTTATCCATCTTGACTTCGCTCATCCTTTTCAAATCTATCACCGCCAATAAACTTACTTCTGAACTTGCATCCCACTCATCTCATCATTTGGTCAAACTTTATGGCCCTTTTTGAAATTTGATGTTATTACTATCTCATCCCGTTGTTATCCCATTATCATACCCATATATTACGATGTAGTACACAGTACTGTACCCCTTTTTTCGCAACATGATGGAAAATCTACAGAATGCGATACCAAAACAATGCATTGTTGAAATGAAGAAGTTGTTCACCAACATAATTTCCGTGTCTTCCTTCTTCATTGCCCCTCAAATATTTCATTTTACTTTCAATTATGCAGTTCTCTTAAATAACTTATTATTATTTAAAAAAATAAATGGAACGCATTTAAATATTTTTTCGTATACTGATTACTTTTCTGAAATCACAAACATAGCGTTTCTAATGTTCCCCCTACCATATAAATAAGAAGAGAATATTGAAAATATAACGTTTCTGACGTGGTGAAATGATTCAAAAATTAAATTTCATGTTAAGTAAAACACACAGACAATACCACTATACTAAAAAAAATTCCAATAGCATTAATGCAAGCTTCATAGAGTCACAAATTAAAATAGGGGTCAATTGGCGTCGTTAAAGGGGTTTAAGTTCAACATTTAAGTGTTAGATGACTCAACGAAGTCAGTCAAACGGTTTTGCGAAATATACTCCCCCCCAAAAAAAGGAAACACATAAGCATTCTTTCTTCTTTACATAAAGAGCCAAAATAAACTATAAATTCAATGTCTATAAGGTGAAAATGCACATATCTATAGATGAGGAGATTACCTACCCAAAATCACCGGTTATACAAACGTTGGACAAGACATAGGCGTTTTGTAATTGCAACATATTAGGAAAGTTGCCTCCTACGTATGCGTTACAGTCACAGTAGAAATCAAAGAAGTTTATTGTACTTTATTAGGGCTCCGGCCCATATACAAATGGTACACGGTTTCAAAGATATGGTACAAGAAATAAGGGAACTGACGAAATTACAGTGAATATAGTACTGCTTCAAACGTCGGCTAAGTCATTTAAGTGCACATTGAGATTGAAAATTGTCGTCTTGATGTTGCAAATAAATACATGGTGGTTTGAATATCTTGCATAGATTAATTATTGTAATGTGGAAAGTTTTGCTGATTTTGCTCAAAAACGACATGGTCTCATCATAACCCCTTCCTGTTTAATGGAACTGGTGGGCAGTGTGTCGGATTAATGTTTTTCAGTTACCGATTGTTGCCACAACTTGTCCCACTGGTGTAACTCCCTCTGTCGCACCCCTTTTTCTTCAATTTGTCAGTAAATAGAGATACCGTCTCAGATGCGTTTGCAGCGTTTGTTCATCTCAATTGCATTGGTGGTTTTTAGTTTTCAAAGAAGTGTACAGAGATGTGTTTGTGTGCATGTGCAAAAAAAATCTGTTTAAGCTGTATGTGAAATTTCCTCGTGATTAACAAATGCGTTCAGTTGCAATGTCACACGCATGTCGACCTAAATATTAGCTGCAATCAAATTAACAGTTCTTATTTTCTATCGGTAGTATATTTGCATAAATTTTACAAATAAAATTTCAAAATTCTGAAAATGAATTGTCAGAATAATGACGGCACAAAAAATCTCACAGGCTGTATAGGAAGTATCGTTAATAATTCTTGATTTCAATATAGAAAGGTACAATTCAGATTGGATTAGATTCTTGTGTGATCTACACAGATGATTTATTGTACTATTGTCAAGATTGGAAGGTCAGTCGTGATGAAACATATTAACAGTTTGTTTTGGTAATCTTTCTTCATGCATTTACAGGATCATCAACCAAAATTTTAAGCATCTTATGTGTGAATCTTAATATTTGGTATCTCCCACATTCATAGACCATGTTATTTGGTGTTGCTATGCGAGGTAGGTATACTTGCTTGGTGTTCAAAACCATCTTTCCTTCAAGGCGACAGAGCCAGCCCTTCTAAAGATAACTATTTTCAAAACTGACAATGTTCTCTCATTTGTATATCTTTCCAAAACATTCAGTTGATCTAGAAAACTGATAACAGTATCTGAAACTACGATAACATCATCGGCAAAGAGAAGAATGAAGACAGCTGGGAACCTTTGCACACCATGGTTACCTGAATTGGAAATACATAATAAAGTTCTCTTAAAGGAAAACAATTTTGTGATTAAAATGCACCCTTGTCGAACTCCAATGGGTTAATCAAAATAAACATTGACACCATCCTTAAACCAGGCATATGATTTGATAGTTGAGTACATTGATTTTTATATAGAATACATCTTCCAATTAAAAAAGCTTTTATTAAACAATGCCATAGTTTATGACGATCCATAACGTCAAGCGCCTTTTAAATTCAACGAATGCTACATGAGTTCATGTTTAGTATGAGATTAACATTTTTGTATTATTGCATAAAGTGTAAATATATGATCGGAAGTTGAATATTTTTTGCCTAATTCTGCCTGGCATTCAAGAATAAATCTTCTTATAGAGGAATTATTAACGACATTGTCACGTGAACTTCGATCATCAATAGGATAATAACCAACGTCATCCATACTCGCTTGGAAAATATGGTTCATATAATCATTATCAAGGCTAACCGTCAAGTTGTTCTGTTGGCCTGTTTTGGGTATTCAAATCACCACAAATAGCAGTGTGAGAAAAGTCATTGAGATTCGATAGTGCTCTAATTATATAACTGCTTGATATTACACTTATGATTTATGTGCTGATGATATGTCGAACCAATAAAAGGGGTAGGGTGTAGGTAGCCTACATAAAAGATATATGTCTTTATAAATTGCAAAGAATTTCTTTAGGAATTTCAAACATACGAAATTGTATATTTCCAATGTTTTTTGTATGTGCATGTTCTTCAGTGAATTATGGATACATATACAAACACCATCCGACAGTCTACCGTGCATCCGACAGTTTGTCGGCAGTACAAAACACTTACAAATGTCTCAATCATAAAAATGAAATATTTATCATAAACCTTGGGACAATCCATTAAAGGGGCAGTAGCACGTTTTTTGATAATTTCAAATCTTAAATTTGTCACTGAAAATTGTAAGTTAATGTTAAATATATTATTTTGACAGTGTCAACAATCTCATTACACAAGCCAATCATTCATAGGCAGAGGACAAAGTATGAAGATTCACATAAAATCCATTGGCGGCCATTTTGTGTGAACACCTTTATTCATTTTGTGGCTTTACTTTACATGATATGTTTGAATTATTACTGACCCATTTAGTTTAAATACATTGTCTTTCAATTTGGACTATTAATTTTCATTTTCCTAACATCACCTTATATTCCCCCTAAAACGTGCTACTGCCCCTTTAATGTTCCAATACTAAAAGATGGTTATCTCACTTTAAGTTCTATATTGATCACCTGGGTGTCGTTTATCCCCGGTGTCATGGTTAAGGTCAAATAAAAGCCTAATTAATTATTGTCTCAATTTTGTTCCTTTCCTATAGACATCAATACTGGAAATAATCAACTGTTATTCGAAAAAGAATGCAATATTGTATCTGTTTAAAGTTCAATATTGACCACTTGGGTGCCGTTTATCACCGGTGTAACGATAAAGAGAGCCCTCTCAAATAAATTCCGACCGCAGTCCTTTTCCAATAAAGAGTTTGTGTGAGGGTTGTAGGTGTTTGGTCTCTACACTGAGTGACCCTATGAGTGGGGCGAAAGTGAGTTCTTGCGCGTTCATTCGGAATCACCACAAGTTCTCTCTTCTTGAAATAACCGAACTGGCCAGTTTCTTTCAGCTCAAGTTGATGACCTCGGCGTGTCCTTAGAACGCTACAAATGCCGCATCCATGCACTGACCTAGTTTTAAGAGCTTATCTTATCACCTGATACCTGCATTTTTTACAATATTTGGGCGTGGCTTAGCTAGAGTTTGAACGTTTATGTCCAAGGCGATGCCAATGAGTCAATTGGTTGCCAAGCTGTAAACGTTGGGCATTAAGAAAAAGTCGAGAAATATCTCTCATAATACCTCTTTATACCTATAAGTGGAGGGGGCAGGGTGCTACCTCACTACATTTAATCTTTTGTCACTGTGAGGTCAGACGTTTATTGGGAAGAATAAAAGTTAGCATACACAATTTCAAGACATAAAACCTTAAATGATTAGCTTAGAATTTATATTAAATTCATAGTTATGAGAAATACCTTGATTGTTAGAAAACCAAATCCGAGCCCTATTTCCGTGATGCACTTTGATCTTCTAAACTGAGAGCTGGCATGTGGTTAGCTAAGAAGAGGAATTCATGTTCATCATAAAGATGGTCGTCGAAACGATGGTTTCAGAATGTAATTTAGTCAAAGTGTCTATCAACCTTTTCCCCGTTACTGTAGATGAAGGGACAACGAATTGGTGTTGAGTGTGTAGCAAAGTAACACTGGTTGTGTTGAACAAGTAACATGACTATTAACCGATCAAGTGGTTTTGTTTACATTAGTTACCGACAAAGAAGTTGTCCGCTCTATTGCGTGGTCTCAAAAGACATCGATCTTGTTGTATCAGGCCGTGAACAAACTTAATGCTCCCTGGCTTGTCGGGGTTAAATGTATCATATTTCAATCTTTGTGTATAGAATACGCTTGCATATGTACCATTATCCAGTTTTGGTGTCTTTAAAAATAAGTAGTCATTTATTTATACATATATACGCCTACGTCTTCTGTAATTTCTTGACTTTTTACTTTATGTAAAATATATTAAAAAAATTAATTCCTATTTGAAATATGAAAGGAGATTTTTGTATTATTTTAAAATATTGTATATTATTACAAATCGTAAAATGATAACACAGTTAGTCATTCAGTCATCAATCCTATTAAAGCGTCTTGTTAATCGGCCAACCCTGTCGTATCATATAACGGGTTTACAACACGTACTTAATGTCATAGTGACTCGCATATTTTGTAACCATGTTTTCAAGTACTTCTCGTTGGCAGGTTTTATTTAAAAGGAAACATGTTGCATAGAACATTAAACTGCAGTAAACACAGAGTCTATATCAGTAGTAAATTCATGCATAATTACTTAAAAATAGATTCATTAGCTCTGTAGATCATCAGGTTTTATACCAGTCTTTAATATTTTCTTAAGGGGTGGCAAATGTGGTTTTCCCCTTTGAAGAGGCGACAGGGTCACCAATTCTAAACTAAGAAAGTAAGCAATGTGATCTTAGATACCAGTAAACAATTCAGAAATGGAGCACAGCGGTGTAGTTGTTAGCATGCTTGCCTCTCACGCCAGAGACCCGGGTTCGAATCCCGGTGGAGACACAAAACAATTGTGACTTGGGTCTCATCCTGTGTTGTATCCCTGGGCAAGACACTTCATCTACATTGCACTCAGTTCACCCAGCTGTACAAATGGGTACCTGAACAAGGGGGAAGCATGGACCTATACGGACGCGCGGAACTCTTGTTAATCGGCGGCACCGAATGTACTATCCCTCCAGGGTTATAATAATCATGGCGCTTTGACCATGCTTTGTCATGGATAAATTGGCTGTATAAGAAAGCTATTATTATTATTAAATTGCCCCAACATTGAAAGAAAATGTAAAAAGATGTAACAGACCAACCCTCAACTGAGTAGTAAAACTAGCATAATATGCAATTGATAATTTAGGACATCGGATCGAAAGGTTCACCAAGCCATAATTAGGGGCCACAGGGCCACCAAAGCTATAAAAATAATCCTCACTATATAGTCAAGAGGTCTGTACACAAGATTTCAGCTTTCCAGGCCTTATGCTTCCTGAGAAGAAGATAAAAATAGGTTTTAAGGGTGTGCTATAAGCTATAACTCACTAGTCAAGGAGTAATTAAATAAGATTTCAGCTTTCTAGGCCATGTGCTTTTGGAGGAGAAGATGAAAACAGGTTCACTAAAGCTATAATTTATTATCCTCACTAGTCAAAGAGTCTGTATACAAAGTTTCAGCTTTTTAGGCCTAATGCTTTTGGAGGAGATGATGAAAACACGTTCACTAAAACTATAAATTATTATCCTCACTAGTCAAAGAGTCTGTATACAAAGTTTCAGCTTTCTAGGGCATATGCTTCTTGAGAAGACGGACGGGCGGACGGACACTATGCCATGCCACAAGCCTATCAGGACTTTCAGGCCTGATGAGCTAAACATAGCACATTGTTATTTGATTTGAGGAGGTTTTGATTTTGGCTTTGTTGAGAGCAGTCGCGTTTCTTGGCGGCTGCCTCTCATAATATATCATCTTTACAAACAAGATGTAATTCAGGACTTGTTTGTAGACTTTAATTTGTATATACCATTCGAATGTTAATTGCAAAATATTTTCCTATTTTCATAATTCACATGTTCGTGGTTTCTCGTGAGTTTTGATATTCGTGTTTTGAGTGCAGTAGAACAACAGAGTTGCATTATTTTGCGGTTTTTTGTCACTAATAAGGTTTTTTTCGGACATAAGTGTCATAAACGAAACTTTACTGTCATTGCATAGATTTGTGGAGATATTTTGGCTTTGTCTTCTAATATAACTGAATTTCAAGACCAAAGTGCTCTGTTGTTCGACGTTGAAAACAAGCTTCCACTGCGTTCAAATGTATTTTCGTGTCAAGTGTTTGTAGTTTCTGTAAAAGATGGTAGATGAACTAAAACTAACTTTTATAATGCAGTTAGATTGAGTATGAATGTAATTGAATACACACTTTGCAACATTATTTCCTTTAGAGAGAAAGGAAACTTATCTCTAACAAATGAGCCAAAAAATATAATCTTTGAGGATGGTCAACTTTAAAATAATATGATATTTTCGTAGTAATTTTACTCTAACTTCACTAGTGTTTAAACTAGTGTAAATATATCCAATTACTTTGCAATCAATGTTTGAAAAAGGGGAATAATTCTCCATAAACTAGGATAAAGCAATTGGAAACATTACCAGCTATTATACTCACCCCCTTGAGCGCATGCGCGAGAATCTCTCCGGTAGAGAAATACTTTGTAGATGATTACTGTAGGAGCTGGTCTTTAGACTCATGTAACTAAATAACCCTTGCAACTACCCAAAATTCAAGGTTCAAAGTATAAAGATTAATATATGCTCTTTACGATGATATTTTTAATTTTATTTTAAATTAATATGTGTTTGTTCCTGATCGTTTTTACAAATTGCATTTCAAAATACATTTCTGCCCTTACAAACATGTATATCATGATCAGATTTTGCCGAACAGGGTATCTTTCACAGGCAAAATTAACTATTTCTACTTATGTGTTTCAAAATTCAAGGTTCGCGATAAAGAGACGAAAGGTTCTTCTTTACAGAAATATATTCAAAATTACTTTAACACAATTACCTATTGCTCCTGCAACGTTTGAAAATAGTGAAAAACTGAGAAATTATGTGACATGCTTCGCTGATCAGAGTATCTGGTAATTCGTAACAGTGGGAGGTCTTTAATTATGTTTGCATTGAAATATAAGCTTTAAATGATTCCCTTCGTTAGCCAAAGTGCTCCCAGCTGTATAACTTAAGCCCTTTTTACATGCGCACGTTTACTCCTAGGAGTATATTTACTCCTAGGAGTAAATATACTTACAGGGAGTAAACGTGCCATGTAAACAGCCCAAAACAGATTTACTTACAGGAGTATATTTACTCCTAGGAGTTAATACTCCACCCCTAGAGGTAAAGTAAAAGTATATTTACTTTTACTCCTGTGAGTATCCTGTCATTTTCTATAGTATTAGCATAGTTGAATGATTAGGTTGAGGTAAATGACTTGCATTTATATAGTTTTTAAACTCTACTATTGTGTTTTCATCAATAATAACTTGCATTCAAGAATATTCTTTTTAACTTGTCGAGAGCATGTTTCCTAATGAAGGAAATGTGGGTTTTTGTTGTTGGTGTCATTCTTTTAAAACCGAAAACCAGCTGCGTTCACTCCTTTTACACTAGAAGTTGATTGACCAAACAAAATCTATGGTAAAATTGTGATAAATTCTTCTCTGCCTCAAGATTTGCATTTCACACATTGAGTTTTCTATGAAAAAATATATTTCTACTGTAAGCAAATCATGAAATACTTAAGGGTCCTTAAATTCCAATGGAACGTAAAGTAAATATACTTTTACTGCTAGGAGCAAAAATTCTCCTAGGAGTAATTATACTCTCAGGAGTAAAGTGCGCATGTAAAAAGGGCATTAGTTGCTCCAGCATTACTGATTTGATATTGGCAATTTAAATTTATTCGTTACTTAAATTTGTAAAGGACGGATACAAAATGTTTGTATTGATGGTGAGCTCCAACAACCAGTATAACAACCCTTGAAAAACTCTGGGTACAAAATATCTGTACACAGGAAAATTATCTTATTGAATGGATTGGGAAGTTAAACGCATATTAACAACTAAGTGAATGTAAAATACAACTCTCAAAATTTAGTAATTTACTATATTTGGAACTCCCCCACCACCTGTTGATCCGCAAATGATTATGTTGTAAGATACACAATACTATTCTGTTGAACATATTAAGTCATTAACACAGCATTATAGATATAACAAAAAACTTCTTTAAAGCTTTTATGACAACGATAAGAGGGACAATCTGAGGATCAAGAGGTTCATCAGTGTCAAATGTTATTAACCATGCGTAATGGTTATATCTGAGAAAAGAATAAGAAGACGACCCATTGCCAACTCAAAATCTTAAAAGATATCCCAAGGGTTTTCATGTAATTCCTTGGATATCCCTTTTAATTTAATGAATAATTATATTAGTTTGGTATTAATGCTTCACAACTGTAAAAACAAGTGATGCTAAAGTACTCACGGAAATAGAAATAAAATGTTTTTTGGCGTATATTTTATACTTCTCGACTAATGTAGGTAATCCTTACAGATGTTCAAACTACTAATTTTTTTCCCAAGCATGCCTTATGAAGTCATTGCAACAAATACTTTAAGTTGACTTTGTTCAGGTAAAACTGCCCAAATTTAGCAAATTTTCAATACATTTCGAAACCTACTATAGCTAACGTCACTATCAGCAATATTTTCAGTTTTGAAGATTTGTATGCCGTTTGTGTGGTAGGCCTGAATGCGTGTGACAATAAACCTGCAACGCTCTATTTACCTGAATTTGCAGATACACGTGTGTTGCCATAGCAACTCAGCAATTGATAACTGGAGTTATGAATTGACTCGTAAGAATAGTAGTTGGTATGTCTGCAAATTTAAAGAAAGCCACGTTCTTTTTCAATCATTTTATGAATTTTTAAATCATATATGATAGGAATAGTAGAGGACATAAGATATAAGAGTATTGTACATATATATTCTATATATTTTAGCGGACGGAACTGAGATTTCACATCATCTGCATACTGTATTATAATAGCTTGCATCAGAAAACATTTCGACTTAGAAATAATTTCGAGGCGTGAAAATGACACGTTTTTTTTCGTCAATTCATATATTTCGGGGGATTTTACAGAAAATGTTGAAACAAAAGTTGAGGAAGAATTCAAATATCCAGTTAGTTTCAAATAAACAAATAATCGACAAAAAGCATTTTATTTCTATTTCCGTTATACTATAGTCGATTCTTTCATAACTTTAAGTGATAGAACATACTTAACTATTTTTGACATAGCGTTTTGTTCATTGAAATATAAAAAAGTCGGCTACAACCGCTAAGAAAATGTAGTGGTTGAATAACACAGCGTTTGTTACATCCCGAAATTTACATCTTTACATCAGCATGCAGTTTTTGTGGATATCTTTAGGATCCTTTCTTGCTTTTTTAATTAATGTTACGATCAATTAGGCGCTGAGTTAAATAGTATTAGATATGAGTAGTTAAGCATAGATGTAATCAAAGAGTCACTTCATGATATTCATCTTATATTGTTTTGCTTTGACATGAACATGAAACCTCGATTCATTATATAAACTTAAAACTTCTCCAATATTCATCCCAAAATGACAGATGATAAATACTTGTTTTAAGTGAAAATATTTAAGTCATAGATATTCGGAAGCTAATTCACAGGTCAAATTTACATGAAAACTAGAAATATAGTGTTTTAAGTTCCCAACATCACGTTTTCCGATTGAGGCGCATAATTCCCAACTTCAAACCTCCCTATGGACACGTAGGTTACCTTTTAAAATTAGGCTTTCCTGTAAATGATACTACTGATATAGGTTTGCTCACAAACTCAAGAAGTGACCTTTAAGCCATCAGACAAGATGCGTTCAATTCTGTCGTCCAGCTTTTGTCCATCTTCTATTTCTACGTTCTAATCTAAATGTTTTGTTACTCGCACGGATGAAGAAATAAAACCCTCATAATTCTAGATTTGCTAAGCGAGGACCTAGACTGTATCAAGGGATCCTTGTTTTTCCACGATCATGGAACAGGGCTAAATTCAAACTTTACCTGACCGAAATCAGTAGCTCAGCTTGACCTGTTACATAGTGATAGCCAAGTGTGTTTACTTAGTCTCAATGACGCAACGAGGTCAAACCTCCTGTAGTGTCTTGGGACACAGGTCATTCGTCACACTCGATCGATTATCGAGCTAAGGGGAGATAATTTCAGAAACTGACTCTAATAGCTGGTAATGCGTTCTATGGATGAATTGTAAGAATGTCATGTGTCAAGTTACTGATAAAACATTTTCATAATTGAACATAAAATATTGTACCGAAATAAAACCCTTTTTAGCCTTACAATACTGGATCACAAACTTAAACTTCAAAATGACATATCATGGGTAACGATAAAGTGAAAGCACAATTTTCAAGACGTATCATCTAAGAAGAAAATTAAATCGATTTTCGTGAAAGTATGAAATTAACACCATGCTTCAGCTCATGTTCACAAGGTTACGGCCGAAACAAGATGTTTCCATTTCTCCATTTGTAGGTCGGTACTTTTTCAAGATGGCTTGAGCTTTTGTTTGAGCTGAATACGAAACATGTGATGTATTAAGTTATGGCACGTTTACAATAAACATATCTGCAGTAGCTTGAATAAAATAATTGGTGTTTGTTTATATGTCTTCGTTTAATGTAGGCAGAGGTAAGGAATAGAATTTACACTATCGCCGTCCCCAACATGTGGTAAATAGGCACGTTTATTGATTTCCACATGTCTTCTTTGTTAATGAATAAATTTCATTTTTTAACATAAACCAAAAAACGCCTAAAAGCATTCTTTGAAGGATGATTAAGCTCTTGTTCTTTCATTTTGAGAATACGATATATTTTGGATGCAAATTCCAGTGAAGGACAGTAAATTCCAATAGAATTTCTGCATCAGAGGGTATCCAGCTTTTCTTTCTTCGATTTGTGTTGAGAATGATATTTATAGAAAGGTGTGTGGGGGTCCCACCCCTTTCAATCGAGTTAAAAAAATTGTCAATTTGAGATTCTTTTTTTCTCATTACTGCTAAAAGTATACCAAAAAGGTTTTGAGAGGAAACTTAAATCAAAATATTTTTTTCATCCGAATTAATAAATTCAATATAGTTTTACTTGAGATACAAACCTGAAGGACGACTCCTCACAAACAAAAATCCTGTATATATATCCGCCCCTATAAATATATCACAGGATATTTTTACGATTGATGATAATCTTTGACAGTAATATATATATAACTAATAACATGACTTTTGGTACAAACTTGAAGTCATAAACATTAAGGAATGGAATTCAGTTATTAGCGATCCCCAGTAAACAGAACATAAACATGATGAGAGCTTGGTCGAGGGTATATAGTAATAACGACGATTACGTCCGTCTGTCCCTCCGTCCCTCCGTCCGATGACATTTTGTGTCCGACCTATTACGGAAAAGCATTCTAGTATTCTTCTCTCATTGGAGGAGTGCATTGCCAAATCACAACTAATTTCTTTCATTTTTTATATTTATACGGATCCCTTTCCTATCTGATCACTCCAATGTTCACATATAACACTCCATGCAAACAATCTCTTGTATTTATGTATTAACCTGTATGTATATGAGGTATGTAGTGAAATGAACAATATATCAAAAATTGGATTTGGATCTTTATTGTGAAATGGATACAAATTTCAATGAATACAACTCTAACCTCTTTTGTTCACAAATAAGTGATATATACTGTTTAATGACATCAAATCCAAAATAGTAATGTTACAGTTTTAACACCATCATATTACATTTTTTAACATATAGTCAATATTCATTGAGGAATGTAGGCCTTCCTTTCAGTGCCTATCTTACAAAGCAAAAGACAGTATCATCTGAGTCACTTGATTCTTAATATGAATTACAAATAAACATGGTTCCTGTGGCATTTACATTGGGTTGTTTCATACAATGCACATGTAAAAGTTTGTTTGTACCACATTGGAAACATTTCCATCTTACCGTTTTAGGATTGTAAAACAGAGGTCAACAGATTCCTACAAAATTTGTACAATAAATTGGGAAAATATATGATTCCTTTGAGATTTTTCTTGATAAGAATAGAACAGAAACACCACTTTTTGTCCAAATTGTAGCAAAAATCTATTTTATTAGTAGCAAGATGCGCACTATTTACACATTTTCCTTTCAAAATGAAATGGTCAGTTGTCAGTAGATAAATATTTACCAATATATCAGAAACCATGTAAGATATTGACGAAATGAATTAAAGTAAAGCGTCCATAAAATCTTGTTGCCATCTCAGTCAACCTCAGTCAACAAAATCATTTATTTCCACATTTCATCCTATGTCCTCTGTATGGTAAACTTACAAATGTACATTTCAGATCAATCAACAATTATCCTATAAAAGAAAAAAATAATTTAGTTATTGACGAGATAGAATTCAGAAGCGGACATACCGATTTTAACATGTTATATCTTTTATGTTTATTCCTTTCATTTTAGTTTTTGAATAATGATGTTAACATCACTCTCATTTTTTCACTCCGAAAATTAAGTGTATTAAAATTTACAGTTTTAAGCATTATTTCAACCTTGGTCATCTTGCTCGTCCAGCCAATAACTAAATATAAGACGATATCTTTTTGTGAAAGGCGTGTTTTTCAAAAGCATCAACAGATATAGCTTTAAAATTAAGAACTTAGTTCAGTTGGCTCTTGAAGACATGAAATATAAGCCTGTTTCAGCCACTCTTGGCTTAACCTATTATGCATTTTATATGGTTTCGTTTCGTTTGCCCTCGAGTGTATTATATGAAAGTAGGGCCTAATCTTGTTTTGATTTTGATAGTGATAAGTATAAAATTCATATTTTCTGTAATATATTTGCGCGTTTTGACAGAGTATGTAACCTATGCCATGTCTCTAAGAGATGAACTGTTAAAAACAAATATGAACCTAAATACTTTATAATTATACCCCCGACCAACGGTCCGGGGTATCCAGTAATACCAACGATTCCGTGTGTGTGTGTGTGAGTGTGTGTGTGTGTAGGTGTAGGTGTGTATGTATGTATGTAGGTGTGTATGTATGTATGTATGTAGGTGTGTATGTATTTATATATTTACTTTTAATGATCACAGTGTATGTTTTGTTAATACTATATGTCTCGTCTATACCTTGTTTAATATGTTGTTTCAAATGTATGTCAACGGGCCCATAGTCTTCTGACGTACGCAATAAACTACTTAATTCGTGTCATTCCCGTTATATCTTCATTCACTATTGACACAGACTATACACTATGTGAATGCTGTCGTGAAGTCCTCAATGCGACCTGAATAACCAAGCATCAACACATTTGTGAAGTTACATTGAAGTGCGCGCATCCGGCTATGCAATGTAAAGTGTATGCATTGCATGCTTTAAACTGTAAATATTAATTGCAGTGCCCTGCATAATCGCGATGTAAAATAAAATATCATGTAAATATGTAAATAGTTACTAAATACATAACGTTCTGTCGTAAATTCACATTGTTATAACCTAAGATGGGAGTCGAGAAACCTATACTTAAAACACTTAGAGGCACCCTGAGATATAATCACTTTGTAAAATAAGATATCATGCAAATGTGTAAATACGTAAATTCCCATTGTGATATCCTTCAATGGGAAACAATATATCCTATACTTAAAAACACTTTCTGTTATCTTCTAACAGTGATTTAAACAACTTATTTTGCGATTACGGGTGCACTAGTACGACGTTAGGCCTCCGGAGAGTGTCAGGTTAAATGTACGAGCCACATTGCTTTATACTTGTCTATTCTTGTCAACTGTTTATAATAGTGACATTAGTTGCGGAGTCACGCTTGATAGCAGATATCGATGTAACCTGTCCGTCCCCTTTCAGCGAAACGCCGTCTCAAGGAGAGGTATGTCACGGGTTTTCCCGTGTCTCTATCTCCGTTAATAGAGATGATCCTGTCATTTTCAATCGGTCGTGTTTTATAGTATATTGAAAAGGCACGGTTACGAATCTTCAGAACACGTGACGCAACCATTGAGATATGATCTAACACGGAGAGGCGACTACATTGAACTGTCAGATAGGCAGGCCATGGCATACCGGAAGTGCTCAAGGATTATTTACGATATAAGGGTTTACATTCTGGACTGAACCTTGCCTTCTTTTCGAGAATCTGTGCTAGTTGACATGACTGATTCCGGATCTTCCCTGTATAAAACGACAAGAATGAGTCATGCCTTAATTACTATATAGGTCAAATTGAATATAGCATATGGATTGTGTGATATAGCTCGTAGCTTTGTATGTACAGATTGAATGGAATTAACATTAAAGATTGAACTGTCAACCATTGGAATTTGAATGTGAGATTCCAACAATGGGTGACTCGTTCGACCCAGGAGTTCATATTGTCACTTGCGATGATCCCGACTGTGTTGAACAGTTTATCCGTATGTGTGAGGACCTGGAAAAGAAAGATGTCGTCTGTGTTGAAGAGGGGAGAGGGGATTATGGCTTCGGGTCGTTTAAGGACAAATTCAAGGAGAAAGTTGAATTGAACTTCTATACCGTCATTCATTTGTGCCCTGAGATGGTTAAAAAGCTGAACCCTGTGGAACAGATCCTAGTAAATGAACGGTATCAGGCTAAGTATGTGTACATCAACACCAAATCAACACCGCGCGATCTTCCCAAAGTTTACAAAGATGCGACACGGTTGCGTCTATACAATGAGTCCGACTATAAAAATATCGTCGAACGGCTGACAAAGTTTGTTCATGCAAAACTCCACAAATCATCGTCTGCTCCACAACTGTCGTCTGCTGCAGGCAAATCGTCTGCTCCGCAACAACCGCCAGTTCCTCAACATCAGACTCTACGGAAGACGTATGCTCAACACTCCCTAGAGCGACATCCTTCTACCACTGGAAAACCGGCTGAAAGAGAGCAAAGAGGACAGTTTAATCGAGCTAGATCCAGGGAATTATCCTTCGAGGACGATGCTGATGAGCCTGAGGATGTCACGTTCTTTGAAAGTATTGGAGATGTTCTCTACCACAACAGTAGACTCAAGCATTCCGACCCAAATCTTCTCAGATGTGAGTACACACAAAACTAAAATTTATGTCGCATTTCGACCCCTGTCTTCTCTGATGTGAGTACATACATAAAACTAGTATTTATGTTGCATTTCGACCCCTGCTTTCTCTGATGTGAGTACATACATAAAACTAGTAGTTATGTCGCATTTCGACCCAGTCTTCTCAGATGTGAGTACACACAAAACTAATATTTATGTCGCATTTCGACCCCTGTCTTCTCTGATGTGAGTACATACATAAAACTAGTATTTATGTCGCATTCCGCACCCTGCTTTCTCTGATGTGAGAACACGAATAAATCTAGTATTTATGTGTATGGGTTGGTGACCAAAAAAAAGGTACAGAAATAGTTGAAATGGTTGTAACTTAAATTAGATAATATAATGATAATAATATGATAACAAACTCCTTGATAACCATAAACTTCAAACAGGATATATCGTTTGTTTGAAGTCATTTTCTGAGGCGATTTCCCCATCGTGTTTTTTTACATGGCATATCTTTGCATTCTATGACATGACAATTCTTTTACATCTTTTTAAAACAATGCTTGTGGGTTTAACAAATATGCAATAGCATCATGGTATAAAATATATGAAAAAAAACATTATGCTGTACTTGTTCTGATCGGATGTCTCTCCCTTAAAGGGGCAGTAGCACGTTTTTAGGGGGATATAAGGTGATGTCAGGAAAATGAAAATAAATGGTTCCAATTGAAAGACAATGTATTTAAACTAAATGAAGCAGTAATAATTCAAATACATAACGTTACGTTTAGCCATGCGATTCCTTTTTCTTACACAAAATGAATTAAAGGTGTTCACAAAAAAATGGCCGCCAATGGATTTTATGTGAATCCTCATACTTTGGCCTCTGACTATGGGTGATTGGCTTGTGTAATGAGAATGTTGACACTGTCAATTAAATACATTTAGCATAAACTTACAATTATAAGTGAACAATTTTAAATATAAAATTATCAAAAAACGTGATACTACCCCTTTAATCGACACGTATCTCAAAGTCAATTTCTTATTTCTTGGTAAAAGTATTTATATAGGTCTGGGTCCCCTTTCACAAAGCAACCTTAACTCCCATTCCTTAACTTGCGCTAAGGCTACCATAAGAACTTACGACCTTAGGGCTTTGTGAAAGGGGGCCCTGTAATATGTTTTCTTATTTGTTGGTTAACCTTATTCACTGTATGAGCTACCGTTTAAGATTTGTTGTTAAGGATTTGTCGGTAGATTATCTATTGATTTCTGATTGGTTTTGGTCAAATTAAAACCAACCACAATTATTTAATCATTTCTTATTTGTTAGTTAACCTTATTCACAAAAGTGTGAATTACCGTCTAGGACTAATATTTTTTTTCGGTAGATTATCTTTTCATTTCTGATTGGTATGGTCACATTTTGTCTAATAATTTCTTACTTCGAATTACTTTCTTTACAAATTTGTAGAGCAGTTTCTGATTTGATGGTGTTACTTTAATTTGTTTTTCTTTCTGTACAGAGGTTTAGAATTCTAAAAAAATCGTTTCTGTTTGGTGAAATCGATATTTTGACTGTATTTTGTTATTTTTTATTTTTTTTTAAAGATATGTAGATAACGTCATGTCAATTCTTTATTTCGGTATGCGTGGCCTCCGGTGAGCAGGTTGGCGATGTAACAACAACAATTGGCTCCTCAGACGGAGTGCATGATGAATAAAAGAGCTGTAACGTCTGTATCACATGGTGACATTACATTGATGAAACTGTATTTTAAATCATATGGTCTGCAGACAGGCAGTACATATGTTAATCTCAAGTCGTTAAAGGCTGGACAAACCATAATAAAATGAAATTCATCTTCAATATGATCCAGTTTACATACTCTGCATAAGCGCAGTGATCTCATAACATTACTATATCGCCCAAGTTCAACTTGAAGTCTTACCATACCGATACGAAGTTTCGTCATTTCGCGACGGGAAATGGAACAATCACTATGAGTTAAATACAATTCCGGTTTTAAATTCAACTTAAATTCAGAATAATACACGTCATGTCATATTACTATGAGTAAGGTTTCAACTTTGATAGCAATATCGATAAACACGAGCTATTTTATCGCATAGACTTAAAACCCAGCGGATATAAGTACAATCTTTTAGTTGATTTGTGAACATCATGATGAAAGCATGAGATTTTGTATTATTGTAGAGACTATATACCCGTCGTATTACATACAAATCGAGAGGCCTCGCAAATTTTAAACATTTTTCATTGTTTTGTGGTAAAAAAGTGATTTTTTTCACTTATTTTGCTGTTATAGTGTTTCTTAACTCTAAAATTCGTTCGAATGTTTTTAACGATGTTGGAAATAGAAAGCTGATTATTTTTCATTTTATATATGTATTTCTATCTTTAACGGTTAGAGCTACAGAAGTCATAACTAAGCTAGGACTGCTGCAACTGTATTTAGGTCTTCAAGACTCTGCTTGGCCTACTAACGAATGTTTGATCGTCAATTTCCTTCCAATCTTTTTGTAACTAGTATATATGCACTTTATCTTAACATCTTGAATAACCGTTGTCGTTGTGTGAACCTTGTCTGTGCCTTAATCACTTTACTATGCGTTTCTGTTTGACTGATTATGCAGAACGTATTCGCGTTTTGATAAAGTCTTTGGTTTCCTTTCATTTTTCTCTATGCAATATGTTCGGAAACTACGATGCTAAAGGTTCTCTCCTCTCCAGATGATTTTAATGGGATATTTCACTTTTAATCTTGATCTTGGAGAAATATGAATACAAACGTTAAAAAAGAGTCAATTGGATGTACACGCCTCTAATGGTCGAAATATTGCCCAAACGTTGGACACTCCAACTCGCTTACTCACTATGTATCTTTTTTGGAAATGAAATTCGATTGGACAATCCTGTTTGTACATTGCTGTTATTAATACATTATTTTTAATAACCAAGTTGAAATATGCTTCTACTAATTGTACGCCTATCTACTTTCATGAAATTTTTAAATTCGACAAATGTCTTAAATTATTAAATAGAATCAACATCTTAAAAACACCTATCTTTTAGCTTTCATTCGCCATTTTGAAATTTTAGCATTACGAGAAAACGAATTTGCTGTATTATGCTAATTTATCAACACAATTAAAAAAATAAGTTATTTGTTGATAGAAGAGGAGCATATATAGAGGATATTATATGAGTGTCCATGACATACTATGTTTACGACACGAGTGGCTAAATATTAGTTTTTCCCGAGCGAGAGCGAGGGATATACTGATATTTAGGCACAAGTGTCGTAAACATAGTATGTCATGGGCACGAATATAATATTCAGTTTATTACCGTAGTCCCAAAATTGAAGAAAATGATCAAAACCTACTTCTCAGCACAGGCAGACTAGCGGGCGGCGGCCCGTATACATTGTGTCGTCATAGGTGCACCGTGACGTCAAATCATTGTTTATTACGTGACGTCACAGTGCAAAAGTGATATTTTGCCCTAGGGCAAAATATGAACCTCGATATGACTGCCCTCGTTGGTATTATAACAAATAATTCATATTAAAGGTTATCAGTTACGACAATGTTTTGTCGAAGTAATGTATTCTTCGCTCGTTACTCCGATGAACAACTGAAATGTTAACCTCACAATCATATTTGAAATTAAGTGGGGGAAAAACATGTAACATCATATTTATTATATGATTAGCAATGAAATATAGGGTTATACAGTGAAAATATAATCCATATTTTAAGAAAAGCAGTGGAAAGTCATATTTTCACTGCAGTGAAAATATAATCCATAGTTTCACTGCGGTGAGAAAAGTAGGACAGAACCTATTACCTCCCCTAGAAACACGATATAGAAACACGATTATCTCCCTTTGAGGAAATCGAACGCACGCCTCGCGTCACGGCGTTGTTTAGGATTGAAGAAAAACGACTCTTTACGATGTTTTCGGTATGCTATTGTTAACATTTTGCAGTGATAATGTATCCTTCGATATCGGAATACAACCAGAAGTTCATATCCTGTTGTTGTAGTTAATAATTGTTCATTTTATCGCCAAATAAATTTACGAAGCGAGAGATCTGACGCACCGACATAGCGCTTCCCTCACTGTATCCGTTCGCGTCAAAACTGCATGACTTTCCAAAAAAGGTAAGAAGCCTTTTTTTCACCTAATTATAACCAAAAACAATGTCATATTGTAGATCTGATATCATTTAACAATCACACAATTATATATTTTTCGAAAAACAATTTCCGGTTAAATATCGCATTATTTCTATCGAACTTCTTTTTACCGAGAAATTATAAATGGAGTTGCTAGACTCTCATTCATCACAACAGGAAAAGTTTGCCTTTCGATGTCCGACAACTCTGTTTTATGATCTTTAAATTTTATAATAAATAGTCTATTTCATTGTTTTTGCCGAATATCATTTCCATCTCATCTCGTGAAGTGAGAAAGTGTCATTTTCACTCGTGGCTGCGCCGCTCGTGAAAATATCACTTTCTCACTCCACTCGATGAGATAGAAATGATATTCGGCAAAAACAATGAAGTAGTCTCTATATATTTAGGGAAGTCCTCCTGAATTTCGTCTCCGATTGGACTGTCCCTTTAAGTGAAACGAGTCATCGATTTAACGATTCGGAGTTATGATCCAGCATGACAGGGTATCAACCATTACCGATCAACTCCATTGTTTGTACCAGGGTGGTAACCTCCTTACACACCTCTTATTTGCTCGTGCTCAGGTGGTATACACTGCATTATATACCTCAAGTCCCAAGGAGGTTTCGCACCACATAATTTCAAAGACCGATAAGGTAATCGATCTCCAAAATTTTCAGAAGCGAAACCGCGGGATTCGAACCTACAACCCTTCGCTCTGTAGCCCAAGACTTATACCATTAGACCACAAAGGATTGGTGACTAAGAAGGGATTGATTTGTGATATCTATTCTGCTCTCCTCCAACATTAAATGTTAATTTTCACTGTTCACGTTATATTTTAGAAATGTGATTATTTTTCGCTATATGAAATTTACGACAACCTCATCCTCTAGCGTTCAAGTAAAATATCTAAATGTAAAATTTAAAAAAGTAGAGCGTATGGGATTCGAACCCATAACCTTTCAAATTGTAGTCCAAGACTGTACCAGTAGTCCACAGGGGATTGGTGAATAAACAGTTCTTGACTATTGAGGTCTATTCCGCTCTCCTCGAATTTAATGAAATTAATTTGTGCTTTTTGCGCTTTAAACTACGTCGTTCCAACTCGACGTCTTTTCATCAAATGAACAAATGAATTAAATAAATAACTTGTTGATCGGTAAGACGGTTACCAGCCTCGTTTTGAGTGGGTATGAATTGTAACACCGATGCACGTGCAGTGCGTAACACCTCGCCGCTTCGCGGCTCGGTGTCACGCACTGCACGTGCATCGGTGTTACAATTCATACCCACTCAAAACTCGACTGGTAACCTTTACATCTAGTTTAAAACTAGCTGTATACGTCCAATAAGTCCTCAAGTTTTAGCTAGACTGGGTATCAGTAGACTTTCAATCATTTTCCTTCAGGGGCATTTAAGAAGTTGGTTTGATGAAGAAATACAAATATATGGATTTACAACTTCTTTATAGCAAAGAGATGCGACGTTTCGGTGTAGCAAATGCTTGAAAACGGTGTTAGTATCTAAACCGAAACGTCACGTGCTCTTTGCAATAAAGAAGTTGTAGTTCCATATACTTGTATTTCTCCTATCAATCTTTATTTGTTAATTTATAAATATTCTATCGATGCAAGGTATGATAAATGTTTTTAATGTCTGGAAATTAGATCAATTATCGTAAAAATAAAAATGGCCCAATTAGAATTTTGTCTTTGCCATCAGCAATTCTCTAAACCGTACATTTATATTATAGTTTATTTTGCAGTTGAAATATTTAAAAAAAGTAAATAACTAGACGGAGTTTATCTCAACAGTTTCCAGAGCCCGTGACCTAGAGGACATCTATTCCCGATCTGAGCTGTATACACGAGAAAATCTTGCCAAAACAGTTCTTTGGTTCCAAACAAAAGTTCTACCGGAAGTCGCCAGGTCCTGCGATGTTGCCTCCGTGGCTGTGTTACTCAAATCACAAATTGCTCTCATCAGAGAAAAGGCGCAACAGGTCTTCATGAAGATCCTTTTCTCGAAGGAAATTGGCTACATTTCAGAACCAGCAATAAAACCAGCCGAACAGACTTTGTTTGATCAAGCAATGAGTCTCAAGGCAAGGAAAGATAACTCTCACGAAGCCTCAGAGGTCATATGTATCTACCTCGTAACAATCGTACATAAAATCGTCGCTTCGGTTGACCACAATAAACCAACGTCACCTTTCTTTGCCAGAAGGATTCATGTCCTTCAAACGACGGAAAACAAACTAGATGACGTCAAAGCTTTTGTAGAAGATTTCAGAGACAGGAGAGATTTGTACATTCGTGCCATGAGAGCTGCAGACGGGAAAGACTTTCAAAATAAGAAAATTTGGCAGAGCCAGTTTATCGTGGCCTTGAGGACAATAATGGAGGTATGTGTTGAAATTTGTTATTCTTTTGCATTGAAACAAGACACGACTTTTCTTTTACAAGAGTGAGTTCTATGGTTTAACAAAGAATTGTAATTTAAGCTTCTTTTGACAATGTAACAGAAGTGATTGTGAGATCACCTCAACCGGGATTCGAACCTGGGACCTTGAGAGGCAGTCACTGTACCGATTCGGCTAAAGATATAACCCTCTACCTAAGGCCAGAATTTCTCACAATGTAACAACAGTATTTCTTAGTGCCTTAAAACAATGAAAAATATGTGCATTTTAGGCCAATACATCCCTCATTCCACTGGTTCATGCTTACAAGACAGGAATCTGGTACAAATGGCTTAGTGTCGTGTATTAACATTCACAGATATTCCATGGAGACGTGAAGGCGAGACATGAAGCTTTTCTGACGCTTACGAACCTCCTCAAACCCAATAAGGGCGGACAACGGATACTTGGACGGTCCGAAGTCAGACCACATCCCCGAGTGTGCAACCTGATTACCTTTGGAATCACCTCCTTCCTCAAGTCTGTTGGTAAGATTTGTAAAGACAAAACAACGTCAACGTCAATTTGTGGATGATCGACTTATTTTCAAACTGACGTTCCGGTGATAAAAGAGGATATGTTGTTTATCCATTTGAGAGTAGACATCGTCGGAGGTACTTAGACTGGTTTTAAATTCATAAGAAAACATTATTTTTTCAAAAACTTTTATGTTTCCCTAATTACCGATGATTTATTATCATCATTATCATCATCATTATCATCATCATTATCCATCAGAAGGATGTTAAATTCTTTTACAGAGGAAAGAACTGGAGAGGATTTCACGAAGGAAATAAACGCTGCCTTTGAGGTTTTAAAAAAGTGCCCGGATGTGCTCTCGGGTAACATTAAGGTCGCGCGAGATCTCGTCTTCTCCAGCAACAACCTTATACGGCAAAATTGCCTCTCCTTGCTGACAAACACCAACCTTTATTCAGACATCGTGCATTTCATGGCTTTATCTGATATATCTGACAAGTTGCAGCCTATCAACATTGACCTGACAGAAGCTCAGCGCAAGAGCGGAAGTCCTAAGAGTGACTCCTGGTTGAAACTTCCGGTTGGAAGAGTTTCGGAAAGAACGATGCTCCATATTCATCTACCTGAAGGTACTTACAGCTTTGGTTTTTTTTACAATTCTGTTCAAAGGAATAGATTATCAATTATTTTTCACAGAGTCCATTATACTTAAATCTGAAGCTACTTGTGAGCTTTACTCAGTAGCACCAAGGGAAATAACTCTGACTTCACTTCCTGCTTAATGATAATATCATGTGCTCATCTCATACACTCGATTAAACATTTCGTATACGTATATATATACGTAAAAAGATGTACAAGCCATCATAGCCAACACTAAATGAAGTTTTCAGCACACATAGGAGTCATTATCTGATTTACAGATGAAAGATCACCTTTTAAATCTTCACTTGAGGTCGTGGGTCAACTTGCAAAGAGTCGTATTAGATAGATACCAAAGGCGGTAGAAACAGAAAGGGATCCTTGTCGACTATGTATGGGCTTGTGCAACATGATCTTTATTTCAAACTCTGCAAACCCACTAATCATCATGGTATGCGAGGTGTTCACATCAGTTTTCAGAAGCATTTAAGAATACTTTCAGAGTAGAAGCTTATTGAGTTTGAGTCCGTCAAATTTTTGCACCTAGTATTTTTCCCGAGGCAATGGTGCCAGTTGCATTATGACTATTATTCGAAGAGAGAAAATGCACCATTGAAGGTCCTCTTTATCCCTTCCAGAAGCGGACCACAGGGAACAACTGAAAAGCACTCTGGACCCTACTGCTTGTGGTCATCGAAACACAATGGAGATCCTTGGTATGCTGAAGTCACAGCGTCACATCCTGCCTCTATTCGCCTTCAGACTGGAGAAAATCCCTGTGTTCTATGTGACGGAGGACTACAGCCAGCCGAACCTCAAACAGGTAAAAAGTCATCACGC
Source organism: Steromphala cineraria (assembly GCA_916613615.1). Taxonomy (NCBI): domain Eukaryota; kingdom Metazoa; phylum Mollusca; class Gastropoda; order Trochida; family Trochidae; genus Steromphala; species Steromphala cineraria. The sequence goes on along the minus strand of OU744731.1, from coordinate 53,842,078 downwards.
AATCGGTGAGTACTGGTTGTCCAATGGATGTCCTAGAAATCTTGACTTCTTTGAGAGGCATTTTGGAAACGTTCGTTTGATAAAAAGAGTAGGATTTTCAACTTCTATATTGCACGTTTCGGTGTAGATACTAACAGTGTTATAAAGCACATGATACTGGATATGATTGTTGCTGAAATTTATCTGACAAGTTGCACAAGTTTTTTGTGTATATATTTGGAGAATAAGTCCATACAATGTACCGAGACAAACATTTATTTATAGTTAACACTTATCGATTTTCAATCAAGAACACTGATTCCGAGGTTTTGAACCTACAACCTTTTTGCCGTGCTATTGCATACCAGTTCTGTAAATCACTTGCCATCTGTTCAACAAGAACTACAATCAGACAGATATAAGGAGGGTCACTCTCTGACTAGCTACATCAGGGCACAAATATCATGGCTAACTCTGCCCTGATTCAATTTCATTGATTCTCCTAAATACCTTATAAAACGAACATAGAGACCTCATGATAAGCAATATATCCATGAGTTACCAGTCGGTAGCGATACCAGAGAAATCCTTTCGCTTTATTGTAGAAGCCTCACTCTGATTGGGTAGGGTGACATTATCCTATCCTTCGAAATATTTAAATACTCGTATCACCACTTGATTACAACACGTGCTCTTCTCGTAGGCTAAGCACACCTTATCCTTTGATGTCTTGCGTATAATAAGACATGTAATCACTTTGCATACAACAGGTGCTGTTCTTAAAGGCCAAGCACACCTCATCCGTTGTTGTCTGTCGTATGAAAAGACATATTTTTTCACTTGACATACAACGGGTGCTCTTCTTAAAGGCCAAGCACACCTTATCCTTTATTGTCTGGCGTATGATAAGAAATATAATCACTTGACATACAACAGGTGCTGTTCTTAAAGGCTAAGTCACCTTATCATTTGTTGTCTGGTGATGATAAGAAATATAATAACTATTTATTCAACAGGTGCTCTTCTGGGAGGCTAAGCATACCTATTCTTTTGTTGTTTTGTGTATGATAAGAAATACAATCTCTTATCATACAACAGGTGCTCTTCTCGGAGGCTAAGCACAATTCTTTTGTTGTTTTGTGTATGATAAGAAATACAATCTCTTATCATATAACAGGTGCTCTTCTCGGAGGCTAAGCACACCTTATCCTTTGAGAAGCGTATGATAAGAAATACAATCTGTTGACATACAACATGTGCGCTTTCTGGAGGCTAAGTCACCTTATCCTTTGTTGTCTGGCGTATGATAAGAAATATAATCACTTGTCATACAACAGGTGCTGTTCTCGAAAGCAAAGCACAAGCAGTTTCTGCAACCCGTGGAGCTTCTGGAGCTTCTACTGCAAGCCCTGGACGCCTTGGAGTACCTCCAGAAGAACTGGATCGTCCACAGAGACATCACCGCGTCAAGCTTCACCTTCAGCAGGGAACACAATCAGGTTAAGCTCTACAGGTTTGATCTGGCCCGACGTTGTGAAGTGAACCAGGACATTGTAATTGGTAAGTTATGGTCCATGTCTGGTCTCTTTTACATTTTCATATCTGATCGAAACTATCACTAGTAACTCTAAACGTCGCAACGGGTTTTTGTCTGAATACATGATCGCTAAGGTCGTGTCGGTGAACATTTCATATAACTATTACATTTCTCTCGTGGATTTCGTTTTTTTGAGTTCAATGTAATGGAGTTATATTTGTTGGATTCAATCTCACCTTTCATATCACTTTCAATTAAGATATCTTCCTTGTGAGAATCATTGATCCACAAAGTATTTAGAAATTACGGCAGTAAGACGTCTGTTTTTGTGTTCCATTGTTAATCATTTCCCCCCTAGAGCTTACGTCTGTTTTTGTTGAAAGAAAACGCTTGACATTGAAACTCTGCAAACGAATCTTTGCTTCCATGGACCTTGTGGTGTCATCAATAGTGATGATTTCTCTTTTTACTTAATTATGTTGTCGACTTTGAGGCATTACATATGAAATCATCAATTGTCACCAATATAAATAATAGTTCAAATTTAATTGCCGCTGAAAAACGAAGATCCTTAAGTCATGACATGGTACTTATCCAGACCGGAAGTGTTCCGGCATTCCAACACGGTGGTCTGCCCCTGAGTCCTTGAGCCAGTGTCACTTCTCCTTCCGGTCTGACAATTGGATGGTGGGTCATCTCATCTATGAGGTCATCACTCACGGGACTCTGCCGTACTCAGATCTGGACCGGAAATCGGAGGCGGAAGTGGCGGAATTGGTAAGGTTGGAAACATGAGGGCTCACGAAAAGATATGAATATAAATATACGTAGAATAAAATATATGTTGAGACGACCTCAAATAAACGATTTAAACAAGTTAAAGATTTTGACATACAAAGATGATTCCTTCATATCACTGATCATTAAGTATTGGTATCTAATAATAGTTTTAAATAGTTACTAAGTGACGTCCAGGGTATTAAGGAATAGCTTCGGCCTACGCAAAGCCTAAAACGCTAGTTTCCGAGCTGTCAGTTTTATACCTTACTGTCGACCCTTGAGTTTTCTGTGCTTGCTCTCTAGCTTACTATGAGAAAAAGCAGAAGTCCAATCAGAAGCTAATTGGATCTTGCTAACAATAGCCTGTAGGAGCCCTGATATCAGCACAGAAGACGCAAGGGTCGGCAGCAAGGCATAAAATTGACGGTTCGGAAACTGGGGTTTCAAGCTTTGCGTAGGAAGATGGCCCACGGTGGGCGCAAAATGAAGAACGAGTGAAATTTTCACCCGTAACCTCCGTGTTAAGAGTCAGACACCTTACCTGTTCGGCTAAAGATCTACACCAGAAGCTCGTATAGATGTTTTTGACCTAACAATGTCAAATAATCTTTCACACTAACTGATAAACTTCAACGTAACTTTTCACATGGTTTTCGAGACTGCACTGATTATGAATTTAAAAAGTATCATTTCATATTTCTGCAGATCAAACGAGGGACGAAGAAGCTTCCTCAAGAAAGGTGTATACCTACAAAGGTATTTGTCGCCATTGCGGAGTGTACGAAACCGAATGACAATGACAGATTGTCTCTATCCGAAGCCAGATGTCAACTGGAGGAAACTCAGCACGAATACAATTCTACTAGTAGGTCATCTTACAACGGGTCTCATTTATAGTGACTGCATTTCTTCAAACACAGAACTAAGTATCAATCTCAGCATACATAGAGGATAGTATATGAGTGTCCATGACATTATGTTTACGACACGAGTGGCTTGATATCAGTATTTCCCGAGGGAGAGCTGATACTGATATTTAGGCACGAATGTCGTAAACATAGTATCGCATGGGCACGAATATTCTGTTTATTTATACCGTAGTCCCATTTTTTATAACGTGACGTCAAAATGTAAAAGTGATATTTTGCCCTAGGGCAACACATGAAAAATATGAACCTCGATATGACTGCCCTCAAAGGCGATAATATAAGAATAATAAACGGGTTGCGAGGAACTACAGAGTATCTGTCCTGAGTTAATTATTGTGATAAACTCCGAGCTTCAGCGAGTTTGACACAATAATTCACGAGGGACATATAATCCGTAATTTAGAGCATCGAGTTGGTTATTCTTTTTCTTACCCAAGATAATTTTGATGCGTTAAAACGGGGGAAAAAGAGAAATATTGTCTCATATAATAGAAAATCGTTTTTATTGACCGCGCACAACCAGGAAGGAAAACTAAGACGTCGTTAGCTTTCGTAACGTTTGACAAGCCTAGTGAGGAATGTATGACGTCATGTTTAATGACATCATAGAGCTATGACATAACGACAGTTCGGCCGGCGACTCTCCCACCTAGCGCCGCCTTAATTAAAGATTTAAACTTGTATTTACGACAAATAAAACATCAGAAGGCCTTGATTTCCCATTAAATATGTTGTAGTAATGTGTGACTTTCGCAATTTAAGTATAAGATTTTTCATCTATATCTCTCAACTGAAAAAGAAGTGCATGATGAATGGATACAAAAAAAGTTCCGTCAACCTCAACCAATCAATGCGAGTTATTTTTAGAAAACAGTAATTCCCATGACCATTATGCAAACTTTAATACCCGGCATATCCTTGCCCGCTTGGGCAAGAAATTGTCATTAAAATACGATCATATTTACTGCACTGTAACACCGATTTATTAGTAGGAGCTCTTTTGAACTAGCTGGACTAAAAGCATGTGCGTCATGTTGTACCCTTACTCTTGTCGTGTGTTGTTCAGTTCTCATTATATGAATGTTACGCTAAACTCATTAGATTGGGGATTGTATTCGAGGAAATAAAATATATTGAACTTATTTTACAAGCAGTGGCACATCTGAAAAAAATGCCACAATTTACATCCAGATAGTTTGTCATAACTTAGATAAGAAGGAACGTATTTTGTACTATAGCCTTCTATGATTTATGCATTTTCACTTGTGATTTTACAAATATCGTTTAGGTCGGCGGACAGTTCAATTGACAGTGAATGATTTTCCGAACTTGAGCAGGATGGAATATGGTGATCCACATAGGGTAGGTATTTTAGTATTTACCTATATATATGTGCATGTATTTAATGGTGACAGAAAAACAAGTTGTTTTGTCTGAGTAATATATATTTAGCCGTGTAAAACGACTAAAGTTTATTATCTATCTCCAAGGTTCAAATAAGTTTTTGTTTTTCTTTCTGTCTGTATATGTTACTTGACAAACTCCAAAACTTCTTTTGACCTAAAGTATTGTCTTAATTCACTATTATAAGTGTGAAATGATTGACGTAATAACAACAACACGGGCCCTTGAGGAATATCGGAATACATTAATTCAGTCATTAAGGCAACCTTTATTCCCCAAATACAGGTCGGGATTACATATCTTTTACTATCCCTTACCTCTGTTTTCTTTTTAATCAACGGAGTACGGTTTCATAAACACTAACGCTACGTTCGCTTTGACTCACATAGAGAGTCCCAGACTATTTTTGTGCATGCTCGGATGCCACTTAGAGCTAACGACTAGTATACTCAACTGAGTATGATTGCCAGGCTGTAAAAAATATGAAAAAATTAATTTGTCACAAACAATTAATCAATGAAATTTTAACATCACATGGTCTCCGAAATCACAAATGTTACTGTTTTCCTTAACCCACGTTCTAACCCTCACATCAGCCTATTTTGAATGCGTTTATAATATGCCCCTATAGAAGTAAGCATGTCTTGGGTACTTTATAAACACTGCTTCAATTGACGTACTTCCGTTACTCTCAGAACCTTCTCCTCGATTTAACAGGAGGGGCATTAGGTGACACTCATCCTCCTACTCAAAGCCTAAAACGCCAGTTTCCGAACTGTTATTTTAGGCCTTGCTGCAGACCCTTTACTTTTCTGTTCTGCTATAGTGCCCCTACAGGCAAGAGAGCAAGCACAGAAAACTCAAGGGTACACAGCAAGGTATAAAACTGACAGTTCGGAGAATGGCGTTTTAGGCTTTGCGTAGGAAGATGGGTGACTCAATGGTCGTTCGATTAGAGTTTCATCGCTCGTGCAACATACTGTGTTAACACAGTCGAAGGGACCTAAAACAAGAGACTATCCGTGTCATACAACAATATACTTAGTTAGTATCAAAGGTTAATGTAATCAATATTATTTCAGGGGCCAGCAGGGGAATTCGGTGAGTTTAATTCGACTTTTCTTATCAAACATATCATAAATAATTTTTAGCTAAATAAGAGATAATGGTTCTGATTGTCATTGGTTCAGCAACACTGTTGTAAACAGGTAACAACAAACAACTAAAATATGAGACTTTGATAATTATAATTTTACAGGTATATATAAGGTTTAGCAATGAGACAGAAAAAGGCAACGAGTGAAGGTATCACATTATGCAATTTTGAGCTTGAGTTTAAAGGGGCACTACGCTTTTACCATGAATGTGATCCAATTATGTTTAACATTTATTCGCTTGATGAAGACCAACATATCTGTGCAGTACCTTATATTATGAACTTCTAGACTAATGACGGTCAAACATTGAACAAACGTCAAAGATGAAATTTCGAAGAATTTCGGCAGTCCTAGTTAATAAAGGTGAAAGGCGAAGTCTTGAAGACCTAAGTTTTGCTGCGACAGCCCTAGTTATGATTATTACTAACGTAAAGACGATGAAACGATACATTGAGAATTGTACTACTTGATCTGACAAGATAGGTTTTGTGATACGATGTCTGTATTGTGATACGTATCGTTGATTTTAAGTTGCTTATTTGACCGTAAAATCAGATGAAAAGTATTCGAGTTATTCCCGGCATCAAAAAGCCAAAATGGTGTATCGTATCATGTATCATATCGTTCTTTATCATCCTATTACGTATCGTATCTTCGTATGTCTGTATCGTCAAAGCTAATACATAACCATAATGGCCAAACTAATTGAACTGCCACGGCAGTACTTAGGTCTTCAAAACAACATCTGTGACGTTATATCAATGTTTGACCTTAATTTTCTTTTTAGTCTATTTGTTTTCTTTATATAACTTCTACGTATTCAACATTCATCATTACAATTCCATGCTCTATCTATAGCCAACAACAGGGTGTTCCCCCGCACGACCTCCAAAATGTGTATGGCGGAGATGGAAGCTGATAGCGAGGAGATGCCTCTAGAACCAAACACTAGGCTCCTCTACAAGATACCCACCGTATTCAGAGTTATAGAGGTATATACTTAGTTATTTGTTATAAAAGCAAGATACCCACCGCTTTCAGAGTGATAGAGGTATATACTTAGTTATTTGTTTTAAAATCAAGATACCCACCGCTTTCAGAGTGATAGGGGTATATACTAAGTTATTTGTTATAAAAGCAAGATACCCACCATATTCAGAGTTATAGAGGTACATCCCTAAGTTATTTATCCTAAAAGCAAGGTAGCCACCGCATTCAGAGTTATAGAGGTATATACTTAGTTATTTGTCGTAAGGCAAGATATCCACGGTATTCAGAGTTATAGAGGTATATACTAAGTTATTTGTCGTAAAGCAAGATATCAACGATATTCAGAGTTATAGAGGTATATAATAAGTTATTTGTTATAAAAGCAAGATATCCACGGTATTCTGAGTTATAGAGGTATATACTTAGTTATTTGTCGTAAAGCAAGATATCCACGGTATTCAGAGTTATAGAGGTATATACTTAGTTATTTGTTATAAAAGCAAGATATCCTCGGTATTCTGAGTTATAGAGGTATATACTAAGTTATTTGTTATAAAAGCAAGATATCCACGGTATTCTGAGTTATAGAGGTATAAACTTAGTTATTTGTCGTAAAGCAAGATATCCACGGTATTCAGAGTTATAGAGGTATATACTTAGTTATTTGTTATAAAAGCAAGATATCCACGGTATTCTGAGTTATAGAGGTATATACTAAGTTATTTGTTATAAAAGCAAGATATCCACGGTATTCTGAGTTATAGAGGTATATACTAAGTTTTTTTGTTATAAAAGTAAGATACCCATCGCATTCAGAGTTATAGAGGTATATACTAAGTTATTTGTCGTAAAGCAAGATACCCATGATATTCAGAGTGATAGAGGTATATACTAAGTTATTTGTCGTAAAGCAAGATACCCATGATATTCATAGTGAAAGAAGTAGCTCCCTCTTTGACTATAAAACCCAGATGCCGGATCTTTATCTAAGTACACAGATTTTGAATTTAAGTCAACAAAGGCCTACCGTATGTCCTCTTAATAAGCACCGGGCCTAATAAGCGCCATGGAACTATGGGTTGAGAAAATAAGCGCCTAGGTTCTAATAAATCATTGAAATGATATCCCCTTTATACAAATAACACTTATAATAAACCTGTTAGTCCATATTTATTAAAGAAATAAGGGCGGGTCTGTAGTAAGCGCCGGGTTTTTTCTGGGCGCTTATGAGATGAAATACGGTTTATATTCATTCACTTCAGGAGGAAACAAAGCTCGTGGTCAAGGAAGAACAAAAGCGACCTTTGACACAAGAGGAGGAATCGTTTTTGCTGACAAACAAACTGGACGGATTTTCTGATCACGTGATTGTTGTAAAATATGAAGATGGCGAGGCATTGGTAAATGTGTTTTCTGTGCAATTCATCATACAGCGAAGGTCAAACAATCTTATTGAAAGTTGATCAAATTTATCGTACAGCGAGAGTCAAACAATCTCACTGATATTTGATCAGATTTATCACTCGTACCACGGTGCGTTCTGATCTGAGTAATGAGATCTAATATAAGTCCCATAAAGGTCTTGCTACAATCAGAGGATTGCTAATCAACTTGCTCTCGTTTTCGTTGCTGATTGGCTGGACTGCGAGGGTCACATGACACTTAGAAGCCAATTGAAAAGGGATCAGAAACGCAGCGAGATGCAAGTGATAAGAATTCAATGAGATGAGGATTTAAAAACTGTATTTAAACTCGTCTGTTCTTCATATCAAAGATAAGGAAGTAAGAGTAATGAATTGTATTTTCATCATGTTGACAGTCTTACAGTATCCCAATCGACTGTCAAGGAAACCTCCAATCTTTGGTCAACGATCGGTATTTTGGAGAGGATTCCCTAAACTACATCCGGTGTCTTAGCGCATGCGCACAGGCTCTGGTAAAGCTGCATGGTCGAAGATGGATACACGGAGCGCTAAGTTCCAGGAATATCTGGATCAAGTTTAGAAACAACAGGACAATTGTATGTTTATTTCTTGTATTATTTTTGTAACGGAAATAATGATGCATGATAAGCAAATAGTTCACGTTGTAAAAACCTGTTGATCTAAATTTATTTAGATTGCAGTACTATCTTAACTATTAGTTATGCAAGCTCTACAGTTTCAAGTCATGTAAGCAATGACAATGGGACAGGCGGGATTCATGTACTGTAAATGTACTTGCCGTTTTTTTTAAGCCATTTGGTTTTTGTCTGATAAAAGTAAGAGTTGAGTATTTGAGAGATATGTTTATTTTCACTGAACTCTGATGAATGTGTCAGCATCGAGAAAAATTCTACAAAAACACTCCTAAAACATCCACATTTTAAAGATGCCGCCATGATGATTTTCTCCCATGGGGGCAGTCATTTAACTAGACCTTGCCGACGGCTCTGCTTGATTGGTAGCCCGGCATACTATTAGGCGTACATCGTAGCAGTGTGCCGGATACGCCAAATTGAAAAAAACAGGCGAACCCGGCGTATAATGGTGGACAACTATCTTCACAACTTATTGTTGTGACATGATTACTTATGACAGTAAAATATCAAAATGATTGACAAAAATCAAACATGACTGATTATATAGAATGCATTTAACAAAAGTTGATGTTTTATAAACGTTTCTAATTTGAACAAAAGAGGATTCGTCTGACACAACTAAGAAATAAATTTATTGAGGTACATGCACGGACTCCTGTGCATACGCCGATAAACTTAATTCAACTTCAGCTTTTTGCAGACTCTTGATCGGCGTATATGCCTCTTAAGCGAATCAAACATAGCCTAAGTGTATGTAGCCAGTCGAAGCGCAGCGTTATACACTTAGGGGACCAGTAAAGTCAAGGATAGACAGCAAGGGTTAGATAAGCGATTGGCGTTTTAATCTTTGTAAAGGAAGATGTGAATAATACGGAAGATTGAAGCTATAGGCTGGGATATATGGTAGCTGACCCTGAACAAATTCCTAGGAAAGGGTTTTCAACTGTTGATGGTGGTATTTGAAAGGGTTATCGGAAAGGGGTTTAATCCAAGATGGCTTCCAAGATGGCCTCTAAGATAATAAAGTGGCTATATCTCATTTATATTCTGACCGATTCGTGTCCTTTTGGTGCCTAACCAATTTAAAGGGACAGGCTTATCGGGGTGTTTTTTGTGGTCAAATATAAATCAACAAAGGTGTTGCCCCCCAGTGCCAAGTTTTTACTTGGTGGTGCTATAATCATTTCCTAACAACATAATAATTATGCATAAACTGAAATATTCCTTTGAATTCGTTTCCACAACGAATACCCTGATAGGACTGTTCCTTTAAATGCTGTTCAGAATTTCTTTCCTTGAAGGTGTATTTCTCTGAACTGGCCTATATGCGGGAGTCACGTGACGACGGAACTGGTATTGTCAGTGATGTTGCTCAACCCCCTGAGGAAGATGTGGTGATCCGGAGGTAAGAACAGTGCTATATTTGATATCAATCTCATTTAAATCATTCCAAACCTATAATTCGTACCTGACTTCTACCCTTCTCCGGTCGAGTTACATTTGACGAAAAAGAGCTTTCCATCTTCTCTTTGTATATACGTTTGACCTTACTAGATCAATGGCATATAAACAATACTACTTTAATTTATAATGTACATACTACCTTCATTATATTCAAATTTGGTCACAAACTAGTAGACACTGCCACATACCTATACATAGGCTTATATAGGCAAAATACCAATAAAGACATGACATAACTGAAAGTTTCTACGATTGTATCAATCCTCTGTAGCTCAGTCGGCAGAGTCGCTGCTCTACTAAATAAAGCTCCCGCGTTCGATTCCCACCATCGTTGTTTAGTAGTTTCAACAATTTAAAATTCTAGAGATCTCTTCACCTGACTAAGTGTAGATATGAACAACTAAAATGTAGGTGTATAAGAAAAGTAGAGGTGTAACGGTCAATACACCATTAAAATATATTATTATATATAATATTATAATGCAGTTAAAACAAAGGGAACCATAGCAACGAGACCGGAAGTGAGGTATCACATCACATTAAAATCACATATATACAAAGTTATTTCTGGGGTAGAGAGTTATGTCTGGGAATAGTAAATAGGTGTTTATCTACACCTTGATCTACAGGGATTGTGCTTCGTGACAAGGCCGACAAGGTAATCTGGAGCAGTATGGTGGTAACACTGGTAGGCCAGGCTCAGGACATTGTGTTGAACTCTGGCTCAGGTTGTTACACTGGTAGGCCAGGCTCAGGACATTGTGTTGAACTCTGGCTCAGGTTGTTACACTGGTAGGCCAGGCTCAGGACATTGTGTTGAACTCTGGCTCAGGTGGTAACACTGGTAGGCCAGGCTCAGGACATTGTGTTGAACTCTGGCTCAGGTTGTTACACTGGTAGGCCAGGCTCAGGACATTGTGTTGAACTCTGGCTCAGGTTGTTACACTGGTAGGCCAGGCTCAGGACATTGTGTTGAACTCTGGCTCAGGTTGTTACACTGGTAGGCCAGGCTCAGGACATTGTGTTGAACTCTGGCTCAGGTGGTAACACTGGTAGGCCAGGCTCAGGACCTTGTGTTGAACTCTGGCTCAGGTGGTGACACTGGTAGGCCAGGCTCAGGACCTTGTGTTGAACTCTGGCTCAGGTGGTGACACTGGTAGGCCAGGCTCAGGACCTTGTGTTGAACTCTGACTCAGGTGGTAACACTGGTAGGCCAGGCTCAGGACATTGTATTGAACTCTGACTCAGGTGGTTTCACTGGTAGGCCAGGCTCAGGACATTGTGTTGAACTCTGGCTCAGGTGGCAACACTAGTAGGCCAGGCTCAGGACCTTGTGTTGAACTCTGGCTCAGGTGGTAACACTGGTAGGCCAGGCTCAGGACCTTGTGTTGAACTCTGGCTCAGGTTGGGAGCCAGTATAGATCCATCAAGGAGTAAACTGTCCTATCCATTGTGTCGTTTTTAGCCTTAAAATTTTGACTTCAATTGCCTTCAGTGTCTTTCTTCTCGACGATGATTGTCACTACAGAATTTTGAATGCCCAACAGATCGGCTCCTGAGGTTATCCATGGCGGAACGTACTCCACCGCTTGTGATGTCTTCAGCTTCGCCCATGTGGTTTGCGACGTGCTGGCAGCACTCGAAGATATCTACCATGATTTTAACAAGATCGAACTTTTGCCAACAAGTGAGGTGAGAACAGTTTATATTCCGTTCATTTTTGTTGTTAAAAGGGGTCTGCAACCCGAATTTTTAACTTTTTAACGGAGGACGAGGGCAAAAATATGTCCTATTTGTCACACTGGCGTAGAAAACGAATACCATGATACCATATATACCATATGATGATTTACGTCGCAAATATTTATCAAATAACTTTCAGCCAATTATGTTTTATTTTAATCCGCTTACCACAAACACTGTCCATAGTTTAAAGATGTTCAGCTTCTTTATAATGCATTCATATGAACGAAAATGTAAGATACTGCAAGAATAATAATGTTATAAGTCACAATTTTATATTTGATCTAGCATATATCATATTTTGTTTGTTTTGTTTCATGTATCATTATAAACCAAAATTGTGTATATCGGTTAATTTTCATAAATTTGTATGCAGTTGGGCGTGTAAATACTTAATTTTATGTGTTATATATGTATGTATATGGGCTTCATACTGAAATGAAGAATTGATTGATATCCATAGCTCTATGAGTTCCTGACAACGGAACCCGGAAGTGAGTTACAGCCACGCCCCAGCGAATGTCCCCAGGAGATCTACGAACTGCTCAAGCTATGCTGGACACCGGAGAGACACGACCGACCCTCAATGGCAATGGTTTTCAACAAACTCAACGAGTACATACAATCCAAGTACGTAAACTGTTCAATGAAAATCATGCAACTTTGTGTATTGCCATCGCTCTCGCTCGGAAAATACTGTACAACACTTTATTCTCGTTTCATAAAAGTAATATGACCACCGACTTCGGTATCTCCCTAAGCATAAAACGCAAGTTTCTGATTGACAGTTCGAAAACTGGCGTTTTAGGATTAGTTATCCAATGGGCGGCATATTTTCCTTTGATCTTTTCGCAATGGTAAATCATGTACCAAGAAAACTCGAGCTGATATCTATTACGTCACGAAAATATTACCACAGTTATTTCCGACATGCTTATTCGACAATCATGAAGGAGAGAGGCAGCTTGAGGGCGGAGCTAGCAATATCTGGCCGACGACCTTGAGAAAGTTCAACATTGTTGCAAATTCAAACATGTAGGCCAAGATCAAAGAAATGAAAACCGCTAAGTGCAGAAATTCGGTGGCTGAACATTTCGTTCATTAAACGTTAACCACTATCACAAATAATTTACGAAAAGGACCAAAATAATTCGGTGAAAACAAACAATTCATGAAATTTAGAGCACTGGTTGTAAAACTTACATTTCCAATTAAATGAAATACATCTTCAGAAAAAAATAGTGTTACCTTATTTTAGTAAATACAAGTTGCATATGCCTGCTTAGATGAGAGAAGGCCAGGTCATCTATTTATCATTTTAAATTTAAGAAGGAAAAAGGATCATTCCGACATTCGTCGCTGGACGATTTCTTCAGACTGATCTAAAGATGATCATGCACGGAGTGTTGATGTCGGGTGAAAGGTCGCAAGACGTTTCCCATTGGATAAAACAGATACATGATTGACACACGGGGCGTATACGAAATATCAGCTTGCTATCACTCACTCGGGGGCTCCGCCCCCTCGTGAGATGATAGCTCGCTGATATTTCGTATACACCCCTTGTGTCATCATGTATCTATTACGTATTGTCGGTTGATACTCTTTGAAATTATCACGCTGCCTCCAGGAAGCGTTCGTAAAATCTGTAGTGCCTTATTTAAGAAGAATTGTATTTATATTTTCAGGCAACATGCCGATATATCATACATGTATAAATATAGGTTTTATACTGCAAGTTATATCGTTTATTGTTGAATGACTTTCGTTGTATGAAAGCATGAAACATATTATAAACATAAATTTATAGTTTGTTATGTCATATATATCAAAAGTGTTTTTTACAAAAATATTTAATGGGTTATGTTACAACTTTATCGAAATTTGATGGTATATCTAACGGATCTCCAATAATGCTGGAAGATCACATATAATCCCTGAGACACAATTGTGTCCCTAGGCAAGGCACTTTATCAACATTACACTCAGTCCACCCAGCAGTTAAAATGGGTACCTGACAACAAGATGTACTGACCTACGTGGTCGTGATTAACGCTTAGTAGCAGCTGTGAAAGAACACTCCTTCGGGGTAATAATGTAGCACATGAGCATGTCTAAGGACGTGGAAAAGTCGCAATAGAAGTATGCACGTTATTATTATTATTCATTGTTGAATATTGGTTGATCGCTGGTATTATAATAAGTGATTGTGGTTGACTTCAGGTCGTTTGCTGCTTCAAGTGTGGAGGATATATACAACGACGCAGATGATATCTATGAGTACGAAGACATACACAACATATTTAACGACGGCCCAGATTGTTCCCTTGGATCGAAGTCTCAAGTCTACGATATCGGAGATATAGCACCATCAACAGTCCCAACCACTATCTCTACACAAGGTAAATTGAAGGGCTTGGGGCAATAAGTAGACAACCCTCAAAACCCATTTTTCCAACATTTTTATCATTTGTGGGTAGCAAGAGGCACATGTTTCGTTTTCTTATGCATTACCTCCCTTAGCTCTTACAGTTTTGGAGTTGCATCATACCTGCCTTGTGATAAGCCACAACATTTTCGATTTCGTTTGGTAAAAATGTGACAACCCTCAAATAATGGCAACAGAAATTTATTTTTTAGATGATACTTGTTCTTCATACATAGAAAATAATGGCATAACACTGCACTCTAATTATGAGAAAACATCATGAGATCAAAATAAGATAGTTCCAGCTTCTTAACCATATCTTTTGTGGAAAGTTAAAAGGTTTTTTTATTGGGAAGTGGGGCTATCATGTTTTTGCCCCCCAAAAAACTATCTAACGTGTAAAAAGTTTCAAACGCGATTTTCTCAAAAGTAGAAATGTGTGGGTTATCTATTTATTACCCCGAACCATTCAATTGATACATAGATAGACAGACAGACATTTATTTGGTAGAGTGGCCATGAGGCCAATAGTACAAACGACATTTTTTCGTATGTTACATTAGAGCGCTGTTACGGTCGATACATTAATATGAGCATAATTCCATATGTAATTTGTTTTAAACATATTTATTTCTATAAATCTACAGAAACTGGATTGGCAAACAAGCTAATGGCTTATATTAATGCCTCTCCATAACATAATATATGCGACGTACATAAAGTCTTATGATTACAAAAGTATACATAATAACAAGCACAAAATCACAACATGAGCATGTATATATTCATTCTTATTCCAACGTGTGTTAGTTCAATAAAGGGCAAGAATAGAATACTTAAAACTCAAAATAGAGTAAATCGTTTTGATGCGGTAATAAAATCATGTACAGAGTTGATTATGTAAATGTAATTTGTTAATAAATATAGTTAGGCGTAGGACAATGTGAGCAGTTTGGGTTTTTGGTAGATTAAAAAACTTTGTTAAACTCGGATACACACAGTAATATATAACATATTTTCATTTCTTTTGGGTGATCGTATTGTTGTTTAATATTTATAAAAAGTAAAAAATATTAAAAGTCAAACTATATTTTAACAGTCTATTTTCTAGAAGAATATGCGTTGTGCAACACCTATAAACTAAGCAATTTTCACAATGTGTCATTTTATTTCTGTCTTTGAAAGTCATATCTTATATCCATTTCGCAAAAATAAAATTCTACCTTCATGCCAATCATATGGGGTAGCGAACTGCAAATTATGCTGCTGCGGGAAAATGCACGCATAGGCCTATGGTACATATTTCTTTAATATCACTGGTCACTTTCACAATCAATTACCTATTTCATACATTTTGAAATATATACCCATTCAATGAAGTGAACAATGTTTCAAATTATTATAATTATTCCATACACAGAGTCAGAGACACACAACATTCCGATGTTGAGGAGGTATGGCGATGAATCATCAGGGAAACAGGAGCATATGGAAAAGTTCATGTCACAACAACCTGAACCATCAGCCAGTACCAGTTCGTATTATGATGATCAACGAAGCCAATATCGAGCCCCATCTAGAAGCCAGTATCAAGCCACGTCTGGGAGCCAGTATCAAGCCACGTCTGGAAGCCAGTATCAAGCCACATCTAGAAGCCAGTATCAAGCCACGTCTGGGAGCCAGTATCAAGCCACGTCTGGAAGCCAGTATCAAGCCACACCTAGAAGCCAGTATCAAGCCACGTCTGGAAGCCAGTATCAAGCCACATCTAGAAGCCAGTATCAAGCCACGTCTGGAAGCCAGTATCAAGCCACATCTAGAAGCCAGCATCAGGCCACACCTGGAAGTCAGTTGAAGCTAGCTGAACAGCTGCCTGGTGTAGGTGCTCCAGCCGTTAACACAATTCCTCCAGCACGTTCGTTAGAGCATTCGGCTTCTTTCAATAGTGTGGCAACGCCTTCGGACATTGGCAGCGATGTTTTGTCCCCAATGAGAGTAGAAGAAAACTTCAGGAACACAAAAAGCCTCCCTGCGTCTAAAATACCTCCACCAGTGCCTAAGAAACCTCCACCACATCTTCGGATCTACAAACAACCCTCTCATTCACTGGACACATCCTCACAATATGAGGACGATGACAATTATGAAATGTGTTCGCTAAATTCGGAACCTTTGCCAAAGACGCGAGAAGGTGTTCCTCGACAATCTGTACCAGAATCAACTCTGAAGCCTCGACGAGACAATTTGCCATCGTCGCGTGAAATTACAGCAAACCCGTATCAAAACAACCCACAAACCAAAAGACCAGAAGCTATTTCTACTGTCCAGCAGGAATACTTTGCACCACTCCTGCCTCCCAGAGACCGGGGAGCAAATTCATCCATAGGGCCACTTCGTTCAGATTCGTCCAACCCTTCCGCGACTTCCCATGACAAGAATTTGTCCCCACATCCAGTGAGAAGATCAACTGTTCCTCCAACGCCATACATACATGAAAATGCGCCCTTGTCTACGATGCCAACGGGCAGAGTTCATTTTGGTTTGTCACCGGAAAACAACGAAACAGACTATGAAGAACCTCTGATGGAACCACCCCCTTTACCCAAAAGTCGTCCTCCGCGTCGAAACACGAAAGAAAAGAAATAATCAAATGGGTCACATTTGAGAAACAAATGTGTCAGTTGTTTTAAAATTCTTTGTTTACCTTCGATCAAATTCATAAAAAAAAGTAAAGTAGATTGTACAATATAGGTTTTTTACTCGTATCTGACCGTACTTCTGACCATAGTAATGCTCTATGGGGCTTGTGCCAAGTGACCTCTATCACCATCTATAAATTCAACCAGACGCCCGCTAAACATCACGTTGATAGCTCTAAAATTAACTTTGATCCCATTAAGAAACGATTTCTGGGTATGAGGGATAATTGCTATCTGATTTGAATATTCATGAGAGGTGGAACAGAAAGCAGGCACCATTAAATAACATGATGTTGTAACTATGACGTCGCATAACGATGGTTTATCGGTTTCCTTTTAGTGACCGACCTACGGATAGAAAAACAGACAATCCAAAATGAAATGAATGAATAGATAGGATTACTGTTCATCTTTTACCGTGCTGTGGACACAAAATCGAGAGAGAAATCGTTTTTCTTGAGATAATGCTAAAATCATTTCCTCATGTAGTACTACTTACGTCAATTGTTTGATCACATTCATGTTTTATCACAGTTAATTGCAGTACTAAGAAGTGTAGCCATTGACTCATGTGTATATATACTTTCACAACTATTATATATATTTTCTATTATTATATGCGTCCTGTGTGACCAGATTTTTATATACATTGCTCAATTCTGCTCAATATTTGATTTATCGGTTTGTTATAAGTGTGACATTGATGAATTGCTTTGAATAGTTAAGTGAAAGTTTAGAATTATTGATGAGCATGGGTCATAACCTTCCTACAATAAAACTTTAAGGCGTTAAACATTTTTTGAGAGCGATACAGTTCCTTGGTGGTGACATTGACAGTTGGCATGACAGACAGACCTGATGAGCTAAAAAATATTAATTACAACGCTCTTATCATGAACGAACCACTTTGTCATAATATATTGCGATTTTGATCAAATAATTATATACATTTTATAACTAAAGATTATAATGATTCATGTATGATTTTCCTTGTATTTCGACGGAAATATATATATTTTAAAGTTGAACAACGGGTAATGCATTGGGGTATTGAAGCTGTCTATAACTTCTAACTGTTGTGAACGTATCTTCAAGGGGAGAAGGTACCTATCAAGTAGGGGAGACCGGGGCAGGCACGGCCCCGGGGCATGTTCGTCTTTTCTTAATCATTTTTGTTTGGTGTCCACTTTAACTAAAATTGGTAATTTCTAAGAGACAACATGACTTTACTCTCACATTGACTTTGAAATGGCGACAGTCCAACATGTTCTTGACAAACTGTGGAAGGAAAACCGTTTTTCATGTAGCTGAGTAACTTATTCGACTTCAGTTCACTTTGTTTTTGACAAATGTTGACTGTGTTTGAAACAATTTTCTTAAGTGAGCATAAACCAACATGCCGAGACCTATATGAAACGAACGAGTTATTTTGGTATGAGGGCTGTGTATTTTCGCATAGCAAAAAGAACAAACGTGGTGTGTAGGGTACGTTCGGTCATTACAGGCGGGGCACATTCGGCCGTGAGGACGAGTCGCCAAAAATTTAGGTCGTCCTCGAAACCATTTTCTAAAGGTCCTCCTCCTCAAAAGGACCCTCTTGAAGGTCCTTGAAAAGCAGGCTCCTCTAATTAGAAAGAAATCGGAATCATTTTCGTATAAGAAAGTTCGCTGATTCTACATCATTATAAAATATATCTTTGTGAAGTAATGTAGTATTTTTTCTGTCCCAAATATCGATTACTGTGAATAGCATGTTTTCTCTGTTTAATTCTTGTATCCTGAACATGTACTAATTGTTCCCAACGATGAACGAACCTGCCCCTGAGGAAAACCGAACCTACCCCGATGCTGGACATGTTCGTCTTTTCAACTCGTCGTCTTAAAAGCATAGTTATAGGCAAACTACAGTCAGCGGCCAAAAGTCTGTTCGCACCAACGTAATTTCTCATATACTGACATGTTAATTATCAATGACAAGAATAATTTTTATGAAATAAATAAAAGTCCATTTGTTGTGATATTTTGCATATGGCTTAGAAATCATCTCGGCTACATTCATGAAATAACCATCTATCTCTGCGTTGATTAGTTATTGGATGATACACATTTAATCATCACATGTACATCTTTTGACTTCATTGTCCCATTGACGGCCATGTTTAACGTAATCGACATGTTTCATGTGTTTTATCAAATAACATGTATATTTCTTAATAATCATCGGGTAATTGAATGAAAATTATGATATTATAGCCCTGATGATTTTCGACATGCTGGTAGAGATTTCAAAATGAATCAACAAATGTTTCGTTCATGAAAATTATTCTCGCAATTGAAAATTAACATGGAAGTCTATGGGAATTACGTCAGTGCGAACAGACTTTTGGCCACTGACTGTATTTGAGTTAGGCACTTTCAACAATTATTGCAATAAAGTTAAGATATGTCTCAATATATGTACAAACGTACACTAGTATATTGCAAGAGAACGACTCATTATCTGTAATTTAGTGAAAAGGGGACGTACCGGCCCCGGTCTCCCCTACTGCTGTTCTTTTACTCACGCTTGATTTATAAGCGAACATAAAATATCTGCTTGACAACTTACAACATAAAGCAGGGAAGTATAATACATGTTCTAACATCCCTGCATAAAGGGATAACATGTCCCTCTGCCCATGTGGTCCCATTTTGCTCCTTTTGATAATAATGTTGTTTATGAATTTATCGAAGAACATTTAGCAATATGATACCTTGCACATAAAGAAGAGGTGTTAATGAATGACTATGTCTTAGCCAAACACAATTACGCATCCGCCATTTTGAAACGTTAGCATTGCGAGAAAACAAACGTGCTGTATTATGCTAATTCACTAACAAAATAAAGAAGTAAATACTTGATTGATAGAAGAGGAGCATATTTACA
The DNA here is from genome assembly GCA_916613615.1 of Steromphala cineraria. Classification (NCBI taxonomy): domain Eukaryota; kingdom Metazoa; phylum Mollusca; class Gastropoda; order Trochida; family Trochidae; genus Steromphala; species Steromphala cineraria. Next base: position 53,821,962 of record OU744731.1, on the reverse strand, counting down.
AATAACTCATAATAAAAGTTATCAGTTACGACAGCATTGTCGTAGTAATGCATTCCACGATCGCAGCTTCGATGATTTGATTCATTTCACTATGGTTTTTGTTTTAGCTATACACTTTATTCTTTGGCAAATTGTTTAATCATGAACAACTGAAATGCTAACATCACAAACATATTTGAAATTAAGTATGAAATTATCATGTAAAAATCATATATAACTGCAAACAGGAAAGTCCTTCTGAATATCGTTTCCACAGAAAAAAAACCCGCTCGAATGGTCCCTTTTTCTCTCAAAGACGTTATCTATGGTCCCTTTTCCGGTAGCCTAACGGCTTCCCCATATTTTGATAATTGCATTCATTCAGATCATCTTCTATGCTTGCTTTGTCCTAATAAAATAATCCAATAAAATACACATTTTTGTCTTTATAATAGCACCTTCCTAGAGACTTGAACTTATTTTACAAATCTACCCATAGCTTTGATTGACAAAAGCACGCACAATTACTGTGACAACACAAGAAATCAAATTAAAAATAAGTCAATCATGAAAATCAGTGTTATGAAGATTAATCAAACCAAAGCGTGTGAATATATATCGGGATCAACTGTGTCCGTTGCAATCATTAGAGAAATGAACAAGACGACAGCTCGACAGCGATCCCACGTGCCCGCTAATATTTCCATTTGTTTGGACCCGGATATCGATTCCACGCAGGCGCGCTGCCAGCATATCAACGAGAGCTTGACACAGGGCAGGTTTCCCAAGCGTTTCATCTTCATTTTGAGTACGTATTGCCGTGTTTATATGTCGTTGGAAATGATGTGAACGTTTCCATACCTAAACAATCCGAAACTGGTGGTTTCGGAGGTAGACCGATAACTAGCCACTTAACGGCCCCGAAAGTATATTATGACACGCCAGCTAACATATCTAAAACTGCCTTGGAAGTGGGTTGGGGTCTATCGCCATCTCCACCAGACGTCGTTTCTACAGGGCTGAGAAGCGGCCCAGAAACCTGAGTTTCGGGGCCGTTAAAGAGGGACTGAAATGCTATATGGCAACTTTCGGGATTCATGAAATAGTGATAACAATTTCACATGGACTCAACTTTAAATTTCTGAAATCGACCTAGAAACGGCTTAATAACGACTGTATAAAGAACACCCCCTAATTAGGCCGGCGAACAGAATAAAACGCACTGAAGCGTGACTGCCTCGTGACGTGTTAGTAGGCGATGTGATACCCCCTTGTGTGCCCTCGTTATGTAAAACAACACAAGCTAACAGTACAGCTCGATGTTTAACCGTCGATTAAACACCCTAAACAACATCCAAACATCTCAAACCTTCAATAAATCGGTAGTTTATTTATTCAACTGGCAATTTGTATTGATGAAAACGTAAGACCCTGATTAAAAACGAAGTTGTGCGCATAATGCTACAGCATGTAGGCCTAGATGGTCTCGCTTTGCGCAATGTTGTCATAAGACTGCACGTGAGAACCCGGATGTATATGTAAACAATTGCTCCCGTGTGAACTGCTTTATCTTCGTGCACAGTTGTTGGTTGTTATTGAATATTACTTTAGTAGCACAGCAGAAAGGATGTAATTATACAATACTATTTTATTTTTACATTTAACCCATTTTTTAAGAATTGCCTTTGACTTCATTTTGTAACAGGATACAAAATATATACGTTTTTCTTAGTTATTTCATTTAGTGATGGACAAGTTACAATTCTCAATGAAAGACATGTATTGGATGATCACTGATGTCTTGTTTAAAACATTATTTTAATAGGGCATTTCACTGAAAATCTTAATGTTTTCACTCTTGTACATAGAGTGATATTTTCCACAACAATAGCCGATACATGGCCAAACAGAATGAAGATTTATTAAATGAACCTTATCCAAAATAGTTATCAGATAGAGCAAAAACGGTATTCCTAATTTAAGGTTAATAGGTTATAATTTACCAATCGGAGAAAAAAGGGATGTTACTTTAAGGAATACAATTGCTATTTGATGTTACCTAATTAGCTGATGTCATAAAATAGCCAGGTGTTGATGATTGTGCATTATATAACCTACCTGCTATAGTCATCATTTGATATCATCTAATTAGGAAACAGACAGGAAATACGATAGACAGTAAAGTAATTGTGCAATAAGTGAGTATCTGATCTAAAGAAAGTAATTAACACCTGCAGACCAATGTCATTATTTATTCAACCTTTTTACACAACGTTCAAATCTAAATGTGAGCATTGTATATTAGGATTATTACCATAAATCAGCCCAATACTTTCTGCTATGTTTTATATTTTACTAATCTCCCTTTTCTCTGCATGCCAAACTGTTCATTCAGTGAAAATGCGAGCTCGAAGCAGAAAATCGGTGTAGTGATCGGAACACGTGAGTTCGATGTAGATTGTCACATTGCTCTGTTTGACCTAACACAGCGGGTCAATTTGGCGTGAAACTATCAATATGATGGGAAATTGTCTACGGAGACTTCATCAGGAGATATTCTAGGACAGTTGACAGCAACACAATGATATAGCATACTGTTAAGCGCTTTGAAAAGGCAGAACTGCGGATTTCGCCTATCATTTTCCATATAAGCAGACGAACGCTTCGCCTACTGCCACGTCACTTCCGGTATCCCCTGCCCGTGGCCTCTCAGCCTTGTTTTGGTTTGTCGCTGGACGGCGACAAGCAGACGCCTTGTTACGCAATGTTTACTTAGCTGTAGCTTCATTGACAAACTGTGTATCGTTGCTGTTTTGGCCTAATATTTATGTTATATAGTTATTTGACCAATATCTTTTGAAAAATATATTTAAAAAAGGTTATGCAGCCCTTCTTTAAGTGGCTAACCGATAACATGAATTCTGATTGGTTGAATTTTCAGGCAGTACTGTTGACAAATGTATCCATGGCGTTTTCTGTTTTTCATGTGATATATATAGAGGTTATAACATGTAAATTTTCAAATCCTACCTCATATAAGCCTGAAACCATCATATCAGCCCGAGAGACGCAGGCCAGAGGGCTGATATGGGTCGAGGGCGGATATGAGCTAGGTATATGATACGAAAAGTGACATTTTGTAACCATTTTATCATATATCACGTCCTGCTACATCATCATACATCAGCGTATATATGTCGACTCTGAGTTATGCTACAACATATCCCCTGATATCCTGCTATGGTCACTCAGCCGTATTGCTGACGGGTGGTTACTCAGCCTTTCTGTTTTCAGTCAATCTAAATAAATTTAGATCAACAGGTTTAATATTTGGTCATACTGTTGATCTAAGATTGACCAGTGTGAGAGGTCGTCCCGGTGACCTTTCATATGCAAAAAACGAATTTTCGATTTGATCAATCAAATTCAACGTCACAAACCGTTCCCAGCAGCCATTTTAACGTTGAACCAACGTTGAAACAACGTCGTTTATCAACGTTGAATTGACGTCGAATTTTGATTGGATTTGAAATTTGCCGCGAAATGACGTTAATAGATACGACGTCGCAACAACGTTGGTATAACGTTGTCTCGACGTATATACGATATTGTATCAACGTTGAAACAACGTTTTATTGACGTATTTTTAACGCGACATCAACGTCGATACAACATGGCTTTAACATTGATACAACGTTGATACGATGTTGCTGCAACGTTGGTAAAAAGTTAATCCCATTTCTAATGATGCTGAATAGATATGATGAGAGACGTTTTTCAATGTATATAACACTGCAGAGAATCATAGAGACCGGAATCGTATCATAAAAAAAATATGGTATATCGTCGGGAATAGCTGTATAAATTCAACCAACAAATTAACAAGTAAAAAACAAACCGAGATAATGATTACATAAATGTTTATTAATCTTTTATACATTTCTATGAAAAGCAGTCTTATCATGTATTCTTGTATATGTTTCTTCACAGCGTTGACCATCAGCAAAGTTCTGTCCAAAAGAAAGATAAAAGTAAATGAAGTGAAAAATCAATCACATAAATTGTATATGTCGATCCCTTATCAAATATGTGCTAATAATTTGTTCTGCTCTTTTGAATCCTGCCTTGAATGACTTTTGTGTGCATTGTAACTGATTTATTGTTTAATTGTTAACTTATTTAACATTTGAAACTGGTAAAATAAAAATGAAATGAATGTCGAATCATCGGAATGGCATTTACAACAGTATACACTATATATGTATACCTGAGGGTAGTTTGACAGATCAACTCCCAGAAGCACGTGCATGTATCTTCTCTGCTTCGCCAGTCTCCAGCTCTCTCCCCCCTCTCAATCAGCAGACTCTGAGAAAAGTTTATAATATTGATGTATTATATTCAAATATAAACAATAATATCCTAACACATTTCTTTAAAACACTTCTTGATTCTTGGATTCCTTAAAACATAACTGTAATGGAAGTGAAAAGGTGTCAGTGAGGAATTTGCCTTAAAATTAATTTGTATATACACTACACATTATAATTATACAATGAATCGTACATGTCGGTTCAAGCTTAAGTGAGTTGATATCAATCTTTAAGTCATATAGATATAATGCTAAACTGTCATGCATTAAAATATTAGATGGTCTGGTCACTGGTAATATTGTGTTTTGCAAGGAAATAAACAATTGAAAACGAATTTCATCCATCAACAGTTCAGAAAAAAGTATGTGGTATGCCATCATTCCGTCATATTTGAACATAATTATATGATTAGTCTGATACAAAATTAATAAAGTTAACAATGAAAATAAAATCAATTTAATATAGCTGGAGCCCTTCTTGTTCTTAAATATGGGCGTATAATTTATACTTTTGGCAAATGATATTTCAGTTATTATTATTGAATACCAATTACATCAATACTGTAGGCCTACATGTACATGTATAAATGTCCAAATAGTATGATATGTGAATATTTGATGTCGTTCATGAATATGACGCAATTGGGAACAACACTATTACAACAACCCTAACGTATTAAACGTAAGTAGCCATATCTTTCTATGACGTGATCATAGTTCAAGTGCCGGAGTCATTCAAATAATTGATCAAAATTATATAGTTTTAAACTGAGATGATTGCCAATCTACCCGGTTTAAACACAACCCTTTTCATGATCTTTTTCCTACAAAAATAATACAGGACAACGCTGATTATGATGCACTCATTGCCACTCTATGATAACAATTCAACTGCTGTTTCATTCAAGCTGATGCTGAGAGTAGACAATTATTAATCAAAAACAACAACGAAACTGTACACGTACAGTGAACGCTCTGAACCAAATGAACTCCTAAACAGCTGATCGAATACTTTACGAGCTCCGTGCAACACCGGTTACGGTATCAAGCACTTTATGCTATGCCACAACACTGTACGGAGTTCAACAATGTTGCGGACACAAGTTGAATGACAGCAGAAGTTTTGAACCTATGACTTTCTTTTATCATCGTGACTCACTTAACTAATTAAACAAATGCTATTTTTCAAATAATAGTTTAATATTAGTGCTATAATAATATATAATCGTACTAGATCTACAGTTGCCTTGGCACTAGGCCTAGGCCAACAGAAGTCAACGAGATGCGTTCAAATTTTGACGTGTCTAGTGTAATTGAAACTCAATGATGGAAAGTTTAATAGATCAAGGAAAATACTTACCATTTCAAAATAGTAGAGCGATGTCAGTGCACCCGAATCATGATCCGATATAACATCTAACAGGACGTTGATTTCCCCTTACATCGACCGACAAACATGGCGACGAAAGTACTAAGATTGTGACGTAATAGTTGAAGCTATGACGTCATCAGCATTTGTGCTGGCGCGAAAATGTGGTATGCTAGTTGGCGAACAAAGTAACGTCGGGAATATAAGAAAAATGACTTTTTCAGTTCATACGCCGTTTAGGGAAACAAATTATCGGCAAATATTGTTTATGAATAAAGTGATCACGAATTTGTTCCTGAATTTTCAAGTGCTAGCCTATTCACGAAACAATACTTTTAAAACGGTATATTTATTCATTTATTCATTGATAGATTAATGACTGTTTTACATAAATTTATGTAACTATATTTGAAAATGACTTTTAAAGTGTACATTTTTAGCTCATCAGGACTGAAAGTCCAGATGGGCTTATGGCATGGCCCGTCGTCCGGCGTCCGTCCGTCGTCCGTCGTCCGGTTGTGTCCGTCGTCCGTCCGTCCGTAAACTTTTGACACTTTCGACTTCTCCTCATGAACCATACACATTAGAGAGCTGAAATTTTGTGTACAAGTACCTTAGCATATGGAAATTCTAATTTGTAACTTTGGTGACCAATTATTAATCAAAAACAACAACGAAACTGTACACGTACAGTGAACGCTCTGAACCAAATGAACTCCTAAACAGCTGATCGAATACTTTACGAGCTCCGTGCAACACCGGTCACAACCTTAAAAACCTATTTTCATCTTCTTCTCCAGTTCTAAAAGGACTAGAGAGTTAATATTGATATGTGTAGACTCCTTGGACAATGGAGATTCTAATTTGTAACTTTGGTGACCCTGTGACCCCAAATAGGGTCACAGGGGTCACAACTTTAAAAACCTATTTTCATCTTCTTCTCCAGTTCCAGAAGGACTAGAGAGTTGAAAGTGATATGTGCAGACTCCTTGGCCAATGGGGATTCTAATTTGTAACTTTGGTGACCCGGTGACCCCAAATAGGGTCACAGGGGTCACAACTTTAAATACCTATTTTCATCTTCTTCTCCGGTTCTAAAAGGACTAGAGAGTTAAAAATGATATGTGCAGACTCCTTGGCCAATGGGGATTCTAATTTGTAACTTTGGTGACCCTGTGACACCAAATAGGGTCACAGGGGTCACAACCTTAAATACCTATTTTCATCTTCTTCTCCAGTTCCAAAAGGAGTAGAGAGTTAAAAATTATATGTGCAGACTCCTTGGACAATGGAGATTCTAATTTGTAACTTTGGTGACCCTGTGACCCCAAATAGGGTCACAGGGGTCACAACTTTAAAAACCTATTTTCATCTTCTTCTCCAGTTCCAGAAGGACTAGAAAGTAAAAAATGATATATGCAGACTCCTTGGCCAATGGGGATTCTAAATTGTAGATTTCGTGACCCCATGACCCCAAATAGGGTCACAGGGGTCACAACCTTTAAAACTTATTTTCATCATCATCTTTAGCTCCTAAAGATCTATTGAGCTGAAAGACTGCATGTAGACTCCTTGGCCAATTGGGATTCTAAACTGTAGGTTTTGTGACCCCATGATCCCAAATAGGGTCACAGGGGTCACAATCTTAAAAACCTATTTTTCTCCATTAGATGACAGTCTATGGCAAATTTATTTCTCCTTGGATATTTTAGTGTGGACTTCTTTCACTGTCTGATATTGGCGATCTAGAAAGTGTTGAATAATAATACATTTGTTTTGTAATTTTTTTATAGGTTTTCTTGCAATAGGTAACATCAGTTTCATTTTTAGCTCATCTTGCCTGTATAAAGCAAACTTGATATGATGCCTGATGAGCTGCAGAGCCAATGGCTCTATTTTTTACTGATTTCATATCTATACATTTTATTGGTAATTCGAAAAAGCTTTATTATAAAAGGAATGGAAAAGGTTAAACTTTATAAAGGAACACAACTCTAGTCTCTACATATAGAAAAATTATTTTCTATACGATATCCTAGAAAAAATGCCTTTCTTGTCGCGCAATCTGTTAGTTGTTACTAACAGTAATTTAGTTAGTCCTTTCATAACGGGGCGCTCTTCACAAGTTTAAAGGCGAATATCACACAATTTTAACAGACACTTATTCGCGTTTTTAATGAATGATCAAATAACAAACGAAAATCTTTAGTTTCACAAGAGACAGACGTGCTTTCATCTGATATAATTCGTAGGTTGTAAAATCGGAACAACGTAAGGTCATTTATCAACATAAATCTCGAATACATAGACGTCGGAAATAGAAACGTTGAAACGACGTTGTGTATCTTGATTTTCTCGACGTCGAAAGAACGCCACCTTAACCGAAATAACCGACGTTGAAACAACGTTGTTCAGTCAACGTCGAAATTACCGACGTCGGGGCAACGTCGTTGTTATCGACGTCGAAAATACCAACGTTGTAACAACGTCGTTAAATCAACGTCGAAATTAACAACGTCGAAGCAACGTTGTCTTTATCGACGTTGAAATTACTGACGTTGAAACAACGTCTATTTTAAGTTGAACGACGTCGCGACCACATCTAAACTATAATCCAACGTCGATTCGACGTTGTGTGCCTGCTGGGTTCATAGTCGCTCATCCAATGTGTGAACGGAAGAAACATATGATAGCTTATGGCCTGTTCTCAATAACAGTGTGCATTGTGAAAAATAGATCTTGTTTTTATACTGATAATACAAATATCAGTAGGTTGGTTTTATTTTGGTTGTATGAAACATTTTTAGATTTATGATTGACAAAAAAATCACTATTTTTTAAATTATTTGGATGGAAACGAAGAAGTTAGTACAAATGAGTTTGATAAAAAAAAGAGTTACCTCCCCTTGCATGAGGATTTTCGTAAATATTTAGAGGATATTTGTCTTTTCTTGACAAATACCATGTTTATCTCATCGAGTGAGGAAGAAAGTTTATATTTTCACGAGTGGCGCAGCCACGAGTGATAATATACAACTTGTCTGCCTCACGAGACACGAGAACGACGTCGCGACCACATCTAAACTATAATCCAACGTCGATTCGACGTTGTGTGCCTGCTGGGTTCATAGTCGCTCATCCAATGTGTGAACGGAAGAAACATATGATAGCTTATGGCTTGTTCTCAATAACAGTGTGCATTGTGAAAAATAGATCTTGTTTTTATACTGATAATACAAATATCAGTAGGTTGGTTTTATTTTGGTTGTATGAAACATTTTTAGATTTATGATTGACAAAAAAATCACTATTTTTTAAATTATTTGGATGGAAACGAAGAAGTTAGTACAAATGAGTTTGATAAAAAAAAGAGTTACCTCCCCTTGCATGAGGATTTTCGTAAATATTTAGAGGATATTTGTCTTTTCTTGACAAATACCATGTTTATCTCATCGAGTGAGGAAGAAAGTTTATATTTTCACGAGTGGCGCAGCCACGAGTGATAATATACAACTTGTCTGCCTCACGAGATGAGATAAACATGGTATTTGTCAAGAAAAGACAAATTTTCTGTTTATTTTATGATTAAATCGTTGTTTTTCTGTCGAAATTCAAGCGCATCTACGTTGAGTCCGCTCCGATGAGAGCCCGTTGCCTAAGCGACAACATGACGTAAATGAGCATGAGCGTGTCATTGCGTCAGAGCATTGTTCGATGACGTCAGGTCATTGTTGTTATCAGTCACTAGTGACTGATAACACGTTCCATTGTTATTGTCACTAGTGACTGATAACACGGTTTATTTTCATTGATAGATCTCGGTATTTCACCGCCAATCATATAATAATGACATTTATCATGCTCTAACTTTTTGATAATCATTCGCCACGTTAGTATCTGTGCGATGTGCAATCGTCATTTGTCATTGACAACTAGCAATTACGCTAATCATTTTAAAATGAAAAAATGTAATCCATTAATACATCCAAGCAATCGGATTGTTCATCGAAATGGTCGCTCTGCTCCGCTCCGAATGACAGAGCTCTGAACATCATCCATTTCAAAAGATGTGCTGCTGAGTTTTTAAATTTCCAGCAAGCTAGGGCAATTTTTCTGATTGGCCGAGCGGCTGATTTCAGAGGTCAGCGGGATGACCCGCCTTACGTGCCAATCTTAGATCAACAGTATGACCAAAGATAAAACCTGTTGATCTAAATTTATTTAGATTTGTTTTCAGTCAAACTATTTCAAACTCCATACACTGTTGTAAGTGATGTCGCTCGTGGAAATCAAAGAGAGCGCGATTTGGAGCCTAGCGGGAGCCTGCAATGAGAATCAGATTTATTATATAATAGCACTCCCATTGTTTAATTTGAATCATGCAGTGAGCACGCGGAACAAAGCCAAGAAACCAGTTTGCCGCTATCGCTGGAAGGGCATTATTTGATTGGCTTGCTATATATATCAATACGGCTGAATACCATAGCAGGATATCAGGGGAATATAAGGTTGTAGCATAACGCGGAGACATACGCTGATGTAGCAGGATGCATATATCATAGGGTTTTTTTTCTATAGCAAATAAAGCCCCCAAAACAAACTATTATTATATAAGCAAGATTAAGCATAGTTTGTTTTGTAACAGAAATACACAACTAGCAATAACAAAACAGAGAAAGAAACTAGTCTTGAGTGTGAGCAGCTCGATTTTTTCAAGATACTAGCATGTTGAATCATTTTGATGTTTTAAAGAAGATTTATGGTTACAAGCGTCAACAACATTGTTTTTAGCGAAGTAAACATACATACTCGTATTTACACATTATACTGCAAATGACATTACACTGCAAAGGGTGATAACTCTAACCTTAAGCCCCCCCGGGTTTATATTGATATGGATTTGTGAACCAGGCGACAATATGAGTGCTGTGTCCTTGCCTCTATAACACATGCAAAACACCCCATATTATTGTTAGATATATGATAAATATAGGATACTAAACGATCTTCTATTTAATACTATTTTTATCAAACGAGTTAATGGTTTGTATATAACTAGCGAAAGCGAGTTCGATACCAAATCGCTCACAAGTTTAATAAAAAGGAAGTTTAGTATTTTATTTATTACTTGCCCTAAAAATTAAGAAAACTTGCAGAAAATGTACTGAAACCAACATTTCTGCGATCTGGCAGCCATTGTGACGGTGCACTAACATTGTGACGTCACAACAACTGACTACTGTGAGGTGACAGGTCATACTTGCATTGTGATATTACACAAGTTTGTTATTGCCATATAAATATTTAACTGTGGTATCTTACACGGGCGAGTAATAACAAATATTTCCTGATGTACAGTATTCGATGTAATAAGCGCCCTGCTCCAAAAGGCGCCCCCCAAAAGGTCTTGTAATTATAGGTTTCATAACCGCCCATGTACCAGCCGTACCAAAATTATAAATTCAACATATTCACTTTGTTTTAGCGAAATTAAAGGATACAATAGCATCAATATGTGTTATTTTCTACTCAAGAATGTGTAAGTATGTTTTTAACGTCTGTAATAGTTACCAAAGGCAATTTTAACACAGTTTCATTTGAGTAGTTTTTATTTTTGGCATATTGAGAGCATATGGGACCCTTTGCAATGGTTAAAGTATCCTACCTCTCAACATTTTAAGGGACATCAGGCCAAAACTAAGGGTGGGCAAATGTCCCCTCTAGGAACAACACTGTCATTACAACCCAGTCCGAGCCCCTTGTGAGAGATAGCATCTTAGGAAGTTGATATTTTTTGTCATATACTTGCTTATAAATACAGAGATTTTGAATGTACGATACACCCTTCGTCAAGCACCCTGTATCAGCGCGTCGTCAAGGGTAAAAACCTGTATCAGCCCGTCGTCAAGGGACTTGAATCTGGAACCCTAGGCAACGAACGCAAAAAATAGATTGAAGTCACGAGGAATTTAGAGTTGTCTCCCTTTGTACAGATGACGTTTGAACCTGGCCGACATCGCGAAGAAAACGCTGCTGTCACTTGCAGATAGGATTTGTCAGTTTATTTATGACTTTGATAAAACCTTACTTTACAGTTATTAAATTCAACCTGAGAGACAATGAACTCAAAAGTCGCAAGACTCGGGAGCTAAATGATTGTGTTATTGTGTTAGTTATCCAAACGGATAAAATCAGCCACATGGTAATGTTATGAATTAAAGTTTGAAAATGTTACAATTATTTGTGTACTGTGTTTGGTAAGTATATATGATAAAAATAGTATGATATGGGTGTTTTCACATCACATTCGGTATCAGCCCTCGACCAATATCAACCCTCGAGCTAAAGCTCTCGGGCTGATATTGGGGTCTCGGGCTGATACAGAATGTGATATGAAAATACCCATATAATACTATCTATGTAAACACCCATAATGTCGTATCTATGTATTAAAGGGGCAGTAACACGTTTTTTGGAAATATTATATTTCAAAATTTTCATTGATAATTGGACATAAATGCTAATTGTTTTATCTTGATAGTGACAAAAATCTCATAACTCAAATCAATCATTCATAATCAGAAGACAAAGTATGAAGATTCACATAAAATCCATTGGCGGCCATTTTGTGTGAACACCTTTAATTCAATATGTGTATGAAAAAGGAATCGCATGGCTAAACTTAACATTATATACCGGAATTATTACTGCTTCATTTAGTTTAAATGCATTGTCTTTTAATTGGAACCATTAGTTTTCATTTTCCTGACATCACCTTATATGCCCCCTAAAATGTGTTACTGCCCCTTTAAAATTGTATAACTGATGAGTAACCATTTTCAAATTCCATTCCAGACAAATCTGTGTTGAAAGGACCAAATGAACACAAGATGGAGAAACATCTTCAAAACCAGAAGGCAAAAGTTATTGACAACAGTCCTCCTACTCTTCTGTTTTCTTCTTTTTTACAACAATCAACAACACTTCTGTCCATTTACATCAACTCTCAACCGACTTCAGTGGAATGAAAATGAAAGAGATTCACGGTTTGTCACCGTCTTTGAAAAACCTAAATCATCCGTCACTAGTTCCACCAAACAAATTCTTCTGTGGACGCCATTTTTCACAAGTTTGGTTTGGGATGCTACTCATAATGTGTTCCAGGACTGCCCAGATTCCAAATGTGAACTCACTACTAATCGACATCACCTGACTACTAGTGATGCGGTGTTATTCAATGTCCGTGACTTCTCTGAACTAACCTCTGACCCTCTCCCTTCTCAAAGGTCAGCCAGTCAGGTTTGGGTACTTCATAACACAGAGCCGCCATATTATGTTTATCTGCCGTTACAGAAATATGCAGGAGTATTCAACTGGACAAGCTGGTACCGTCAAGATGCAACAGTCTTCTCTCCTTATGGGCAGTGGAGAGCTCTTACTCAAGCCGAAAAACTGGAAAGGAAAGACAATCATAACTATTTCAAAAACAAAACTAAAATGGGATTGTGGGTAAGCAGTAACTGTCATGATAAAAGTAATAGAATAAGTATTGTAAGAGAACTTCAACAGTATATTGATATTGATACATTTGGGAAATGTGGGAAGCTCAAATGCAACCATAACTGCAGAAAAACCTTTGAACAGTACAAATTTTATATTTCTTTTGAGAACGGATTCTGTCGAGATTATTTGACAGAGAAGTTCTGGCGACCAGTGATTCGAAACCAGATTCCTGTAGTTCGAGGTGGAGCGGATTATAAATCTCTCGTTCCGCCTAGTTCGTACATCAATGTTGAAGACTTCCCCGATATTCCTAGCTTGGCAGCTTACCTCGTTGAGGTAACAAGCAATCAGACACTGTACAATTCCTATTTTGATTGGAAGAAGTCTTATAAACTCATTCCGAACGGATGGACTCGTATGAACTGGTGCGGTTTGTGTGAACGCCTACATGATTCTGTCCAGCCTGCCCAAGTGTACACAGACTTGAAGGGTTGGGTGCAACAGGATTCCTGTGATATTCCTTGCAAGTTCAGATGACAGCAAAATTCTTTTCAAGTTTGGCAAAAAATTCAAAGCCTTTTTGCCAAATGTTCAACCTTTCAGTGTAATATACTTCTTACAAACTGTTAAGCTTCATGTGAAATTTGGAACATATGCATGCTTTTAGGTAGTTTGGGTTCAAGTGATGTGGTCAAATATCTGATTTAAGGTCATTCATCAGAGATATTTCTCTACCTTCATCATTCTCGCTGAATTTCTATTCTTAGAATGATACTTTGAGCTAATAGATGTCTTTGTTGCTTAATTTTTGTGAGAAATATATATGATACAATTATTGATATCAGTATTATGCTCTGTGTTTTGTGGCTACTGTTATTGTTAACTGTCACTTAATTTCATTCTTTTGCTTATACAAGGCAAGTTAAAAATTGTGTATTGCTTTGTGAATTTTGACAAATTCTTAGATTTGACCCAGTATGATGGCTCAGTTTTTAAGATTGATTGTGTTCTGAGGAAAAGAGTTTCATGATATTGCCTCTCCTCAACTCAATTGATGGTTTTCTCTCCATACAGTCTGATGACAGCTATTAAATGCTTATGTTCTGATAACAGTTTGGTGAAAACAAATTGCAATTGGCTAGATGTGTTTACGTCAGAACATGTGCCAAAGGGCAGTGTAGTCAGACCAGGTCGGAGAGGAAAGCCTGGATAGAACGAGTTCAAATCTTGATCGAGTCAATATTTGTAGTTTATTCCTCTAACGGTTGATTTTGATAAGAAATGTTCAGTGACAGAGTTAAACATCCACTAACCTCGACTTTATCATTTCTTGATTTTTTTTCCCAAGATTTTTGAACAAAATACAAACTGGGCTTGATTTTTGTTAATTTGTCAAATAAACACATTTAATAAGCCTTTCATTGAGACGGCGTTATTATCGGCTGTGAAAAAGCCACCTGGGTTAGGGTTCATAAAACTTGTGCGGGTGTGGCATAATAAACAGACTGTACAGATAAACGTATCATTATTTCAACTGAAATACTGCCAAAATAATTGTTTACCATTGATGTGGATATCATTGTTACACCAAATGCTTAGTAGTATTACATCGTCCAATGATTTATCTAATCGAGTGGAAAACTTTTTCTGAAAATCGTTTGTTATTGGGTTTTTTTTCTGTGGTATTGTTACGATAGATGTATAGATAGCCAGGCTGATTCTGTTTATGATGTCACAAAAAGAAGGTGTGACCAGTGACCTGCAGTCATGCAGTCACTGGTTAAGCGGTCAATCAAAAGTGGCATTCAAAAACGGCTTTCATTACCAAACTGAACATATTTGAGTAGCGACCTTTGACGCACTATACAATATTGTAATCAGACTTTAATATATTTAAAAGAAAATAATGAAATATGTTTGTGTTTATCTGAACTTTAAAGGGGCAGTGGCAGTAGCACATTTTTTGCTAATTTTATATTTTAAATTTAAACGCTAAATGTATTATTTTGATAGTGTAAAAAATCTCATTACACAAGCCAATCTTCCATAGTCAGAGAACAAAGTATGAAGATTCACCTAAAATCCATTGGCGGCCATTTTTTTTGAACACCTTTAATTCATTTTGTGTAAGAAGAAGGAATCGCATAGCTAGATTTTACATTGGTCTGATGAAGCTGCCCTCATGGGTGGCGAAACGTTACAATTAAAACCTTGAAGTTGTCACCCGCCTGGTTTTCTATGTGTTTGGTAGCCGCACCCCCCTTATTTTTACTTTTTTACTTTATTAATGTTTAATTTAGACCACATTAGCGCGGCTACTTATATCCTTTACCTCCTCAAGCCAACTGTGGTTAAGCGCCTCCCCAGTTTTTAGATTTTACATTATATATTTGAATTATTACTGCTCTATTTACAGGGTTCGCACAAACTTGAAAAGGCCTTAAATTTGGACCTGTTTCTTGAAAAAGTCTAAAATGACGAATTTGACTTTAAAAGGTCTTAAAAAGATACCAAACGTCTTAAAAAGGTCTTAATATTGAATTTTACAATTAACAAACCTTTCGAGTTGTTCAATAATTCAATATAAAATAATAATGTTCGCTCGATAAATTCAAAACGTGAAAAATCGCTCAAGTTATGACACAACATTAGATTAGAGTTACTGCCCTTTGTTCTTCGTCTTCCGCAATCGGAAAACCTCGGCTCTTTCCGGCAAAGCAGCATGGTGTGGTAGACATGCGCACTCCAGCATAGCGTGTCACTGGCAGCTTCCGGGCTATTCATATTCAAATATTGTCACAATCTCTATATTTACCTGAGGCGATTACCTGGCCAATCGTCAACGAGATGGGGAAAACGGTGTTTTCCCGAGCGTGGCTGTCAACCTACCCTTGGATTAAGGAATGTAAATCTGATAGGAGAAGCGGCTACTGTGTATTGTGTTTGAAAACGTTTGGCTTGGGAACAATGGGAGAACATGCGCTACGGTCTCACATGAAGAGCGAAGCACACAAGCGAAATGAACGTTCGTCAGCGGGACTTCAACTTGGAAAGCTTATTGTGAAAACTGAGAGTCAGACATTATCACGAAAAACTGACGGAAGCAGCACATCGACTGAAACATTATCATGTAATAATAAGTCAAGGTGAGCCTATTTTGGCCTTGGTCTATTTGATATTATTTGTCTTGAAAAGGTCTTAAAAAAGTCTTAAATTGGAGGTCTTAAAATCTGTATGAACCCTGATTTAGTTAAAATGCATTGTCTTTCAATTGGAACCATTAATTTTTAGCTCATCAGGTCTGAAAGACCCGATGGGCTTATGGCATGGCATGGCGTCCGGCGTCCGTCCGTCCATCCGTCCGTCCGTCCATCCGTAAACTTTTCACATTTTCGACTTCTTCTCCAGAACCAATGACTCTAGAGAGCTCAAATTTGATGTGGAGACTCCTTGGCCAATGGGGATTCTAAATTGTAGATTTCATGACCTCATGACCCCAATTGGGGTCACAGGGGTCAAAACCTTAAAAACCTATTTTCATCTTCTTCTCCAGTTCCCAAAGGTCTAGAGAGCTGAAAATTTGTGTGTAGACTCCTTGGCCAATGAGGATTCTAAATTGTAGATTTCATGACCTCATGACCCCAATTGGGGTCACAGGGGTCAAAACCTTAAAAACCTATTTTCATCTTCTTCTCCAGTTCCAAAAGGTCTAGAGAGCTGAAAAGTTGTATGTAGACTCCTTGGTCAATGAGGATTCTAAATTGTAGATTTCATGACCTCATGACCCCAATTGTGGTCACAGGGGTCAAAACCTTAAAAACCTATTTTCATCTTTTTCTCCAGTTCCAAAAGGTCTAGAGAGCTAAAAAGTTGTGTGTAGACTCCTTGGCCAATGGGAATTCTAAATTGTAGATTTCATGACTTCATGACCCCAATTGGGGTCACAGGGGTCAAAACCTTAAAAACCTATTTTCATCTTCTTCTCCAGATCCAAAAGGTCGAGAGAGCTAAAAAGTTGTATGTAGACTCCTTGGCCAATGAGGATTCTAAATTTTAGGTTTCATGACCTCATGACCCCAATTGGGGTCACAGGGGTCAAAACCTTAAAAACCTATTTTCATCTTCTTCTCCAGTTCCAAAAGGTCTAGAGAGCTAAAAAGTTGTGTGTAGACTCCTTGGCCAATGGGGATTCTAAATTGTAGATTTCATGACCTCATGACCCCAATTGGGGTCACAGGGGTCAAAACCTTAAAAACCTATTTTCATCTTCTTCTCCAGTTCCAAAAGGTCTAGAGAGCTGAAAAGTTGTGTGTAGACTCCTTGGCAAATGGGGATTCTAAATTGTAGATTTCATGACCTCATGACCCCAATTGGGGTCACAGGGGTCAAAACCTTAAAAACCTATTTTCATCTTCTTCTCCAGATCCAAAAGGTTGAGAGAGCTAAAAAGTTGTATGTAGACTCCTTGGCCAATGAGGATTCTAAATTTTAGGTTTGGTTACCCCTTGACCCCAATTGGGGTCACAGGGGTCAAAACCTTAAAAACCTATTTTACTCCATCTTCTCCAGTTCCAAAAGTTCGAGAGAGCTAAAAAATTGTGTACAGACTCCTAGGCCAATGAGGATTCTAAATTTTAGGTTTGGTTACCCCTTGACCCCAATTGGGGTCAAAGGGGTCAAAGCCTTAAAAACATATTTTACTCCTTCTCCAGTTTCAAAAGGTCTAGAGAGCTGAAAAGTTGTGTGTAGACTCCTGGGCCAATGGGAATTCTAAATTTTAGGTTTGGTGACCCCATGACCCCAAATGGGGTCACAGGGGTCACAACCTTCAAAACCTATTTTCATCTTCTCCTCCAGTTCCAAATGGTCTAGAGAGCTAAAAAGTTGTGTGTAGACTTTTTCGCCAATGGGGATTCAAACTTGTAGATTTTGTGACCCAATGACCCTAAATGGGGTCACAGGGGTCAAAACCTTTTTCCATCAAAAGTCTGATGAGCTACAGAGCCCATGGCTCTATTTTTATTTTCCTGACATGACCTTATATTCCCCCTTAAATGTGCTACTGCCCCTTTAAGACCATTATTGACTATTCCAATATTTCGTCTACAGACCCGAAATCTAGCTTGTAAAAGTATATCTATCATGTTTCTTATATGCAATGGAATTGTAAACTTTTCTTATTTTATTTATGAATTTGTGTGATGAATCATTTCAAGTTGTGAAAATTACATCTGAAGTATGGGTTTGTCAATATTTTGTGTATATGATGTAGTTAAATCCAGAGAATAGTTTACTATTTATAGATAATCATTTTGGTTAGGGTGATAAATACAGTTTTCTGTGATGATATATTTATTAATATCATACATGTGCAATATGTGAACAATTAACTATTTTACAATAATAATGGTGAACAAATGAAGCTCTGTTATATTATTGGTGACCCTATGGTTCAAGAGAACCTGTACTTGTATATTGTAAGGACATGCCTCTTTCACAAAATACCCTCACAACTGACAACCCTAATATTAAATTTTTAAGCATCATTGTCAGCATTATTTTTTATTTATTAATTTTTTTAATTTTTTTTTGTATTGTCAGCATTATATTAATTATAAAATATCTTAATTTTGAAAATTGGGATGTTTTTTAAGTTATTGAATATGTACATTTATTTATATGATGATTATGTTTATTTTAGAGCTTGTTGAAATCCTGTAAGAAAATTGTGATTGCATTTGCAGTTTGAAAGGAGCTAGCCATCGCATGGTATTGAATATGTATATTTATTTATATGATGATTATGTTTATTTTAGAGCTTGTTGAAATCCTGTAAGAATATTGTGATTGCATTTGCAGTTTGAAAGGAGCTAGCCATCGCATGGTATTGAATATGTATATTTATTTATATGATGATTATGATTATTTTAGAGCTTGTTGAAATCCTGTAAGAATATTGTGATTGCATTTGCAGTTTGAAAGGAGCTTGCCATCGCATGGTATTGAATATGTATATTTATTTATATGATGATTATGATTATTTTAGAGCTTGTTGAAATCCTGTAAGAATATTGTGATTGCATTTGCAGTTTGAAAGGAGCTAGCCATCGCATGGTATTGAATATGTATATTTATTATACCCCCCGCTACGACGTAGTCGGGGGTATGTAGCGCTCCGCGTGTCCGTCCGTGCGTCCGTCCGAAATCGTTTCCGGAGCATAACTCTAAAAAAATACCATTTACAAACTTCAAATTTGGTATGGCAGTAGCCTATATGATGCTGTTGTGCCTTTTAGGGGTTTCATCTCAATGGTTCAAATAATTTTTGAAATTTTGACCAAAAACCATCCGATTTCTGGACTTTGTCTCGTTTCCGGAGCATAATTAAAAAACTATACCACTTGGAAACTTCAAATTTGGTATGGCAGTAGCCTACATGATGCTGTTGTGCCTTTTAGGGGTTTCAACTCCAACGTTCAAATAATTTTTGAAATTGTGATAAAAAAAAAGTCAGATATTCGGACTTTGTGTCGTTTCCGGATCATACTTTAAAAACTATACCACTTGGAATTTTCAAACTTGGTATGGCAGTAACCTATATGATGCCGATGTGCCTTTTAGGGATTTCACCTCCAACGTTCAAATAATTTGTGAAATTTTGACCAAAAACGGTCAGATATTCAGACTTTGTGTCGTTTCCGGATCATAATTTAAAAACTATACCACTTGGAATTTTCAAACTTGGTATGGCAGTAACCTATATGATGCTGTTGTGCCTTTTAGGGGTTTTAATTCCAAAGGTTCAATTAATTTTTGATATTTTGAACCAAAACAGTCCGAAAACAGTAGGTTGAGGATCAAGCTTGTAAATATATTTCCTAATGACAAACACATACCGTATAAACATTGTAAATGTGACTGTTTTGCCCTCAAGTTATCTTTTGGGAAGTAAACAAAAGAAAGGGATTGTGACCTTTTGTGATACTCATATGGACATTGTATGAACATAGAACATGACTGATGTTGTTACCACTGCAAAGAATACATATATTGGAAAGTTGATACCACTGCAAAGAATACATATATTGGAATATAAATTGACCTACATGGAACTGATTGGAAGATGAGAGTTTGTTGATAACAGTTAACATAGTTATACCAGTTCACACTTATTCAGACAAATTAAATTTTAATGTTATTTTCTATATCATGTGATGGAAAAATATGGTAACAATCCTAGGACTTATCAGAACATATGACTTTTCACTATTTTCGTCAAAGAAAGGCAGTCAAACTACAGGCGGGGGTATGTGAGCTGCGCTCACTTTTGTCTTGTTTATATGATGATTATGATTATTTTAGAGCTTGTTGAAATCCTGTAAAAAAATTGTGATTGCATTTGCAGTTTGAAAGTAACTAGTCGCTGCATTGTAGAGGATAACCCATTCATGCCAATAATCCAGAAATCAGGCTTCAGACACCTGAATTGTACTGGTTTAGTAGTGTTAGGGTTAACTTTCACCATTAACTTTAACCCATGCCTAGCTTCATTGTAGAGGATAACCCGTTCTATCCAACAAACCAGAAATCAGGCTTCAAAAACCTGGATTGTTACTGTGAAAGGGTTAACCTCCCCTGCAAGTCATAACCCATTGATGACTAATTTAAGCCTTGCTGCATGTCTTCACGTTTTGTGCCATCTCTTTGGCTCACTGCACCTGAACTTGATTGTTCAATCGTAATTCCATGTGATTACAACTGACTATCCATGAAGGAGCTGCACCTAGAATTTTGCCACAATGCAGAAAGACCTAAGTAAGACAGTGATGATGACATGGACAATATACAGAGAATCTCACCTACGTGTCTTCTGATATCCAATATATCAACAGAAGTTGAAGAACAAAAGAACAAATATTGTATTTTTATCAACGAGTGTTGATATATTAGATATCCAAAATCATTTTTCTTCACATGACCATGACAAAATGTACATCTTTGAACACTGCATAGCCCTAAAACTCCTAAACCAGTGATGTCATAACATGGTAAAACGATTGTGATGTCAAGTCCCTTTTGATGACATGGCATTGTTCAAAATCTACTGTCAAAGCCATTTCTCCTGTGGAACACAGTTTTGGATGATGATTAGAGGATATTTTTCTTTTCTTGACAAATACCATGTTTATCTCATCGAGTGAGGAAGAAAGTTCATTGTTTCACAAGTGGCACAACCACGAGTGATAACATAAAACTTTTCTGCCTCACGAGATGAGATTAACATGGTATTTGTCAAGAAAAGACAAATTTTCTATTTATTTTATGATTAAATCGTTGTATTTCCATCAAAATTGAAGCGCATATGCATTGAGTCACCACCAAAGAGAGTCCATCGCCTAAGCAACAGCATGACGTCATGAATGTGTCATTGCATCAGAACATTGTTCGATGACGTCAGGCCATTGTGGTGATCAGTCACTAGTGACTGATAACACGTTCCATTGTTATTGTCACTAGTGACTGATAACACGCTTTATTTTCATTGATGGATCTCGATATTTCATCGCCAATTATATAATAAAGAATCTTTTGCTTAGCCCTGGTTATAAAAACAATACATATTCAGTGGTCTTCCTAGGGATAAGGAACTCATTTGGCCTTTTCTCAACAACTGTTTTCAATGATAAAAGTGTCCTACCCCTCAAAATTGTTAGGGGTACCAACGGAAAATATTACATATAAAGCTACATATTTCCAAATAGATAAAAAAAAATATGCCACCAAATGCTCTCTCTAGCAAAGCAAGCCACTCTTCTTTGTATTACAAATGCTTTCTACTGGGGATGCAGGTAGAAGCCGCACTAATTTCCAGATATATCAGATATTTTCATTTTACAAGCAATTGTTTAGTCCCAATGCAAGTGATAGTCTTATTTTATGTTTTGTTCATGTTATATATATTTTAATCTTAACGAGTATATACATATTGAAATTTGTAAAGATGTTTTTACAAAGAAAATGATAATCAGTTTAATGTATAACCCATTTTCTTCATGTTCAGTTTTCAAAGAATGCTTATTTAAATAAATGTTTACAGTTTTATTCAGTTTGTGTTTTATTTTCAAATAAATAGCAGAATTATCCCAAGATCAGAGTTTTATGCATTTATTCTTATTTTCAATTCTGATTGTTTCCAGTGAGATTGAGTTTGGGAATGATTTCTGATTCAACAAGCAAAGTTGGCTGTGTTCTCCGCCAAGAGGGAAATATACATTAAACAATGATCTTGAAGCTGTATGTTCCTCATCTATTCTTTATCACTTCCAGTATTGGTTAAAATCTGGATAACATATTTCCTCATCAGCATCACAGTTTTCAAGTTATGTTCCATCCTATCTCAGGGTATAACGTATACACTAACGCTCCACTTATGGAGCATAAGCATATACGTTTTACCCCGAGACAGGATGGTTATGTTCCAAACTTTCCCCAAAACTCTAATCTACATGTGAGGATTGTTCAGTTATGTGGTATAAGTTACAGTGAAAGGGCCAATGGTGTATGGATTTTGATTTCTAGTCCTGAAGAGAACAATCAAGATGGACAGATTGATAGCCATTTTTTATGCCCCAAACAACTCACTTGAAGTGAATTTTTGAATTGTTTAATTTATAGGGCCAGATATTCAAGTCACCTAAAGCATCAAGCCAGCCAAACTGTCTAAAGCCAAAAGCTATTAATCCAAGAGTAAAGTCTCCTTGCAAACAAGTGTTAAAAAAATTAGCCGATGGTATATGTAGACCCTTTCAATGTAATCCCTGCCCCGACCTTGTTCCTGGGTCTTGCTCCACATGTGCTACAGTTAACTACCTAACTGAAGTCCATAGGGAAAGAGATCGAGGAACCAGGTTGCCCCTGTAGCATAAGAGAGAAACTTCTCTTTCAATACAAAACTCAGTTGAGTCTTTATCACTAGCATACTCCAGCTCTAGAACATCAAAGATCACACAAGCCTGGTGGGTTTGCTGACTACCTCCTAAAAAAAGTACCCATTCTCTCCCAACAGAGGCAGCTCAGTCATGCCTGACTTAGCCTCTGTTCTGATTGGAGGCAATCCAAGTTAGTTGTGCAATCAGCGATGCTGATTCAAAAGTGGTCACTCGCAAAAGCTCGGCTATTCCTGTGTGGTTCGGCAAAGCTATCGTTGAAATTTAACATCCAGGGGAAATAACTCTTCATTTTACAAAACATTGCTTTTTACCTTCTCATTAGTTTTTATTTGGTTAATTATCAAAATGAAATTTATCATAAAACAAAAAATTGGCATAATAGAACAGAGGCTTGCTCGCAATCGGCTGCCTCTGTGGGGGGAGAATGAAAAATTATTTCAGGTGTGGACTTTTGAAAAGTCTGTACTCGTTAACATGATGCAGTAATTCAGGGATACCCCAGACATAAAACAAGAATATTTATAACAATTTGAAATTTATTTTCAAGTTAGTATACATGAATTTTTCCTGTTCAACAACAAAATACTAAAATACACAATCCATTGTTTTTACCATTTATCTAAAAAATTGATTAATTCCATTCTGTTGTAACAGGGTAGTCATAATTTGAAAGGAACTCTTTAAATGAAATAATTTCTCTGTGTTTGTTTGCTGCAGGCTAGTTACTCGTTTACACAGCATGCTGATGCTTGTTGGTCCTCTCATTCAGGAACTGCAAAACGTGTTCTATGTAATGCTATATATTTACTGTTTATTAAACGCTCTGATGAATACACTGTTCAGGGCATTTTATGAGCTTTGCGTGGATTGAAATACCCAGTTATTGCAGATTAAAGGGGCAGTAGCATGTTTTTAGGGGGAATACAGATTTCAGAAAAATTAAAATAAATGGTTCCAATAGAAAGACAATGTATCTATACTAAATGAAGCAGTAATAAATCAAATATATAATGTAAAATTCAGCCATGTGATTCTTTTTTTTTTACATAAAATGAATTGAAGGTGTTCACTGAACTTCGCACAAATATGGCCGCAAATGGACTTTATGCGAATCTCTATAATTTGTTCTCTGACTATTGGTTTCATGTAAAGAGATTTTTAAAACTATCAAATAACACATTTAGCATTAACGTACAATTATTAGTAAAACTTTATATACATAAAATTGACAAAAAAAGTGCTACTGCCCGTTTAAAGACCAAGCTCTCTCTTACAAATGACTTATAAAGTTCCATGACATTGTCAACATTTCTCCAGGGACAATTCTCTTTGCATGACTTGTACTACCGTATTTGACCTAGGGCGCTTAAAACATTGACTTTGATGGGCGCATATTAAATTGGTATGAATGACGATCGAATAATAAAGACTTCTGAAGTGAAACTGTGTTTAGGTTGTCTTTGATAACTGATACAGGCAATCAAAACATACTCATTGCCGCTAATGTATCCTTTTATTCCTCATGAAACATAGTGAATACACTGAATTTATTATTTTGGTACTGCTGGTTATTAGACCTATAATTACAAAACCCTTTGGCGGGGTGCTTATTGGAGCAGGCGCTTATTAAGTCAAATACGGTATGTACAATGGCACAAGAACATCTTTTCACAAACAATATTTGAATACATGATGTTATCATTATCATTTAATTTTACAAAAAGAAAATGACATTCCTTGAAACTTGAAGCAAAAGATGATTATATAAAAATAGTTCAACAAATTCAATAACAAATCATTTTCAGCACACTTATTTAAGAGAATTCCGACAGACATGATAGATTGTTTCTTCTTTGAAAGAATTTACAACAACAAATCGTTTGAAATTATTGTTTAAACATGAATCCATCTGCTTTGACACTCGGGTTAACAAAGAATATATTCTTTGATATATATTAACAGTCAAGAATAAATTCAAGTTTTCACCATTGCCATATGTTAACAATCTCATAATCTAACATTTCTGGTTATGTTAAAATCTGTTTCTTTGACCAATTTTCAAACTATTAATAACAATATATATACATGAATATAGTAAAAGTCTAACATGCTAAACACCTTCCTCATCCTGTCTCAGGGTACAAACGTTACGCTTACTCCACTAATCTGTACCCTGGGCTCAGAAGCTAGATTCACTCGCGCGGCACGACTAAGGATATAGCCAATCAAATCATTTTCTCGCTACCTTCTCGATAAAATTTCAACGAGAAAATGATTTGATTTGCTATATCCCAAATCTAGCTTCTGAGCCCAGGGTACAGATATTAGTGGAGTTAGCATAACGTTCGTTCCCTAAGACAGGATGCAACTTCCTTTGCCAAGTGCGCAGTCATTGTATATAAACCTTTAACCCGGTACATTATATGAATTAATCTGACAACCTATAAACTGCTAGGTTTTGTTTTGGGTATGAAACTTTTTAAAGTCATATGGTTTTTTTTGCGATTAAGTTAAACTAATCATTATTAAGTCTGGCTAACTTACTTTGACAATCGCAGCCAAACTTATTAACAAAAGTAATTAAAGGCATAAGAACAACACAATCAACAATTGTGGAGGGGCAAAGGTGGATTCATCTAATTCATCAAGTTAAGAAACCCAGTTTTGGAAGATATGCAACATGAGGATGGCAGTTGAATATGTACAAGTTTATTGAAGAAACACCCAATATGATTCAAATCTGTACTTTGCTGCATTTAAATCTCTCTTCTGTTCTGCAGATGTCAGTTCTCGTGACCTTTCAATCAAGCCAATCAGAAATAAGTTGGGTAATCATTGTCATTATTTCATATGAACACAGCTTTGTTTGGCTGAATTCAGATTACAACATAGATCACTGAAAAGAACAAGTGTGCTACTACATCAGCGTATATGTCGACACGTTATGCTCCAACTTATTCCCTGATACCCATTGATCCAACACCTTAATTTCCCTGATGAGGTGAGGTGATGTGACACCGCTTTCAAGAATATTCACTTATAGCGACTGCTAGTATTATTGCAGGGGGAAAGCCTGCAACACTATTGTGGATATGCATTGCAGTGAAACCTGCAAGCATCGGCTGGAACTAGCAAGCATGGTACTTCACTGAAATTTAGTGAAGCACTGCAACCAAACCTGACTGCGTTTAGAACAGTTCTCTACTGCAGACAAAGTATTCGAACCATAAACCTCCTGATTAAAAGCCGAATGAGCTTACCACTGCGTTATCTCTTCCCCTATTCATGGCCTGTATGTTTCAGCTGAACTATTTTGAACTACAATTCAGGGTTCATACAGATTTTAAGACCTCCAATTTAAGACTTTTTTAAGACCTTTTCAAGACAAATAATATCAAATAGACTAAGGCCAAAATAGGCTCACCTTGACTTATTATTACATGATAATGTTTCAGTCGATGTGCTGCTTCCGTCAGTTTTTCGTGATAATGTCTGACTCTCAGTTTTCACAATAAGCTTTTCAAGTTGAAGTCCCGCTGACGAACGTTCATTTCGCTTGTGTGCTTCGCTCTTCATGTGAGACCGTAGCGCATGTTCTCCCATTGTTCCCAAGCCAAACGTTTTCAAACACAATACACAGTAGCCGCTTCTCCTATCAGATTTACATTCCTTAATCCAAGGGTAGGTTGACAGCCACGCTTGGGAAAACACCGTTTTCCCCATCTCGTTGACGATTGGCCAGGTAATCGCCTCAGGTAAATATAGAGATTGTGACAATATTTGAATATGAATAGCCCGGAAGCTGCCAGTGACACGCTATGCTGGAGTGAGCATGTCTACCACACCATGCTGCTTTGCCGGAAAGAGCCGAGGTTTTCCGATTGCGGAAGACGAAGAACAAAGGGCAGAAACTCTAATCTAATGTTGTGTCATAACTTGAGCGATTTTTCAAGTTTTGAATTTATCGAGCGAACATTATTATTTTATATTGAATTATTGAACAACTCGAAAGGTTTGTTAATTGTAAAATTCAATATTAAGACCTTTTTAAGACGTTTGGTATCTTTTTAAGACCTTTTAAAGTCAAATTCGTCATTTAAGACTTTTTCAAGAAACAGGTCCAAATTTAAGGCCTTTTCAAGTTTGTGCGAACCCTGTACATACACTATAATCGAGCAATGACTCTTGTTAGATCTAAAGAACTTACGAACTCAGCAAGAGCAAGAAGCATGACATAAGATATACTTTCTCTTAGCACTCTCATTGGGTCATTTGAATCACACTGTGAGTACCAGGAACAAAACACGAGAACCAGTTTGCAGCTATTGCTGAAAGGGCATCATTTGATTCGATTGCTAAATAAAGCAAACATGGGTTTGGTTTAATTGATATCAGTGTACGAGTTGGAGCATAAAGCAGAGACATAATCACTGATGTAGGATGAAGAACAAGAGACATTACTTCTAAACAGATCATACAAAACAATGTATAATTTCATCTGATTGAAATGAGATTGAAATGCACTAAAAATCTCTAACAAATATTTTGGAAATTACAAATTTGGGTATTTAAAATCTTCACCGCAAAGTGATACAATATTTTATTGTGGATACTAATACTGTATCAAGCATGTTATGACAACTTGCTCACAGCGAAAGTATCTACACCTACCTTTGCATGTCCTTGCAATAAAGAAGTTGTTATTCATAGATTATGTATTTTCTCATGATCAAATTCTAAAATGCCTCTCAAAGAAGTCTAACAAATCTGGAGCAAACCAAAGCTTGATGTTGGTTAAATTGTCCCCGAGTGTTGGCAGAATTATCTCACATGACCCAAAAGCAATTTTCTTCCTAGTTGAGACCAAGTTTGTCGTTCTGTCATGTCTGTGCTGCTAGCTTCACTCGCTCCTTCAAAACTTTGAAGGAGGGATTTTTGGTGAGTTTTTTGTCAAACTTTGACCAGAGTTTCTCTTCTGATCTAGGTTCACCCATCTGAGATACATACTCACACAGCACCTGCAACATGCAGAGAATGAGAAATTTTTCAGTTTAATAAATGTTCTTAAAGGGGCAGTAGCACGTTTTTAGAGGGAATATAAGGGGATGTCAGGAAATCGAAAATTAATGGTCCCAATTGAAAGACAATGCATTTAAACTAAATGGAACAGTAATAATTCAAATACATAATGTAAAGTTTAGCCTTTTTCTTACACAAAATGAATTAAAGGTGTTCACACAAAATGGCCGCCAATGGATTTTAGGTGAATCTTCATACTTTGTCCTCTGACTATGGATAATTGGTTTGTGTTATGAGAATTTTGACACTATCAAAGTAATACATTTATCATTAACTTACAATTATCAGTGAACATTTTAAAATATAAGACTCCTTTTGTTTTTGTTTTACAATTGCATTACAAATAGCATCATTTATTAAGAACAACTTACTGTTGCTAAAGGTAACTACTGTATTCGACCTAATAAGCACCCAGGGTGTTTAAGAAATTGATTTGGATGGGCGCTTATTAAAGTGGTGTGTATGACGATTGAAAAATAAAGACTACTGAAGTGGAACTGTTTTCAAGTTGTCTTTGATAACTGACACAGGCATTCAAACCATACTTTCACATTAATGAGTAGAAAATAACAAAT
Organism: Steromphala cineraria; assembly: GCA_916613615.1. NCBI lineage: Eukaryota > Metazoa > Mollusca > Gastropoda > Trochida > Trochidae > Steromphala > Steromphala cineraria. Next base: position 53,793,138 of record OU744731.1, on the reverse strand, counting down.
ATTGCCGCTTATGTATCCTTTTATTGCTCATGAAACAAAGCTGAATTTATTATTTTGGTACCGCTGGTACATGGACAGTTATTAGGCCTATAAATACAAAACCCTTTGGGAGCGCTTTTTGAAGCAGGGCGCTCTTAATGTTGAATACAGTAACTCGTATTTACAAGATATTGTTATAATGTTGAAACCAGTCTATGTACCCCTGCTTGTGCTTGCCAGTCACTCAAGCATTATTTCAGAACAGACAGGACAGATTTGGCATGATAGTGATTGATAGGTTTTATGACTGGCGTTCAAGAAAATGTGACGTCTGATATCAGTTTGTATAAGAAAACTATTAACTTTAAACATAGTTGACGTTTAAAACATCAAATTTAAGATCTTGATTTGTAATCAGATCATCATTCATACCATGTATTTTCTATCTGAGTACTGCTAAATAACATTCATTTTACATTAATTCAACAATACCATGCCCACTTAAAAGTCAAAAACATTCCAATGGCTGGAATACAAAGATCACCTGACAAAAACCCCCTTGAGCATTACTCAGATCAGACAAACAGCAAGGCACAAGGGACAAGAGTTAAATTGATCTTTTTTTCAATGAGATTGTCCTAAAATAAATCTACCAGATCAAATATTTCCTGGAGGAAGTCACACTCACCTTCTTCTTCAGCTTCTTGATGGAGATTTCCCCCTTTGACGTGAGGACTTCGGTAATGACACTCTCCCAGTTGAACTTGGTCTTCTTCATCACAGGTGCTTCCTCTTCCTCCTCTTCTTCATCTTCATTCTTCCTCTTCTTACTAACATCCTCCTCTTCTTCCTCCTCCTCGTGTTTTCTCTTCTTTCCTTTCTTGGACACTTTCCCGTTTATCTCCTCACTTTCATCCTCCTCGACATCGTTTTTATCCTTCTTCTCTTTTTTGTTCATCTTTTTCCTCCTTTCTTCCTTCTTTTCTCTTTTGCTTAGCTTTTTCTCCTCTTTTACTTGTTGATGGTCTTCGACTTCTTTCTCTTCCTGTTTATTTTCTTCTTTGTTTCCATTTGTCTGTTTGTTAGTTTGTGGTTCAACGGGTTTCATATTCTGAGAAAAGATTTATAACAGAATTTCAAAATCAAAACATGACTTCTTGTCAGAAATGCTGAAACTTACATCAAAAGATTCATAAATACTTGTTAAGATGAACTTTTATCATAAGACTGGTATAGCATGGCTATTATTCGACAATCCTTACATTTTGTGACACATAATTTGGACTATGCATTTCTTCTAGAAGACACAGAAAACATGAAAAGTTCTGCAAGACTGGGAATGAGTTTGTGACTTGAACAATCACACCGCTTCAAGCTAAATGCCTGAGAACTTATAGCAATCTCTCAGGGATATCAGGGGAATATTGATAACCAAGAGTGATTATATATGTTTATCTTGATGAGTTAATCACTTGACTGTATCTTTCTGTCTTGAGCAGATTGTTTGCCAGTTCAATGACAAGCACAAACAACATATTGTGTGATTACCTTTATAGCTTCTTCCATGATAGCTTCCCACAAGAGGGACACCAAACTCCGGTCCCTGATCCGCAAACTATTGAGAAGAAAGTTCTGCAAACAATGAAAAAAATATATGATATTGAAACAATACAATGATACTTCATGGATAGGAAAAGACATCTTTCACGATGGGCTAGCCATTTTGAGGGTTTCAGTAGTTTTCTTAATTTCAAATGGGCCAATACCCATTATAGGAAAAGCAAAATTCTTAATTTTATTATTCCATTTTTATCAAATGTGCAAAATGTTCCACAGCCCTTGCCATTTGCAAACCGTGTACTTACTCCTAGCTGAACTTTCTAGAATGACATTGCTAACCCAAGAAGTGCTTGTAGGCACACAGAGGTTAGTGTTGAATTTTATTACCGTATTCGACGTAATAAGCGCCCAGGGCGCTTAAAAAATTTACTTGGGTGGGCGCTTATTAAAGTTGTGTGAATGACGACCGAAAATAAAGACTACTCAAATAGAACTGTGTTTAGATAACTGATACAGACGTTCAAATCATACTTACACATTATTGAGTAGAAAATAAAACATATTGCCGCTATTGTATCCTATAATTTCTCTTGAAACAAAGTGAATACGTTGAATTTATAATTTTATTACGGCTGGTACATGGCGGTTATTAGACCTATAATTACAAAACCCTTGGGGGGGGGGGGGGTGCTTATTTTTTTTATTTTTTTTTTTTATTTTCCATATTTTTAATACAGGCAAATACATGAGTTGAAATTCTTATAACAAATCACATGTATACAATTACGTAATCCACAATTGGCTAGTTCACTAACTAAATAGGATAATTTCTAAATAATAAATGCAAGGTTGACCAATATTGAAAAAACATTTCTTCTGTTTCTGTAGATAAAAATATATATCTTGTTGAATTATAGTAACGTACAATTTCATTTTTAAGATATTCAAACTTTGGTGTAAAACCATTAATACTGCATTTGTAAATATACTGTTTGACTAATAAAATGATTGCATTTACAGGATTATTGTTCTTTCCTTTCATTCCCAATATGATGATTTTATTTGTAAATTCTAATTTGAGTTGAACCGAGTTTAACCACGATTCTATTTCTTTCCATAATTTAAAGATTGATTCACATTCCCATAACATATGGTTGATTGTTTCTGTTTCTCTTTGGCAAAATGGACAATACGGCGATGATATATATCCAATTTTATAAAGAAAATGTCTTGTTGGGAGTATATCATGAATAATTCTGTATTGCAACCATTTTAGATCTGTGCTTTTTGAACATTTATGAGCAACAATGTTGTAAATTTTCCAATCTTTTTCATCAAAATCCGTTTGTAGAATTTTCTCCCATTTAGAAAAACTCGCAAGGCGAACACATTTCGAATTAACAAGAGAGGCATATAAACTTTTACTCCCAATGATGGTATCTACCTTTGACATATTAAAAGGGTATATTGGATTTGATAGTTTCTTTTCAAATTGTTTTATGTTCAATGATCGAACGTATGTCATTACGGCTCTTTTCACGGATTCATAAGTTAAAAAGTTGGTCTTGATTGAAAAAGATTTGGAAAATTCTTCAAAAGTTAACAGTCTTCCTTCGACATGTAGCAAATCATTTACAAAAAATACACCCTTTTTATACCAATCATAGTACAGAAACGGCTGTTTATCAATCAAAATATTATCGTTGTTCCATAATGATTGGCATTGTATATCTTCTCCATTTACAATATTCTTTTTACTAATGGTTATAAATTCCGACCATTATTAAAGAGTGTCTTTCCAAAACGAGTTTGTTATAGAGGGAATTATTTCTTTTTTAATGAATACACTATCCGAAAGTAAAAAGGGAGTTTTCATCAGTAATTGATCACAAAAAAGATATGTCCATTTTAAGTCGTGAGCGCCTATTCTTTTAATCCATTTTAATTTTTGTGATGATATGATCTTCCTGATGTTTGGAGATTTCATCCCCCCATGTTCCGGGTTTAACATCATTACATCTCTTTTGACTTTATCTGGTTTGTTTCTCCATATGAAATTAAAGCATTTTTTTTGTAACTTTTCAATAACGCTTTTTGGGGGATTTGGAAGAGATGAAAATAGATGGTTGAGTTTTGGTAGTAGCAGTGATTTAAGCACAGTGTTTCTGCCGTACGGAGTTAATGTACGAGCTGACCAGGTATTCATTTGTCTGTCAATTTTGGATAGCTTGTACTTGTTTCCTGTTAAAAGGCTACTCAGAATGGTTTGGTACTTTACAATTCAAACGGACATGGTTTGGACTTTTTTGCATATTGTATCTCACATTGTCATATCAAGAAGATTTTGGTGCTATGAACCACAAAAATAAACATTGAATTAAAAAAAATATATTTTGTTTTGTATTTATAGTCAAGATTTAACATATCAAACTTTTATTTTAACACGCAACCATGTTATCTTAGTCCCTTAATGAAACCTGAGAATGCAAAACATAAGAGGAAATCAGAAGTCGTCATCATAACTCGCTCAAGATTAATCATAGCATCTTTAACATGGGACTATTAATGCTACATGTATAAATACCGTATTTGATGTAATAAGCGCCCTCACCCTATAAGCGCCCCCTACTGGTGCTTTTAACTCAAAAAACATTAAGCGTCCCCTCTCAAGGCATGCCTTTCATGGCAAACCTATGAAATTGTACATAAAAAATGGTTTGAAGACTCCTCTTCAGTACTCCTCTTTAATCACAGTATTAGTAATTGGAATTTTAACTTTTTGCTAAATGCAGATCGAGGATATACAAACATTTTTATCACTAGGCTAAATGATTAAGACATTTTAATAAGCGCACCTTTTTTCCAATTGTTTAACCGCCCTAGGTGCGTATTAGGTCGAATATGGTATGTGTCTAATTTGTTCAATGACAAATGCTACTTAGAACTGTTATCCCTATTACCGTAAATTTCAATGTATAAGGCGAGTTTTTTATGCCAGAAATTGGGAGGTCAAAGAAGGGGGTCACCTTATTAATGAGATATATGATTTCGGCAGCAATTTGGGGGGCTGAGAAAGGGGGTCGCCTTATCTACGAGGTCGCCGTGTACATTGAAATATACGGTAGCAGCTAACAGATCTTGGCATAAAATGTCTCTCACCTTTAACATGGTTCTATAACTGCTAAATGTTTAAATACCTTATTTGACGTAATAAGCACCCTCTCCCTATAAGCGCCCCCTAATGGTGCTTTTAACTCAAAAAACATTAAGCGCCCCCTCTCAAGGCATACCTTCCATGACACATGAAATTTTACATAAAATGGCCTGATGACTAGATTTCAGTCCTCCTCTTTACCGATAAATGGATTTTTAACTTTTTGCTAAAAAACTATACGCATATTGAGAATATAAAACATTTTTATCATTCGACTAAATGATTAAGACATTCTAAAAAGAGCCCCTTTCTTACAATTTTTTAACCGCCCAGGGTGCTTCATAGGTAAATACGGTATGTATCGAATATTTTCAATGACCTATTTAACTTAGAACTGTTATCCCTATTGGCAGTTAACAGATAAAATGTTGCTCTCACCTCAAACTTGGCTTTCTTGCGGGGAATGTTGGGATAGTTTTTTATACTCTCAAGCGGTCCACGTAAGCGTGCATTGTTTTTGTGTTTGTCAATTGCAATCTGAACTTGCTGAAAATGAATAAATTAAGAAATAAAACATTTTATGCATCTACAGAAGAAGGAAAAACAGATATAACGAACTCCAAGGGCCCAAAGAATTTAGTTCGCTTTATCCAGTGTTTGCTACTCATGTTGCCCCCACGCATAGGGCTCTTGACAGGACTTAAAAATTGGATAAAATTATATCCGATTGTTCTACTGTATTGCATATTTCAAAATCATATTATACAAACAGTTGGTAGGAAATGGTTTGCAAACTAATAGATAAACTTGAATTATCCCTTTGATACAGATTTGGATGTTTATGTCTAAATAACCTAAAACAATCCATTATCCTCCACAAACAAAGGATAAAAATTGAATTGGAAGAAATTTTACTTTTATACAAATGAACTTGCAATGCACATTTCAACCTATTTTCATTCATTGTAGTCATAAACACAAAAACCAAAACACATCAAGGATTAAGCTAGCTGTACATAAAGGTCTTTTATCATCAATGATCTAGGCTCATAAATTGTTCATATCATATCATACCTCAATCCAGCGATCCTGTTTTGCCTCTCCCTTGTTGACTTTTGGTACGTATCCTTTCCCCGAGTACTTCTGGTCCTCACTGATACACTTTGTGTGATTCTCATAGTCGTTTCCCCTGCAATTATCATCATATACATATCAACCAACTCATACAAAAAAAAGAGCCATTGGCTCTGTAGCTCATCAGGCTTCATCATCAATTATGCTGTAGAGTGTGGCCAATGTGATTCCCCCTTTGTAGAGGCCACAGGGGCACCAATCATAAAACTAAGTATATAGGCAACAAGTTTCAGTTTTCTAGGCCTTATACTTCAGGAGAAGAAGATGAAAATAGAGTTGAAGACATTCCTGTTGCCTTTATATGGGGCAACAGGGTCACCAAAGCTACAATTCATAATCCTCACTAGTCAAGGAGTCTAGGCCTTATGCTTCTGGAAAAGACGATGAAAATAGGTTTTTAGGGCGTGGCCCCTGCAGCCCTTATTAGGGGTCACAGGGCTACCAAAGCTACAATTTATAATCTTCATCAGTCAAGGAGTCTGCAAACAAAGTTTCAGCTTTCTAGGCCTCATGGTTCTGGAGAAGAAGATGAAAATAGGTTTTTAGGGCATGGCCCTTATTAGGGGTCACAGGGCTACCAAAGCTACAATTTATAATCTTCATCAGTCAAGGAGTCTGTGCACAAAGTTTCAGCTTTGTAGGCCTTATGGTTCTGGAGAAGCAGATGGAAATAGGTTTTCAGGGTGTGGCCCCTGTGGCCCTTATTAGGGGCCACAGTGCCACCAAAGCTTCAATTTACAATCTTCATTAGTCAAGGAGTTTGTACACCAAATTTATGGTTCTGGAGAAGAAGTCGAAATTCCACAAAGTTATGGCCGGACACTATGCCATTTCATAAGCCCATTGGACCTTACAGACCAGATCAGTTAACAATCTGAATGAACCCTAGAACAAAATTACCAAGCCGTTGATTTTCATTTATCGCTATGGGAAATGGATTTCATTGTTTGGAATCCTCATTTAAGTCAACAATATTTTTTTGATGGAAAATTGAGTTCTAAGAAGATCTTACCAGAAATCCTTGCCACAGTCAATACAACACACAGACTGACAGCTTCTACATCTCGTCATACAGTGTTTATCAACCTGGTTCTTCTTCAGCGCTTCTCCGCACACGTTGCACGAGAAAAATACCATCTTGATCTACTGGCTAGCACACCATTCAGCTTGTCTGAAACTGATATCAGGACACAAACTAGTGAGTGACAGATTATCTTTACCAACTTACATATCAGGATTTCGTCTTCCATTTAGAACTTTTATCAATAATATGAGAAAACAAGTCTGCTTTATTGTGTTTAAGTCAATGACAAAGTTAGCATTGAACTTATTGGTTGATAGGATATATGAGTATATTTGCAAATAGCGCTTTATAAGTTATTTGATTTAACAATGTTACGGTTCAGTAATGTGTTCCTTGTAGCTTAATTTGATGCTGTTTTTTTTTTTTCTTTCTTTTCAGGGACGCACTCTTTCATTGTTAAAGCTTAAACAACTTAAAATGTTAACCTGAATAACTTAATTATTTGAAATTAAGGAAGAAATAACTTTGTAATTAATAATCACATATATTTATTAACAGTCCTCCTGAAATTTGTTTCCACAAAAAATACCCGATAAGACTGTCCCTTTAATATTAACATAGGGAGAAAATTACACAATTGATAATTAAAGGGGTCAATACATGTCACAAGTTGTTTCTTGTTTATTTAACGGTCATAAATAACCAATACTTCATTATATCATCAGTAAAACTTGAAGTTTAAGAATTAAAGTTTCTCCATAGAGAATTTGTCAATGATGTGAATTAATACGCGCGTGCTGCTCAGCCTGATGCCTTACCTACCTACACAAGGTTAACTTGCCATAGCAAAGCGTTTGACAAAACTAAATGAGAATCACTGACTGTAGTTGTTGTTGAAAGTATAAATTTCTTCTTTTCCCTTAATCAACATTTCGAGATTTATATTGATTTAATTGTTTTTTTCTTAGAAAGACATAATAACAGCCGATATATCATATACACATTTAGCTGTGTAAGTGACTGTCTAGAATCAGGCTTTATTAGAAAACGTCGAAACACTGAAACAGTTTATTTTTGTATATATATTTTATATATATCTAGGTAGGGACCGCACGGTGAATTTCTATTTCAGAAACCTTTGAATTAATAATTGTGATAAAGGAACTTAGAATAAGTCCCTAACACACTTAACGATAAAAGAACATAATATTCTCATATCTCGACCCAAGTATTGAGTAAATGCTATCTGAAAATGTGTACACGTTTGCAGAACCATTACGATCCGTAAAATGGCTTCGAGCCCACTTCCGGTTTCTAAACAGTCATGGTTGCGTTAAAAAGTGGACATTGTCAGTAATATCAAATGTAGAATTAAATCATTTTAAGGACTCTTATACTGATTTTCACTTTATACAAGGTGAAAGACTTAAAAACTATTGGAATACTTTAGTGCAAGTTGGAATAATTTGCATAATGTTTCAACCATATCCAAATGATATCGGATTGTATTATAATACTTTAGCCTTTGTAGGTTACATGAGTCTGTCTAATTTGCATATGTATTTTGGAAAGTTCGATTATAAATCAACAAAGAAAATTTTTTCATGTTTTATGTCCAGTTTTGGTTCCCCTGTTGTGTCGACATTTTAATGATTATAAGTTTTCATAATCCGTTAATGTATATAAGCTAAAACTTCAAGTTGTGTAAAAGATGTTTAAAACGACACCAAAATAAGATAACTTTGTACCGGATTGAACTTTCCGCACCGCAATCCCCAAACGACATTTAGAATCAACCTGGCATCATTAAATCACTAAAATGAAGTATTCACAACGTGCCAGATTGACGGTAAGGTTCTAATAATAATCATAATCAAAGTATCATTTTAAGTCGTATATTTAGAGAATAACCAACGAGGTACGAGTGATTACGGGATATCTGCCCGAGTCTAAATAATGTAACCGGGTGTGAGTGGGTGAAAGCAGAGTCCAAACACGGGTCACGGGTGTGTGTAAGGTTTATTGCCTTGCAACTCAGACAAATAGACACCCTGAAATACATTCATAAAACAATGTACAATTTGTCACATTTCATATAATACACATTCACAAATGACAGCATTAAAAGCATTATCTTCACATTTACATATCATGTAAATACGCTTGATATTACATATACTTTTCAAATCTCAAAACTCCAATTTGGAACCATGATTGAGTAATCTTTACAATGCTGTGTTAACAGGTACAAGACATCAAGGGAGGTAATCCCTTATGTAAACACAATATAAATATAGGAATCACGCTACAGAATATTATACCCTGTCCCAAATGTTACATAATTGTTACCATAATATTGATATTATGATGATAACCTCACGAACATAATTACCACACATCATGTATGATAAACATATTTACAAAATACAATAAACATATACATTATTAGAATAGCTTACCCTGCGTGTGGCGCTGAGGTGCTATGTCCTTAAGCCACGGATTAGCGTGAATCCAGATCTCATTCCTTAATTGAATAAGAACACAAATAAACAATCGGCGGACATAACACATAAGATTTATAAACAACCATGTCGCTCACACACTTACCAAAAGGTAGATAAAATATAAATACGTTATTAACCTATCGATTCTCATTCAATCAACATTCACACAGAGAGAATAAAAGGAGAAATGTTTTAGCAATAAGTTTGATACTTTAGTTTAACCCAAATTATATATTTAGTTACTGATTGAATTACTCATAGCAAGATGGCGACTAAATCATCAAAGATGAAATAGTGTTAATTATCAAAGATCTACTTTAGATATAACTTAACATATATAAGTTATCATAATAAATCTATAAAGTTAAATATGTAGATTAGCAATTGTTTATAACTAACCTTATATATATTTATCGTCCGTCTTGTGTCGTCGAGTGATCAGTGACAAGTGCTGATGTGGCATGCACGTGAAATTGACATGAGCTCGTGCGGTGATTTGAATTAACCAATAAGAACAAAGGGATTGGGTAAGGACAATTGAAACACCTTAAGAGTAACATAGACTTACTCAACCCTTCCTTACTGAATATAATAACCGACACGCTAAATAAACTATACCTAATGCTAACTAAAATGATAATGTACAACTAAAAGCTAATGAAATAAAAGAAAGATATTAAATGAGAAAACGTGTTTATTAACAAATAAAAGTTATATACAAAACAAACTGCCTGCCACATACTTCCCTCCACTGACAAATGACGTCCCGTCATTTGCCCTTGCCACTGAGGATATCAAAAAGTATGTCAGACAGTCTGTGACGCTGATCCCGGAATCTGTCGTCAGCTATGAGGGAGCTGAGGTAGTTCGCTCGGCTGAGCCACTCTGGTTGTCCGGAATCAGCTGTCGTAGCGTTGGCAGAGAGAACGTAATCTCCACTTCTCATCCAGCTTGGCTGTGTCCTGGTTCTAGTCGACCGCCGTGGCTGAGAAGTGTCATCCAAGTCCTCTTCTGGCTGAATATCGGGAGGTTCATCTCTGCCGTCTTGTTCTCCACCTGCTGCCTCTGGTCTGTCTTGGTCCTGCTCATCCTGTAGATCAGCAACATCAGTTTGCTCTCTTTCCTCCCCTTCTTCAGTAGGAGTCCCATCTCCTTCTGCAGTCTCAGCTGACTCCTCTTCAGTTGGCCGCTCCACTGAGCTCTCAGTGGAAACTGAAGATCCTGAAGGGTGGGTGTAGCACATAACTGATTCTTCATCAGACAGATCCTCGGTGATGGTAATCTCTGTCTTCTTTTTCCGAGGTCTTGGCACAGGTGGTTGAACTTGTCTCTTTTGGGTAGTTTTCTCACTTGGTACTTCCGGGGGCATAGAGCTAACTGGCAGAAGTAGGTTCCTGTGTAGTACTCTCTTCCTTCCCTCACCACTCTCCTTACCAACTTCAAACACTGGAATGGATGGATTGGGTTGGCGAAGCACTACATACAGATCTTCTTCCCACTTATCAGCCAACTTATGTCTACCGTCGAAGGCCAAAATCTTCACCAGAACACGATCTCCTGGCTCTAACATAGCAGCTCTGGCTCTCTTGTCATATTGAGTTTTCTGCTTGCTCCTCGACTTATCTGCTGCTGTGGTTGCAAGATCATAAGCTTCCTTGAGTCGTTTTCTCAGTTGCTTCACATAGTCTGTTGTCGACTTCTTGTCCTGAGATTCGATGTCGAGTCCAAAGGCAAGATCTATTGGGAGTCTCGGATGGCGTCCAAACATCAAGAAGAATGGGGCTAATGTTGTAGACTCATGGCGAGTACAGTTGTAGGCATGAACAAGAGGTCCTACGTGTGCCTTCCAATTCTTCTTCTGTTCTGGTTCCAAGGTCCCAAGCATGTCACACAAGGTGCGGTTAAACCGTTCTGTCATCCCATTGCCCATTGGATGATAGGGCGTTGTGCGGGATTTCTCAATCTTCAACAGTCTGCAGAGTTCTTCCATACGTTTCCCTGTGAAGTTGGCACCTTGATCAGAATGTATTCTTTTTGGTAGACCATAATGGACGACAAAGTTGTTGAAAAACGTCTCGGCAGTTGTCTTGGCAGTCATATTCCTTGTGGGATAGGCTTGGGCGTACCGAGTGAAATGGTCTGTGATTACCAATACGTTTTCGATTCCTCCTTTGGATGGTTCCAGCGACAAGAAGTCCATACATACTAGCTCTAGAGGCTCTGATGTCTTGATATTGTTGAGTGGAGCTCGGATGTTAGTTGCTGTTTTCCTTCTTAAGCAGCGCTGACAATTTTGCAGATGCACCTCCACGTCATTTCCCATTCCAGGCCAGTAAAACCTGTCTCGTAGTAGTGAGATAGTCCTGTCCCTGCCTGGATGACCTACGTTATCGTGGAGACTCCTAAGTGCTGCTGTCCTAACTCTCGAAGGCAAAACTAGCTGTTCCCTGTCTGTTCCACAAATACTTGTCACTCTGTAGAGGACTCCACGCTTGAGCTTGTATTGGCTGAAGTTCTTTAACAGAGCAGACATAGAGGTATCCTTAGAGTACTTGGTTCGATCTGGACGAGTTCCATTCCTCAAGTTCGAAATGATGTCGGCCAGTAGATTGTCTTTAGCTTGAGCCTTTCTCCAGTCTCTGGCATTCCGATCACAAGTGTCATCAGTCAAGTCGAGGTCCTCATCTTCAACCACATCTGTAGAAAGACACAAACTTTCAACTAGGTTGTCGACGTGCACAGACTGGCATATGGCAGAGACAGAATCCTTTGAAATCCGTTCCATGCTGTCTGTATCCTGCTCGACTGGCAATCTTGACAGAGCATCGGCGTCCATATTTGCTTTCCCTGGTCTGTACTTGATACTAAAGTTGTAGCTGGAGAGGGCAGCTAGCCAACGGTGTCCTGTGGCATCAAGCTTGGCACTGGTCAGTACATACGTCAGTGGGTTGTTGTCGGTGACAACCACAAAGTTATTACCCCACAGATAGTCATGGAACTTCTCTGAGATCGCCCACTTCAAACACAGAAACTCCAGCTTGTGTGCCGAGTAGTTTCTCTCAGAGCTACCAAGACCTCTGCTAGCATAGGCAACAACCCGTGGCTGTCCACCCTGTTCCTGATAGAGAACGGCTCCCAGTCCTTGCCCACTGGCATCTGTTTGGAGTTCAAAGGGCTTTGCACAATCAGCGTATCCTAGGATTGGTGGCATGGACAGACGATGCTTCAACTCATTGAAGGCTGATTCCTGCTCTTCTCCCCATATCCAGTTGGCGTCCTTTGCTGGCTTGGATCTCTTTGAAGCAGACTTGGGCATTAGCTGAGAAAGTGGTTTGGCGACCTTGGAAAAGTCCTTGATAAACTTGCGATAATACCCAGCAAATCCAAGGAACTTTCTCACTTCCTCTGGCGTAGTTGGTGTTGGCCACTGCTGTACCTTGTCAATCTTATCAGGGTCTGCTTCAATACCGTCTTCAGAGACAATATAGCCCACGTACCGAACCTTCCTCTTAAAGAACTTGCACTTCTGTGTTGCAAGCTTCAGACCTGATTCCTGAATGCGTTGAAAAACCTGCTGGAGACGTTCTAGGTGTTCCTCATATGTCCTTGAGAATATTATCACATCGTCGAGATAAATCAAACAGATATTGAGGTGGAGACCTTCCAGACATTGTTCCATTAACCGTTGGTACGTTGCTGGTGCATTTGAGAGTCCAAAAGGCATTCTGTTGTACTCAAAGAATCCGAGTGGTCCAACGGTGAAGGCTGTCCTCTGTTTGTGTGATTCCTCTATCTCGACCTGGTGATATCCCGACTTCATATCAAGAACTGAAAAGAACATATTTCCGCCAAGACAGTCCAGCAGTTCTTCAATCCGCGGCAGAGCATATGAATCTTTAATAGTCCTTTGATTAAGCTCGCGAAAGTCTACACATAGACGGAGGCGTCCATCCTTCTTCTTAGCCAATACAACATTGGATGCCCAAGGACTGTATGACTTCCTAATGACTCCAGCTGATAGAAGTGTATGTAGATGGTTCCGAACTTCATCATACATGGCGGGAGGAATGCGTCTGTGTCTCTGCTTAAAGGGTATTTCATCAGTGATATCAATCCTGTGACGAACCATGTTACTTAGTCCTATATCATCGTCGTTCCTGGAGAAGATATTACTGTATTTGTTGATGACATCAATGCCTTGTTGTAGTTGCTCCGGAGTCAAAGAGGACCTGTCAATATCTACAAGATTAACGATGTCTTCTGCGCTGATGTGTTCTCCATGGGTTGGTTCAGGAATGGACACCGGCTGTATCTCACATAGCAAAGCTCTTGGAGGGACAACAACTGTATTGGTAGTTACATTGGAGACATGAACATCAATAGCTTCTTGATTGTTGTAGTTATATGAGATTATAGATGGTGCTATATCCAAGTCCTGAGGTAATGAAGAACTAGCAGTTGGCTGTAGAAGTGCACAGGTGACAGGTACCTTGAATCCCTTTGACAAGTGTCCGCTAATAACAGTAGAAGTGTTGGGTGGAATGATCAAGTTCCTATCATTGATGCTACGTACAAGTCCAAGGCAGTGATCTCTTTTCTCCAATTCCTTGTCACGAAGACTGATGCTCCTGTATGCGAGATACCAAGGTGTGAGTAAGTCAGCTCTCTGAAGAAATCTAACTCCATGTAGTTGTTTGCATTGGTCCAAGAGATGCCGAAGCACATTGGTTCCAAGAAGCGCTGGTACTCTGGCATTATACCTTGTGTCCGGAACAACAAGCATGAGGCATGGTACAGATTCTTCAGTGTTGATACCTCCACCGTCGATGTTGATGTTAACCTTGATATAGCCTAAGTAAGGAAGCTGTTCACCACCGGCACATTCAATGTCCAAAATATTCCCTATCGGTTCAAGTGGAAATGAATGAAAATGTATCTTGAAAAACGTCTCTGACATAATGGAAACAGTTGCTCCGGTATCTAGTAGAGCTGGCACTGGTACACCTTCAATGCTAATCACAACCTCTGTGGAATCTCCTACTAGTCCATCGGGGATAACTGTCTGTCTGGGTCTTCCATCATAGTCTAGGGGTGACCCTTTCCCGTAGACCTGTCCCAGTTTAAAGGTTTCCTCAAATGGTCAAGTCTCACTCTGCAACCTACAGCTATATGTCCAGGGTATCCACATCTGTAGCAATAGACTTGTTCTGCTTGGTCCTGATATCCCATGGCTCCATCCTGTCCCTGAGGCTGATAGGGTGGTAGCTGTTGCTGCACAGGAGGTGCTGGTGGAAGAGCAGGAGGATGTGTAGGTCCTTGTGGAGAAGGATGAAAGAAGGGTTGCTGTTGCATGGGTGGCTGAACGAATGAGTGCTGTGGACGTCCATTCCGTTTGCCTTGTTTCTTCCATCTTTGCTGTTGTGGTTCCTGTGGTGCTTGAGTAGGTGGCTGTTGAAGGAATACCTGAGCTGAAGTTCTGTGTTCCCTAAGCTCCGCCAATTCCGACTTTATCTCCAACATCATGGCTTTCAGATCAAGAACATCTTCGGTGACGGAAACTGGTGCAGGTTCCTGAGCCGATGCCATCTGTACTGAAGCTGACTTCTTTGATCCTGAAGATACTGGTTGTTCCTTTTTCAGTTCGAACTCCACTTCCCTCAAACAAAGACGCAACTCATCAAAGTTCAGGACGGAATCATATTTATGGGCAGCGAGGCTCTTCAAAGCTTGGTGAAGTCCATCCCACATTTTACTTCTTAGCATTTCGTCCTGTTCCATCTCTGGTATCGAGCGCTGTTGAGTGATCTGATACATGAGGTTCTCTAATCGACATCCCCATGATGAAACGTCCTCTTTGTCTCCTTGTTTCGTCCCATAGAATTGTGACATGAGGGATTCCTTGCGTCTCAGTGTCCCAAACGCACTTCGCAGCTTGTGTATGATGTCTGGCACAGAAGCAGTATGTCCTAGTTTCATGGCACAAAGGGCAGCTTCACCACGAAGGGACTTCCTGACTGCCTGGAGTATCACATCAAGAGAGTGTGTCTTCGACTGTAGGAGACAGTCTACCTCACACTTCCAAAGGTCATAAGGAGTGTCTTTGCCTATCTCTCCACTAAAGAATGGCAGCTTTGGAAAATGAGTGTAGGTGGTAGACGACGTTGATGGCTTTCCTGCAGTAGACTCTGTATAGTCGCTAGCGAGGTGTTCAGTCTTGATAGCTGGTTTTCCTTGTTTGGCGACTTTGTCAATCCAGGCTTTAAAAGCTTCCGGGGTTTCAGAGTCAGGTGCCATTCCCATCTTCTCAAACACTGTGACAAGAGAATCCATCTCCTCTTGTGCGAGATCCATAGTGATTGGCTAGTTGTGATCCAAGTTTACAGAAAATCCTATGTTCAGAAGGAACTGATACACAAGTCACAATCACAAATGAAGGTACTAGCACACAGAAAGGGGTGAAAACTAAGTCCAGGAGGGACTTCACTTAAGGCACACACAAGTCCTGGAGGGACTTACAAACACAAGTCCAGGAGGGACTTACAAACACAAGTCCTGGAGGGACTTACAAGACAAGTCCAGGAGGGACTTACTTACACAAGTCAATGAGGGACTTACTTACTACAAGTCCTGGAGGGACTTACAAACACAAGTCCAGGAGGGACTTACAAACACAAGTCCAGGAGGGACTTACTTACCACAAGTCCAGGAGGGACTAACTAATCACAAGTCCAGGAGGGCCTAACTAACCACAAGTCCAGGAGGGACTTACTTACACAAGTCCAGGAGGGACTTATTTACACAAGTCCAGGAGGGACTTACTTACCACAAGTCCAGGAGGGACTAACTAATCACAAGTCCAGGAGGGACTAACAAACACAAGTCCAGGAGGGACTTACAAACACAAGTCCAGGAGGGACTTACAAACACAAGTCCAGGAGGGACTTACTTACCACAAGTCCAGGAGGGACTAACTAATCACAAGTCCAGGAGGGCCTAACTAACCACAAGTCCAGGAGGGACTTACTTACACAAGTCCAGGAGGGACTTATTTACACAAGTCCAGGAGGGACTTACTTACCACAAGTCCAGGAGGGACTAACTAATCACAAGTCCAGGAGGGACTAACTAACCACAAATCCAGGAGGGACTAACTAAGCACAAGTCCAGGAGGGACTAACCACAAGTCCAGTAGGGACTAACTAAGCACAAAACACATGCCAACTCTTGGTTCTTGAATCCATGAAATAAACATGTTTGTAGTTAATGATGAATATTGTTGAAAGCTTAATTTGAGAATGAAATGTACTAAGTTAAATAATTAAATTTGAAAATATATTTGAATCATACCAAAAGTTGATATTTGAATATATTCAGGACATGTTGCAACCTGAAACACAAATGGACAATGTTATGTTTATTAGTATTTATAAGGAAATTGGGGAAATATATGTAATTTATATGGGTATGTGTTGTGATATGGTATATGCTAATGCAAAAATTAATTCTAAGAATGAACTATATTTAATTATTCAATACACTAAGCTAAGTAAAGACTAACTAAACCTAATTAAATTACCCAAAGGAATAAAGACAAGACACAGGGGAAGAATTCAAGGCATATTAATAACAAATGGGATATCTAAGTGCAAGTGCTAGGTGCAAAGGTTGTCGGTCGTAGAACAGTCAGAAAGTAAACACTCACATTGTTAAATTTTATTTACAACTAATTTAAATTATTTAGGTTAACTTTATCAAAGTTTATAGGAAAGGCAAGTAAGACTCAAAACACAAACACACACTCACATTATGATAATTTGAATACACTAATCAATGAATCAATTAATAAACCTAATCTCAAACTTTATTGAAGGTAACTATTTACTAATTAACTAAGACATGGTTAAATAACTTATTCAATATGGCAACAAATGTAAATGTATACAATTGATAACTTGGTAAATTAATTCAAAACAAAATTAATTTACGGAAACGGAAATGTAGGCCTACATGATGTAAACAATGTATCAAAAAAATACAAGTCAAACCCGGGTGATCACCAAAAGTGTACAAGTTCAAAAAGAATACACAAGTGTACACAAAAATCTACGCCATAGCTTATGAAATACAAATTCACAAAGATGACAACAGGAAGCTATGAACGCAGAGTATTTTATGAAAATATCAACAAAGATTACATAGCTGCAGCAAGTTTACAAATTACAAATTACAGATGCACTATGTGTTTTATGAATAGTTATCTCGACAAATAAAGTTACATGATAACAAAGGGAGATAATTACAATTCACAAAATGTCAACTATGGAAACTGATATTAATTATTCAAGAAATGTCAATAGTAGGATATTGCTTTAGTTCACATTTAGAGTCACAATGGATATTCCTGGAATGTCATAAGAGTGTGATCACATGCCTGTACGAGTGTCTCTGTGGTCCTGAGTTCCTGTGAAACGACAAGACGTGAACGTCACGACCTCTGGCTGGCACCAACGCTGAATCCTGGCAGGTTACATCCGGCAAATCCTCACTGGAGGCTCCATTTTTGTAACCGGGTGTGAGTGGGTGAAAGCAGAGTCCAAACACGGGTCACGGGTGTGTGTAAGGTTTATTGCCTTGCAACTCAGACAAATAGACACCCTGAAATACATTCATAAAACAATGTACAATTTGTCACATTTCATATAATACACATTCACAAATGACAGCATTAAAAGCATTATCTTCACATTTACATATCATGTAAATACGCTTGATATTACATATACTTTTCAAATCTCAAAACTCCAATTTGGAACCATGATTGAGTAATCTTTACAATGCTGTGTTAACAGGTACAAGACATCAAGGGAGGTAATCCCTTATGTAAACACAATATAAATATAGGAATCACGCTACAGAATATTATACCCTGTCCCAAATGTTACATAATTGTTACCATAATATTGATATTATGATGATAACCTCACGAACATAATTACCACACATCATGTATGATAAACATATTTACAAAATACAATAAACATATACATTATTAGAATAGCTTACCCTGCGTGTGGCGCTGAGGTGCTATGTCCTTAAGCCACGGATTAGCGTGAATCCAGATCTCATTCCTTAATTGAATAAGAACACAAATAAACAATCGGCGGACATAACACATAAGATTTATAAACAACCATGTCGCTCACACACTTACCAAAAGGTAGATAAAATATAAATACGTTATTAACCTATCGATTCTCATTCAATCAACATTCACACAGAGAGAATAAAAGGAGAAATGTTTTAGCAATAAGTTTGATACTTTAGTTTAACCCAAATTATATATTTAGTTACTGATTGAATTACTCATAGCAAGATGGCGACTAAATCATCAAAGATGAAATAGTGTTAATTATCAAAGATCTACTTTAGATATAACTTAACATATATAAGTTATCATAATAAATCTATAAAGTTAAATATGTAGATTAGCAATTGTTTATAACTAACCTTATATATATTTATCGTCCGTCTTGTGTCGTCGAGTGATCAGTGACAAGTGCTGATGTGGCATGCACGTGAAATTGACATGAGCTCGTGCGGTGATTTGAATTAACCAATAAGAACAAAGGGATTGGGTAAGGACAATTGAAACACCTTAAGAGTAACATAGACTTACTCAACCCTTCCTTACTGAATATAATAACCGACACGCTAAATAAACTATACCTAATGCTAACTAAAATGATAATGTACAACTAAAAGCTAATGAAATAAAAGAAAGATATTAAATGAGAAAACATGTTTATTAACAAATAAAAGTTATATACAAAACAAACTGCCTGCCACAATAATGTTCACAGTCGCGAGCCTTGGCGAGCGACTGAACATTATTTTGACGAGGGCAAATATCCCGTAATCACTCGTACCGAGTCGGTTATTCTATATATTACCCATTTGTAATGAAATTTAATTAACAAAGACTGAAAAAATGCGATTGAGAAATCGTAGTAATGCTGTAGTAAGTGTTACCAATCAGCTGATCAGTATTCATACGCGTGTCAAACCGAACATCTGCAGAGTGAATTAGTCAACAACGCATCGGAATCTAGTTCAGTTTCAAAACAGTACGAAAATGACGAAAATATTGTCCCTGAATGATATAATACACTTTTCAACCTTGAACAAATTAACACACATAAAACTCGTAACAAACAACATTATTTGATAAAGATAATAAGTATTTGAATTAGCCGATCGTCACGCCGTACTACCACTGTGATGTGTTGTTGACGGCACAGTGTTGTAACGAAAATGTCAAAAACCTGTCAAGTTTTTTAAACTATAATTGATAAAAGTGGCAATATCTTTAAGAGATTCTTACAAAGAATGCATCAAAACAAGTCTGTATGTCAGGATAATCAAATAATCTGAAGTTTGAACAACATTTGTTTCTTTCGACGTTACTTTCATTCACGTAGCAAGCGTCAAGAACGATAACTCTAATCGGCCTGTGATCACTGTAGGATTGTTCCCAGAGCTGATCAACTATGTGTACCGGTATGTTGATTTGTAAGAGTTATGGCTTTCATGAATGTATGTATTGAGTTTGAGTCCCTATGGTTTTTATGTGTTAATAATTACTAATGGATCAGTGAAATTCTTGTGTTTGGTTAGATTTCGATGGCAGCCATGTTTGTTTACAAACAGACAGCGCTTAATTATTGTACCTTTGGAAAAAGCACAATCTTGAGATCACAATGAAATTTAACACGTAGATGAATAGTTTCAAATAATACTGCGTTTAAATATCAACCTGTAAATTATATGATGTACAGTAATATTCATCGTTCTACGATTTTATTTTTAACCTAATCGACATACGTTCGACACGTTCAATAAATTTTATCAATGAAACTTGAAAATAGTTCCGTCGACCAATCGTCTTTCATTCTCTTAGGAACCGACCAATCAACGTTGAGAATCACTAAAAAGCACATGTGCGGATATCAAAAAAATATCCACTCGTGTATCCTCGCCCGTATGGGTAATATATCCTTATATCCTAAGCTTACCGATCGTCTGGCATAGCTTCTGTAGTTTTTAATTGTTTGATATACAAATTGTTAATACTTGCTGATTTCTCAACCAATGGTTACTCGATTTTCAATTAACTTCATGTTAAGTCGCAACATTTTTTTGTTAATGTGACAATATTTGAGTAAATTGAAGCACAAGAATTTAAGTAATCCAAATCGTAGTGAAGTTGTTTGCAAGTGATGGTAAAATTTTACAAGATGTATTAAAACATTGGGCATTACATTTTGCGCTGACAACAAGTGTGGGCTCTGAACGAGCATGTATGAGCCCTGGACGGGCATTGCATCATCAGAATCCTTTCTATAACGTGAGAGTTGACTGCACGATTTCTCCCACCGTGCGGTCCCTAATCTAGGCTAGGCTATTCAAAGTTTTACTTCTCACAGGGTTAAACAAATAATACATCTGTGTTATGAATAATACCATTGCATTCCAAAACATACAGGAGATACTTGAGAATGATTATCCTAAACCGAAAAACAAACCTGCTGTTCACCCACGTGTGGAACCGGAAGTTTATGAAAACAGAATGCCGCTTAGCACAAAAAGGCCGCTTGGCGCAAAGCAAATGTCTTCTCGCCTCGAGCGAAAAGATATTACGACACTTCATTTTAGCATTGCGTTGGTCGTGAAAACGAATACAAATTCAAAACGCTCATTTGTTTATATTTACAGTCTCGCTGCGAAACTTATTTTATGAGAAATATAGTTATTTTATGAATAATGTGAGATTGGTGAAATTATTTTTTGATCATAGGCCTATGAGTTTATTCAAGGAATTACATAAAAATCCTTGGTTTATTCAACCTAGCTGAGTTTAGAAGGCTAATTTAGTTGGCTCAGATTTCTTGACAGTCTATTTTTTATCAAGTAGGCCGGTATCGTGCCAAAACTTAGACAGCTTAAAACAACAACATTTATGGTCAAGTACACAACTAATCCTCAACCTGTTACCTACATTTGATAATCGAATAGTCCAAGAAAATCTATACAAAATCCCAAAACCAAGACAGCCAGTTCGAAACAACAACAAATTGTAACATTGGTATGTTTTGTTTTATTAACAAGTATAACTGATCATTGGTATGTTAAAGCAGATTATTAACAAGAATAAAACAATACATATAGTACCATTTCTTTCATTTCATAACTGATCAAGTTTGGCAGAAAATCTATGTCACCTTCCTTCTCCAAACTATCAATGAACTATAGATGCTATAGGCCTATCTATTTAAAAAAAAAAAAAAAAAACACACAAACAAACAAAATAAAACAAAACAAACAAAAGAAGAGGAAATTAAATGGTGAAGCGGTGACTCGATTAAATGACAATAAGAGCAGCTATTGCGAAAACCAGAATATATATCTAGGGCCTATCTGGTAGAGAAGACATTAATTGGTAGGCCTATATGTATGAAACATAAAGAATAAATCTATATCCCATTATACACAAGGTTTATGAAATTATCATATAAGTTCAACCTTCTGGAACTTATTTGGAAATAAAACAAACTATTTTGGGCCGTTGATCACAAATCATAATTTACGATTCCCATCAGTCATAGTACATGAACACAGATTTAGTTTACAATTAGAAAACATATTCATGGTGTGAACATCTATAAATAATGAATGGTTGGGTGGTCACAATATGTCTTCTTGTTATCGTTAGTTTCTAACGAAAATATACAAATTTATAGTGACATGGCTCATCTTGACAATATAGCGGAGTCATAGAATCACCAAATGCACAATTGATAATTGATAAGTTTAATTTGCGAGGAAGCATGATCACAATTTTACTTTCGCATAATTTACTCTTAAAGGAACAGTTCCACGGTTTTTTGGGGGTTTTTTTCGGGGGGGGGGGGGGGGGGTAAAAACAGATATATTATGTTAAGTTCATCCATGCGATTCCTTTTTCTTACACAAAAGGAATTGAAAGTGACCACACAAAAATGGCCGTCAATGGACTTAATGTGAATAATATAATTTGTTCTCTGACTATGTATGGTTGGTTTGTGTAATGAGATTTTTGACACTATCAAACTAAAATTTTCAAAAATGTGCTACTGCCCCTTTAAGATATGCAAATCATGAAGCAGCATGCAAGAGTAGACATGAGGCAAGCAATCTTCGGTTAACAACATATTTCTTTGGAGGCAAAGTATATTTTACGATTCCTGATTATCAATTGGGCCCTGACAACACTTGTCAAATGTCGTCGCGTACACGGGAACGTAACGACATGTCGAGTTTTGATTTGTACTATCCATGACGTCACAACGTTAGCGGTGGTCTACAGATATCGGCAACAAAAATCCGAACAACCTCTCTGCATATCCGCACCGTGTGACCAATAGAAATTGAGGAAAACGGCGATTCTTGTAACAAGGACGGTTTTTGATCATTTTTATCAATTTTCAGAAGAAATTAGCGATACGTTTGCTACGCCGTTTGTTGTTTTTTAATTGTTTTTTTTTTATCACTAACGAGGTGACCAACTTAATTCATTACGGACAGTTATGAAAGTCATCATGGCTTCAAAGCCGTGTTATGTTACTCACAGATTGTACAATTGAACAAGTATCCATTTTTATTGGCTTATCAGGCCTGTAAGCTCGATGGGCTTATGGCGTGGCATGGTGCATTTTCGACTTCTTCATCATACGCATAAGTTATGTACAGACTTCTTGAGTAGTGAGGATTATATATTTGGTGGCCTTATGTCCCGAAAAAAGGCCATATATAGGGGGCTTCGTCCTTTAAACCTATTGTCATCTTCATCTCCAGGTGCGTAAGGCCTAGAAAGCTGAAACTTTTTTATAGACTGCTTGACTAGTGAGGATTATAATTCATAGCTTGTGTGGCCCTATATATGGCCCACGAATAAGGGACAAAGGGGCCACGCCCTTAAACTTATTTTCACTATCTGCTGCACAAGCATTAATATTATGTCTAAAAAGCTGCAACATTGTATACATACTTTCTTTCTTTAGTGGCCCTTTGGCCTATAAAAAGGGCTTGGTGGACCTTAGGACCATTTACCCTCAATTATCATTGCAGGTGCTTTAGCTATCTTACTCAAATTTGGGTTGGTCCATTACAACTCTCTGTTCTTTTCTTTAAATAAAATATAAAGCTAGATGAGCTTCAGAGTCAATTTAATGGCTCTATTTTATAATCTAATTTCTCTTGTTATGTTTGTTAGTACTGAATTACCTAGATATGCATATTAATATTGATTATTAATTAACTATCAATGATATGGCACTAATACAATTTATACGGCCTTCACTATACGAATCCACAACTGGGCCAATACGAGCAAAACAGGGCCAATAGGGCCAATACAAGTCTGATCATGCGCATGCACACAAATGGCTAGAGTCCGAAGCTATGGCTTCAAAACTTTAAACATATTATGACAGTTCATCTATCTAATTGATAATTTTGATTTCGGTAAAAATGAACTCTCTAATGTTGTGCAAATAAATTACAAAGAAGTTAATTAATAAAAACGTCATAAATCAATTTTTCGTATTGGCCCAGTTACTTCGCCCCGGGCCAATACAGCAGACCTAGGACCTGTAACTGGGCCAATACGGAAAAACTTGATTAATAACATTATAATATTAAAAAATGTTCGGATATTAAAATTATCAATTTAAACATTAAACTCATCCTAACATGTAACATTTCAATTTGAATTTTAATTATCCGAGACCTTTTATGTTAAATCCACAAATTCCTAACTGTCGGAATATTAAAAAATATATTTCAATGATGAGTATAAGCTATTCATGGGTTCTAGTTATTATTAAGCCTCAAATTAATTGCTGATGATGTTTTTCTATCTTTAATTTAGTCGATTCATTGAGAAACCAATCCAACTGCTACTATAGGTCTTTTGGTTTATAAATCCCCAGAAAACTACATGTACTTATCAATACAATATCCACTCTTCCCACTAAGTTCTTGATAAAATTCATTAAATCTTTGGTGGCTTTTAAACGCGAAATACCAACTAAAATGGCTTTATAAAAAATATGGCAAGAGTCTTAAAGGGGAAGTAGCACGTTTTTAGGGAGAATAAAAGGTGATGTCAGGAAAATGAAAATTAATGGTTCCAATTGAAAGACAATGTTTTAAAACTAAATGAAGCAATAATAATTCAAATATATAACGTAAAGTTTAGCCATGCGATTATTTTTTCTTACACAAATGAATTAAAAGTGTTCACAAAAAATGGCCGCCAATGGATTTTATGTGAATCTTCATACTTTGTCCTCTGACTATGGATGAATGGCTTGTGTTATGAGATTTTTGACATTGTCAAAATAATACATTTAGCATTAACTTACAAGCGAAGCTTATCAGCGAACATTTTAAAATATAAAATTATCAAAAAAACGTGCTACTGCCCCTTTAAAGACCCCTCGAATTCAATGAGAAGTGTTTACTTTACGAATTGAACTTTAAAAGAATCTAAAATCGTATGATTACACCTTTTTCTGTTCGATACGGATGTCATTTCAACGACCAGTGACTTCTTTAATTTAAAGAAAAAACATGTTTTGATGTCTGAAAGTCAAGTTGGTAACACCATAATTGTTTTTGATATCAGAAATCTAATGTTTATTAGGAAGTTTTGCCTCTGCAGTCATATTTATGTTTGATGAATATTTTGTACAGATTCAGTCGTAATTTTATAAAACGTCAAAGTGGCCGATTTTTCTTTGAAGAAAGTATAACACAAAATTCTAAATTTCAATATTAAAGTTGATGAATTCATTAAAAAAATCGTAACTTTGTCATAGCATCACTTTTGAGTTTTGAATAAAGGGTACTTATTTTTTGCTTAAAGTATTTATAGCTATTCTGTTTGATTTTTTTACATATTTGATTTCGACAACATACTCCATGCTTCTTTAAAGGGGCAGTAGCACGTTTTTTTGGGTGAAGATTTTAGATTTGTCACGGCTAATAGTACATTAATGCTGATTGTATTATTTTGATAGTGTCAACATATCATTACACAAACCTATCATCTATAGTCAGAGAACAAAAGAATATCATAAAGTCCATTGGCCGCCATTTTTGTGTGAACACCTTTAATTAAATTTCTGTTACAAAGGGGAATCGCATGGCTGAACCATACAGTATTAATTTGACTTTTTTGCTGCTTCATTTACTTCAAATACATTGTCTTTCAATTTGAACCATTCATTTTCATTTTTCTGACATTACCCAATATTCTCAATACAACGTGCTACTGCCCCTTTAGCACAAAGTCCCTGCTGAGTTTAACATATAAATTTCGAGGAATGATAAAATTTTCAATTATTGATATCTATTTGTCTGTTTCTAATTAAAATAATAATACACTTATATGGCATGTCATTTGATCTACGATAATCCGCATAAATGCAATAAATGTTTATTAAAACGTGAATGATGTAGATCTTACAATAAAAGCAGAAAATGTGCATCATATCTACCTTAAATTGCTGCTTAGTTGATTGGATAAAGAGATGAACGTATGGTGACCAATGGAAAGGGCCATTGAATGAAATTAAATGTACATATATAATGATATACATAAACGGGTTTCAATTTAATACGTGGTTCCTTCTTTGTCGACATTGTCAGCGTTGCAAAATGTAAGTATTCTCCTTTCGTTTCCGAAATTTACTGCAAATGTCATTTCTGCAAAGATACGAACAATCCCTAAACCACCTGTCATTGAATGACATTAAACGTGCATATATATTGATACACACAGGTTTCAATTTGAAAACGAGGTTTCATCCTTGTCCACATTGACAATAGATCCACATTGTATTTTCATTTCGTTTCCCAAATCTACTGCCAAATGTTATTTTGTGCAAAGTTATGAACAGTCATTAAACCACTAAAGCCCTTTTTACATGCGCACGTTTACTCCTAGGAGTATATTTACTCCTAGGAGTAAATATACTTACAGGGAGTAAACGTGCCATGTAAAAAGCCAAAAACAGATTTACTTACAGGAGTATATTTACTCCTAGGAGTTAAATACTCCACCCCTAGAGGTAAAGTAAAAGTATATTTACTTTTACTCCTGTGAGTATCCTGTCATTTTCTATAGTATTAGCATAGTTGAATGATTAGGTTGAGGTAAATGACTTGCATTTATATAGTTTTTAAACACTACTATTGTGTTTTCATCAATGATAACTTGCATTCAAGATTATTCTTTTTAACTTGTCGAGAGCATGTTTCCTAATGAAGGAAATGTGTTTTTTTTTGTTGGTGTCATTCTTTTAAAACCGAAAACCAGCTGCGTTCACTCCTTTTACACTAGAAGTTGATTGACCAAACAAAATCTATGGTAAATTCTTCTCTGCCTCGAGATTTGCATTTCACACATTGAGTTTTCTATGAACAAATATATTTCTACTGTAAGCAAATCATGATATACTTAAGGGTCCTTAAATTCCAATGGAACGTAAAGTAAAAATACTGTTACTCCTAGGAGCAAAAATACTCCTAGGAGTAATTATACTCCCAGGAGTAAAGTGCGCATGTAAAAAGGGCATTAGTCTAAAAAAGTTTAACATCATAGTTACAATTTACACAGGTGTGCGTATTTACATATAGAGTATAAGTATGCATTTGCATACAAGAAATGTTTGAACATCAGATTACTTTGTGAGCCATTATTGTTTTTTGATTATCCAGTGTCAAACTATCATTCTTATTATATTTTTCTTATCAAATGTCACAAAACGTATTAATGGCATAACTGAAACTTTACTAACATAACTTAAATGTTAATCATGTCACCAAAAAGACATGTACATGTAAGTATAATTGATTTAGTATGTACATGTAAGTCCATGTTTGAAGATAGTGTACTAATAACAGTTTTTTTTTTATTTATCTTACTTGAATTTACGAATGCATTTCTTAAAACTCTCCCACATATAACGATAATTGTCACGAGTAAACCAATAAAATACACTACTAACCATTTTTTTTAAACACCTTTAATTCATTTTGTGTAAGAAAGAGGAATCGCATAGCTAAAATGTACATTATGTATTTGAACTATTACTGCTCCAGTTAGTTTAAATGCATTGTCTTTCAATTGGAACCGTTAATTTTCATTTTCCTGACATCACCTTATATTCCCCCTAAAATCGTGCTACTGCCCCTTTAATAGTACGGTTATCAGGTCAAGTTCAATGGTAGTTAATTTTAGAGAATCTTTAAAAGTCATTTTCATATGTTCATTCTACTTTCAATCCGTGTCATTTGGTTTCCTTGAAATATGCAAACATTTACAATTATTTCCATTACAACGCTCCCGTTCCAATCCCGTTGTCCATCATTGAACCCAAATTATTCAGCAAATGTCACTCAGTTTTCAATTTCATGCTAGTTTTGTACAGAAATCCTATAGTAATGCTGCTCCTCGACTTTGGAACCAACTTCCTCACGCTTAAATCACATTTTATTTAAAAAGGGAGCATGTCCCGGTATCTTTCTCTTTTATTTTCCGCCCCTCAATGTTTTTTCTTTTAATTTTCTTTTCTACTTTCTATTTCCCCTCCCCACTAAAACCTTTTATTTTCTTTTCAATTTCTTCATTTCAAAATACCTGTTCCCATCTGGTACATTGTCAACTAAAAGAAATACCTACTCTTTCTAAGAATCTAATCTTACTTGAGTATCTGAGCCTGATACATTTTGACATTGAAATAACTTACCAAATAGACCTATTTCAAGCTATTAAACCCATATTTCTATACTACCTTGCAATAATAAATGAACACAAATAAGATTAAAAAGATAAAAATCATCTCTGCAAATTGTAGAGGTTTGGGTGATAAAAACAAAAGAAGAGAAGTAATGGATTTTTATAGGAAAAAACAATACTCAATTATATGCTTGCAAGATATCCATATAGCCAAAGAGGACGCAAATATTATGAGAAATGAATGGGGTTTACAATCCATCATAGCACCTTGCAGATCAAATGCAAGGGGGGCAGCAATACTTTGTAATAATGATATTGATTTTACTATTCACAGAACTATTGAAGATGAAAATGGAAACTTTATTCTCACTGATATTACTGTTGATGACAAAAGATTTACATTAGCAAATTTATATGGCCCTAACAAGGATGATCCTGATTTCTATATTCAACTCTTTGAAAAAATATTTGCTCTAAATAATGATTCATTAGTTATTGTTGGGGATTGGAACCTCGTTTTAGAACCTTCAATTGATTTAGAAAACTATAAACACCTAAACAATCCTAAGTCAAGAGAGGTTGTCATAAAATATTTAGAAAACTTAGATCTTATTGATACATGGAGAGAAATGAACAAATATGATAAAAAATATACATGGTGGAAAAACAATCCAAGGAAACAAGCCAGACTTGATTTTTTTCTGATCTCCCAGGATATATTTGATATAACTTTAGACTCTGATATTGTACCAGGGTACAAATCCGATCATTCAGCTATATCATTAACTCTCTCAAATACTAATAACCAAGGGAGAGGCAAGGGATATTGGAAATTTAATACTTCACTATTACTACATCAGGAATATATTGATTTAGTCAAACAAATTTTGAAAGATACGATTGAAGAATACTCTGAAAATGACCCGTATGATAATACTAATAGTGAAGAGAATCACACTACAAAAATTACAATAAGTAACATTTTATTTTTGGAAACTTTTCTCATGAAAGTTAGAGGTAAAACAATATCCTATGCTACTTTCTTGAAAAAAAATAAGAAAAATAAGACTAATGACCTAGTAAACAAAATAAAAGATTGTGAAGACAACATTAGAAAAGATTTCCAAAATATGAGTGAATCAACATTATCTGAACTTACAAAGTATAAGAGGGAACTAGAGCAAATAAAGGAAGAAGAGATAAAAGGTATCCAGATCAGAAATAGAATTAGATGGTATGAAGAAGGCGAAAAACCTACTAAATACTTTTGTAATTTAGAAAACAGAACTTTTGTCAACAAAGCAATTAATAAAATAGTGACAGACAAAAATGAAATTATCACTGACACGAGTTCCATTTTAAAGGAATTAAAAGATTTTTATAAAACACTTTACTCGGCAAACAAAGAGCTTGAAGAAAATGTAAATTTAAATAATGTTGAAACTCCAAATTTAAGTTATGAATTTTAAAGAAGAAATTGAAAAATACATAGATATGAATGAAATAAACTTTGCTGTGAGAAATATGAAGAATAATAAGAGTCCAGGAATTGACGGTTTCCCAATTGACTTTTTTAAATTTTTCTGGAAGGATCTGAAAGAATGGATTTATAAAGTGGTGAAAGAAGTTACTACAAAAAATGATCTTTCTCTAACTATGAAGAGAGGAGTTATAACTTGCATACCAAAGGCAAACAAAGATAGAACTAGGTTAAAAAATTGGAGACCAATTACTCTTCTGAACGCAGTTTATAAAATAATAAGTACTTGTATAGCAAATCGTTTAAAAAAAACTTTGGACACACTTATTAATGGGAATCAAACCGGTTTCATCCCAGGTAGAACTATTAGTGAAAACACAAGACTATTATATGATATCATGTTTGAAACAAAGGCTCGGAAAATCCCTGGATTACTTATTTTAATTGACTTTGAAAAAGCCTTTGATACAGTCTCAAAAGATTTTATTAATATAGTTCTTAAAAACTTTGGTTTTGGTCCACAAATAATACAATGGATTAACTCTCTTACATATCAAACAACCTCTTGTGTGATACAAAATGGTTATTTATCTGAATTTTTTAATAATGAAAGGGGCTGTAGAAAAGGTGACCCTTTGTCACCCTACCTTTTCCTCTTTGTAGCTGAAATCCTAGGTTGTATGATAAGAAAGAATGATAAGATTAAAGGTATAGTTATTGATGACGAAGAATATATATTAGGTCAATATGCAGATGATACAGAATTATTTCTAGACGGTACTGAAGACAGTTTATATGCAGCTATTGAAACTCTCAATTTATTCTATAAGATGTCAGGTCTAAAAATGAATATAGATAAGACTAAAGCAATTTGGATTGGCTCAATGGCAGGCAATGTAAACAAGCTATGTTCTGATTTGAAAATTGAATGGTACAATGGAGAATTTGAGGTTTTAGGAATTAAATTCACTCCAAACCTTGAGGATTTATGGGTAATCAACACAAGAAAGAGAATAGAAGAAATAAATAGATTATTAGCAGTATGGAGAAAAAGAAATCTAACTTTAATTGGAAAGATCACTGTCATTAAGACCCTAGCCCTTTCTAAACTTGTACATATTTTCAGTTCATTACCTAATCCCCCAGATGACTTTATCAAAACTCTTGAACAATCCTTTTTTAAGTTTATTTGGAATGATAAAAAGGACAAAATAAAAAGAAGTACTCTTAAAAGATTAAAGACAGAAGGGGGTTTGGATATGGTTGATATAAAAACATTTATTGAAGCTCTAAAATTATCTTGTCTAAGACTCTATATTAAAAGATCATCTTATAGAAACCCCGGTAATATACCATATCATGATATTTTCAATTATGGGGCAAATATTGATAAAAAATTTATTTCTGAAAACCCATTTTGGAAAGATGTTATGAAAGCATGGAATAGCTATTGTAGAAAATTCAGTGTTGACCGGGACAATATTGATGATATTCTTGCAGAGCCGCTATGGCTTAATCATAATCATAAAAACTCTTCCCACATTATCAGAAATTGGGCAAAAAATGATATTTTGATAATAAAAGACTCATGACATTTGAGAAACTCAAATCAAAATATAAGATTAGAGGGACAATATTGGACTATCATTATTTACTTCATATTATCCCCAACGGCTGGAAAGATATTATTAATAATACAAGAAGCATTCCGATTTATAATTTATACACCAGTATTTACCAAAGAAATATTATTAAATGTACAAAAGGTTCAAAAATCTATTATAATAGGTTGATTAACAACGATGAAAACATTGAAATTTGTAAAAAATGGGAATCTGTTTTTGATGATTATCAATTAGATTGGAAAAATATTTTCAGCTCATATAGATATAGATTGAAGGATGTGAAACTGATAGATTTTCAATATAGATTCCTGCAAAGAGTTGTTTACACTAAAAGAGAACTGTTAAGAATGAATCTTGCTGATAAGAATATTTGTAGTTTTTGTAACGTTGAACCTGAAAGCCTCTGTCATGTCTATTGGGAATGCTGTATAACAAAACAATTCTGGAACGATCTGGAGCTATGGTTAAATGACAATTTACATCATAAAATAAAAATTTCAAAGTATTCAATCTGGTTTGTTACTTTTGATAACAATATTTTGATCAATCAAATTGTTTTAACGGCGAAGAAATATATAAATTTATGTAATATTAAGAATCTGCTATCAAATTTCAGCAACTATTTGAATATCTTAAAGGACATCTATCATGTTGAAAAATTTATTTTCAAAAGAAATGATGAAATGTATAAATTTGACAACAAATGGAAAACTCTAGTGAATAAATTGGATAAATAACCTCCTCCATAGCTCCATGTTCGTGATTTATATACTACAGTTATATTATCTGTACCATTTTGTATATTTGTACTTTATTGTATTGTAACTGATTTCATGTATACCTGTACGATGTTACCATTGGGAACAAATAAAAAAAAAAAAAAAAAAAAAAAAAAAACTTCCTCACGCCATCAAGATGTCTTCAACTTTGACTGTTTTTAAAACGAAACTGAAAACTTACCTATTTTCAAACTGTTATTTATAGACATTATTTCACTATATTTCCCTGCAGAATTTAACAACTGACTTTATATGCTGCAAATATTCATATTTTATCATTCATGCTCTTTCTCATACTTTCAATTTTATTCTTATGATATCAATCATTACCTTTCATTCTCATTTACTATGCGCTTTGAGCATGCACCTTGTGTATGGATATAGAGCTATACAAATATTCATTATTATTATTATAGTCTTCTCTTCAAACAATGTTCCAAATCCTAAATAGGAAGTCAGTTGTCGTGAGGTCACATACATTCGGAGATGTCCTTTTTTAAAAAAATCCACAAAAACGCCTTCATTTACTACAAACATTTAACTGTTCAGCTAATGTCCATGCGTAGTTCCTGAAACGATCAAAAGTATAACATAACGAATACAAACAGTCTGGTTTCAGGCGTTGAAAAAAATTCATCACGATTTTCCAAAATAGCAATTTAGTTTGGAACTGTCATTCTAACAGCGACAGTTAATGAATCTAGCTAATACCCCGATGATTGTGCATTTTGTTTGAATATTACAATGTTAAGAAGCATTTCTCAAGCACTCAAATACGTACATATTGAACATGCTTCTTACAGCATATTTCCAAGTCTTCTTATCAAAAGCAATGTTATTACATAAAACACCAAATAGAGTATACTCCATCTTACATTAATTTCCTTCGGAAAAGACCTCGAACACCGGCAATTATCTCTGTTTGACATCGGAGAGCACTCCATTTTCCCATCCTTGACCTTGACTGGTGACGGAATTTTACATTTTAAATCATTGACAACCAAAAATGTTTTGTATCAAAATCATTATGTAATATTTCAGTTTAATGTGGCATTTGTAGGAATATAGTTAGAGAAAAGAATAAAAACCGCTGGGAACTGGTATAGAATTGTTTCATCGACAATTTCGTCAGTATCATCTCCAAGCACTCCATTTTCCCATCCTTGACCTTGACTGGTGACGGAATTTTACATTTTAAATCATTGACAACCAAAAATGTTTTGTATCAAAATCATTATGTAATATTTCAGTTTAATGTGGCATTTGTAGGAATATAGTTAGAGAAAAGAATAAAAACCGCTGGGAACTGGTATAGAATTGTTTCATCGACAATTTCGTCAGTATCATCTCCAAGTGAACGTGAAATACGCATAATGTGAAAGAGACATTGTTCATGATAGACATTGCTCACGCTGAACACCATTTACACAACTTTTAATCTTCAACAATTTCATATTTTCATTTAAAATGCAAAGCAGTTTCAACAACAACCATGTGGTGTATGTGAAATAATGACCTCGACCTCGTTAATATCTGTGATAACCATTTCGCTGATCGAACGATGGTTATCACAGATATTTACTCAGTCAGCGGTCATTTTTCAAACAAAACATGCAGCTGCAGTAATTAGGAAAGACATATTTGACAATGGACCATTTTTAGTCTTTCTAGTAAATTTCGGAATTTTATTTACCATCCTGAATATAAGGTAATCATAGCAATTACAATACCCCTTGCACATTTTGACCACTTAAGTTCAACAGTAATGTCACACCTTGTTATATTGCCTCAGAATTTCGTAATTCAAATTAAGAAATTAAAAGTTATATCAATCAATTCTCCGGGACCGTACATACACATCAAATAAAAAATCTGTTAATCTAAATTTATTTAGATTGCATACACATGTATCTGACGACTAGTTTTGTTCACAGACTATATATTTTACACACTAGCTCCTTTGTTTTGTTCGAGTATTCAATGATCATAGTAAGTTATATCAATCATATTGATGTGAAATGCATGTGCTGAGGTGTTCACCAGCCTCACCGGGTGTTTATGTTTACATCTGTTAGTGAAACGATATTTGTATTTCCGAAATCAATTTAAGTTCAATCTTTGCTTTGCAATTCAAATACGCCCACTAAACATGCAGATTTTCACATTTACAAACTTTGCTTTCCAAACATGGGTCGAAACTGTGACCTGTAGGTTTCAAGCCCAGTGACTTAACCATTAGACCACGGAGGCCGGTTAGAAATACATAATGTTTTTCATAACCTAATGATTAAGGTTGACGAGTAGAAATATGATTGTAAATTATTCTTAATAAATATTGATACATTGTAAAGTAAATCATTGGTACGAAATGTTAATATGCATGTTGAATTACGTTTTCTGGAATGTGTAGTCGTATCTACATTGGGCATCGATCTCTTGTATAGCTTGTACGGTTCTGCTTGTAAATTTCAGCGGATTGCACGTGCAGTACGAGAGGCTCATGCCAGTGTCAGCGAGCTGAAATGGACATTATTTCACCTTCTCAATATTTACATGAAAGAACGCATTATCCAGAATTTTTTTGTAATATTGAAATTGGACTGATACAGCGTCGAGCTAGTGTGTAAAATAGTTACCGACCTCGATCTCGGGTTTAAGTTAGATGAACCCTCGCGCACGTGATTCATGAACAACTCGGCTTGACGGCCTCGGCGTCATGATTCACGTGCGCGAGGGTTCATCTAACTTGAACACCTCGTTCACGGTCGGTAACTAGTACGTATTTATGTTCGCTTGTAATGAGAGGGTGATGTAATAAACGCTTGAGTGAACGTACACAAAATCGGATTAAACAAGTTGGAAGTGAAGGAACGGATATTATGTCCTACACATACAATGATAAAGCCAATCAAACTAGTCCAACCAGTTTAAGTGTAATCAGAGTCCTAAGGCAAGTCGATTGAAAGGCTTTTGTGAAGTTGGACTATGTGATTCAATTTCGAAAGAAGTTTCTTACAGTGTTCAGACGTCTCCCCAGGTAAGAAACATCACCTTATGTGCAGTCTTTGTGCTTGGTATTCCTGATTTTTACTTATATTCATGTTTTTTTTGTTATCGACATTTATTTCCCTGTAACTACCTTGATCACCTAATCGATAACCTTCCCACATGAGTTAGTTATCATTTTTAAAAAATCAGTTTTTTTCCCAACCTTGTGAAACCTGATGAGGTACAGAGAAAATGGCCTTATTTTTATGTTTGCTTTAATTATGCTCAACAGTGAACATGTGTATTTTTCATTTTTGCTTTGATTTAAAAAGTCTGCTTCTTTTTATTTTTTTTCTTGAAAACAACGCATATTATATGTTCTTTCTGTTCTGATATATTAATCATATGAGTGATATAAAAGTGTCTTTAATACTTCACTCTGATAGAAAAAGTCGGAATTGATAACTTATGTAAAACTAATTACATTGTGCCATTTACTATATTTCTACCACACCGGATACTAAACATCCTTCCATTTAAAGAGCCACTCCGTAATTTTCATATATCATATATTATATATTGTTTTCCTTTGATATTAACATACATGGCATTAAATTTTTTATTCCAAAACAAATCTCACACATTCATCCAAAAAATGGCCGTTATAGGATAAATACCCTTTTTCAATAAAAATCTGGAAAAAAGTAATATATGTTCGCGGAGGGCAAATTCACATGTTCTATTTACATGAATAGTAGTTTTATAACCTATCAAATAGTAACAAGCTCGTAACTGTCATTGTGACTGCTATCTATAAGTCACCAAAATTACGTTTGACTGATTGAGGCGCGTCATTGTCTGATTTTTAGACATTATATGATGTCAATAGTGTGGTATAAAAATCGCTTTCGCTCGCTTCCAACTAAAATATAAGTCATTTACTCGATTAAATTTGAAAAAGTTTTAAAACGGAGATATTAAGGCCTCCTGTATCCTCTATATAAGAAATCTCGAGCAGACCACAGTTTGGATGTTAGATATCATAAGTTGTATATATATTATAGGATTTTATCTTTTAGAGTAATGGACGGTTGGCAGTTGCTTTCGCTGATCATTGCTGTGCTTGCTCAACACGGGGTTTACTGCAAAAGGGGTAAGTTTGGTATCTGACTCTACAATTCACATACTTCGTAGCCAAAATACTTAATTTAATAAGGATTCAGACGTTATCACAAATATCCCCAGACTCTTTTATTACTATCACAGATCTAATGTTTGACACCACCATTCACATAATTCTTGAAAAAAACTTCACTTCAGCAAACAAGAAATAATTACAACTTGCAACAGACTTTCTTTCATTACTATCAGAAATCTTATCTTAAAATAAGAAAAAAATCTATCAACGAATAACAATAAATAACAGCTGTTGATTTAAACAGCTCGTATCACCCGAAACCTCAATACGAAACCCCCGTTTACAATAAGGCTATCATAAGTTTACTACAGAACTCATTATACCATCAGAGATTATTTTCTTCCACTAACAAACTGTTACTCTTCAGTTTACCATCGACGCCCTTTTTGCTCCCAAGAATCGTGTATCTCCTCATAATTTCTCAAATCGCTCACCAGAAACTATCATCTTCCAAATAGTACTCTTATTTCCAATTTACACTCCTATCTTAGCATCAAAACTCTTAAAGGGGCAGTAGCACGTTTTTTGATAATTTTATATATTAAAATTTTCACTGATAAATGTATTATTTTGACAGTGTTAAAAATCTTATTACACAAGCCAATCATCCATAGTCAGATGACAAAGTATAAAGATTCATATAAATCCTTTGGCGGCCATTTTGTGTGAACACCTTTAATTCATTTTGTGTAAGAAAAAGGAATCGCATGGCTAAATTTTACAACATATATTCGAATTATTACTGCTGCATTTAGTTTAAATACATTGTCTTTCAATAAGAACCATTATTTTTAATTTTCCCGACTTCACCTTATATTCCCCCTGAAACCCCTTTAAACTTCTTTTCTACCATTAGATACTATTTCATAATCATTACTCTTATCATCAGAATTCTTATCTTACAATGAGTTACTTCTATTAAACCATTAAAAACTAAATTCTATCATTAGCACTCTTATCTAAAATCAGACTCTTCTATCTGTTCATCACTGTCGACATAAATACCATCAGGAATCTTATCCGAATCTCCTAAAATAATTCCATAACCATGTTATCATATTATCATTAACAATCTAAATGTTTTGTTTTACTATAAGAAAATCATAACAAATGCATCAATATCAATTTTACCGTTAACAAAAATAAGATAACGTTTCAATTCGTTGTTGACTGTCATCATCAAGCGTGGCCATCCTTTCAGAATTTCAGTTTTAAAATGTTTAGATTCATTTCCTCGACACTTAAAACTGTCTGCTTTAGAAATTGTTTAATGTTTTTTGTATAATAATAATATTTTAAAAGGAATTAGATATTTGGTCAATATATAATAGTTTTTTAAATATTGAAATGTAAATTAAGGACAAATTTGGCGAAAAATTGAAATCGGGAAGTGATAGATAATTAAAGAACAATATCAAAAGCTTTACAAAACATAATTTCTTTTCATAACTATTCAGGCATTATCGTCTGATTTCAGTAAAAAAATCCCACTTATCTTTCAATCAAAACAACGAAATGTAACCAAAGTACACACCTTTTTCAGATGCTAAGGTTTTGATCCTGCGAGGTGTTACAGCAGAATTGAATATGTCATCTGATTTATAACAAATCTTCGTCAAATGTTTTCAGCATCATTGTATAGATGTTGTTGCCTTTTCCAGATGCCAAGGTTTTGATCCTGGGAGCTGGTGCAGCAGGAATGTCTGCAGCCAAAACTCTGACAGAACAAAACATGCAGGACTTCATCATCCTGGAAGGATCGAACAGGATTGGAGGACGAATCAAGTCGGTCAGATTTGGCGGGAAAACGGTTGAGGCAGGGGCCAATTGGATTGTTGGTAAAACTAACCCATTGTTTCGTATTGCTAAAGAAATCAACTTACAAGGCAAAGTCTCTGACTTTGACAGTGTTGTAATAAGAAATTCAACAGGTGGTGATGTCACAGATACGGAAGGTGAAGATGCTTGGGCTAATCTTGAATCGGCACAGGAAAGAATTCCTGAAATTGAACGCCGACTCGGTGATGGAAGACGTGATATGTCCGTTAGAGCTTGCTTGACAGGTGCTGGGTTCACGCCGAAGACTCCGGTCGAAAAGGTAGTTGAAATATTCGACTATGATTTTGAATATGGATTTATTCCTGATGTGGCTTCTTGTTTTGATGCAAGTTCAAACCTTGAATTTATAGAAGGGGAGTTCTTTGTTCAGGACGAGAGAGGTTATGAGTTCCTTCTGGACAAATATTTTGAAGGTGTTCTGAGCTTAGATGACCAACATCTCATCCTAAATGAGGTTGTTACTCATGTCAAATATAGTAACCTAGGTGTCGAGGTCACCACAAACAACGGCAACATCTACACAGCCGACTATGCAATCATGACCTTCAGTATAGGAGTTCTCAAGAGCGGCTCTGTGACCTTCAGCCCAATGTTACCAGATTGGAAAAGAGACAGTATCAATCGAGTTCGTCTTGAAAACTACATTGGAGTTTTCCTCAAGTTTCCTGATGGTATGCCAAGATTTTGGGACGACGAAGAATATATCCTGTACGCGGATGAAAGGAGAGGGTTCTATCCTGTGTGGCAGAATTTTGAAGCCGATGGTCTTTATCCAGCGGGAACAAATATTCTAGAAATTGTCACTTTCGGAGAAGAGGCTGACCGAGTGAGTGCAATGGAGGAGCCCGAGGTGGTTGCTGAGGTGATGGAGATGCTAAGACGAGTCTACAAAGATCCAAGTATCCCTGATCCAGAGGACGTCTTCATACCCAACTGGAGGAATGATCCTCTGTATTTGGGATCCTTTGTTGATATGGAACCAGGATCCTTTCATCCAGATATAGTAGAGGACAGGTTGCTTCCCCTTGGAAGGCTTCACTTTGCTGGGGAAGCTTTTGATAGAACAATACCGGGGTTCGTATATGCAGCTTTAAGAAGCGGACATGAAGCTGCTTTAAAAGTCAATAGAAGGTCGAAGTTCAGTGGTAGTTTTAACAAGCGATTTTGGTATGGATAACAAAAACAATCGTCTTGAAAGCGATGCTATTATAAAGTGAAATAAAATTCAGAAATTCTTTTCCTCCGTGTTGTTTGAATGAATGACTCTCTGAAAACAAATAATAAGACGTTCATGTACGCTAGGAATTTAGATATAGTTAATAGTTTAAGACAATTTGAGTGATTAGGAACCCTTGAGGCATATTTATTTAGTCTCACTCATCTTAACCCAAAATCTATAACAACTCACAAAATGGTTTTCATGGCTGATCATCTCAAATGAACATGGTAAAAACACAGGCTAAATGATCAAACTGATGGATGTATGATCAGCTATTATAACCAATTAGCGAGAGACTACTGAAGAACAACACCCCGATTCCAACATAAGCATTAAGGATATATTTTTAACGGAACGTTTAAAAATAGTTTTTGGAATTATCTCCCTTATAGCCCTAAGCACCTAGTAGCGTTGTGCATGCATCTCAGGAGCGAGCTCGCCATGCAAAGCAGAAAAGCAGCGGTATTTTTTCTTTTAAAGTGTAGTTAAACATTAATATGAAGAGGGTCCCTCAAATCAACTAAAAGATGGAACGGAAATCATCTCGGAAAAACGCCTCCAGGTAGTTCTTGACATCGACACTACCGATCCTTAGAATAATAAGTTTAAGATCCATATTCAAAATGTACTGAAGTTCAATTTTTATTTTTTTTACTGTATGCATTGATTTTTTTGCATTTTTTTGCGACCAACCTAGAGGAAATCGGATCAAAATTAATTAAAAAGAGGCAACTTACAAAAATTACCGAAATTGCAGCCTCGGCACGTTGACATGAAGGCAAATCAAGTGTTGCCATCTCACAATTGTGTTTCCTGAATATACGTTTGAAAGCCGTCATTGTCGCGCACGATTAGCTTTTATTTTCCTTTTCTCCAAATCAGTCTCATGTTGATACCCATCGGACCCAATTGCAGTAACTGAGACGCGGTGTAAATCCTACAAACATAATGATGACGTGATCAAAAGCGGGTTCGTTAAATTATTGTTATTTAAAACATGTTAATATGATATGAGAGTTAGACGAATACTTTTTCTACCAAGTAATGTATTTCTTTTCTACCATAGCTAAATTTCATCACAAACCGAAAGCAGATATGACGAAGGGGGTCTAAGATGTAAGGATAATTGATGATAATAACATGACATAGGAAAGGTTTAGTCTCAAGTGATGACCATATTCAAAGCCATTTGACTGATCAACCAGCATTCTCTCCCCACAGAGCAGCTAGTCATGTTACTTTAATCTATCCCCTGATCCAATTAGCAAAATACATGGACAAAAAAGGTAGAAGCCTGATTGGATGTGACCACGTTAGTTGTGCAGTCAGCAACGCCGTTTCCAAAGTGAACATTTGCAAAGCTTCGGTCATTTCCGTATGTTTCAGTAAAACTATATTAATACAATTCAACATCCAGGGGAGACAAATCCTTCTTTTACAAAACATCGATTTTTACCTTCTTTCTTTTTGAAGTTAATTGGTAAATTAAAATATAATTTATCATTAAGCAGATAATCATTACACATTTATAAAACAGTACTATCTTTATAAAACAAAATTGATTTTTCAAATATTTCCCTCACACTGAAATATAAACATAAATGTGTGTTGATTTCCATGTCACTATGCGACCGTAAAGGATGCTCACAATCAAAGGTATCCAATACAAGCTTTCATTAGCTAAGGGAGATATCTTGTGGTACACCAATTAGCCAAATTCCCGGGGTTTCTTTTGATTGTCCAAGCGGGAAAAAGGTGTACCACAAGATACAGAAGCTGGGTCGGCGAAGTCTCTGCGGGTGAATATCCAGCAAGAAACTATATTAATGTTTCCTCCACCAAGGTCTTGGGCAATGTCCGAGTAACTCTCAAATCCTTGAAAATATAAAGCTGAGGCCCCCAGGGGCCTAAGCCTAATATTTGAAAGAATTAAGTTTCGAGGATACTAATTAAGTTAAATTACCCTCAAAGAACAACCTGCTTTAAAACCTATTAGATATGAAATATCAAGCAAAATACTTAAATGTAATGCTGCAATACAGAAAATAATGGGGGGAGAGAACAAAAGGCTGACTTTACAAGTGTAAGTTAATCTTCAATATCTATGAAATCGCCTTTGATATGCCAATCACTGATGACTTATATATTCAAACTACCAGAAGGTGTAATGATTAATCTTTGAAGGAGTTGGTTTTAAAGTAGTTCTGTCTAGATATGAAAAGAAAATGCACTTAATCAAGGGTTCGCACTATAAGTAACAAAAGCAAGAAATAAACATATTATACGCAATGTAAGTTAAAATAAAAGTTTAGAAAATATCCTAAATACTTTAATAACTAGATTAGTGTTTTTGGGACACCGCAAAAGCAGAGCAGCCCCGAAACTTGGGGTTTCGCCTTCTTTTGTTCCGCTTTCTACAGGCCTCAGCAAATTAGGCATTTTCTCGTTACCTTGACCTTAGATAATCAAAGTCACACACTCAATGAACAGTTTAATTGAGTATAACAATAATGCAATGGTTAAAATTAGCTTGTTAAAATAAAGCATTTTGTTAAACCATGCTTAAGTCGTGACCATGCTGTGACCTTGCCCTTTGACAGATTGTAACCGAAACCTTTTAATTTTTGTTTACTTCCAGAACAATGATATTTACTAAATAAGACCTGCTTAGCGCACAAACTTCTTAACTAATAATGTTTATAAAGATTTTTTTAGTGATTTTATAACTCGTGACCTTGACCATTGACCTTGAATGTGAACATGTC
This sequence comes from Steromphala cineraria, assembly GCA_916613615.1. Taxonomy (NCBI): domain Eukaryota; kingdom Metazoa; phylum Mollusca; class Gastropoda; order Trochida; family Trochidae; genus Steromphala; species Steromphala cineraria. The sequence goes on along the minus strand of OU744731.1, from coordinate 53,751,049 downwards.
AAAATAATTCCCCAGACGTGTTTACAGTAAGACATGAGCATGAGCTCTGAAAGCTTACAGGGATAAAATTAAAAGTACTCAAATTTGGCGCACATTGCAATAAGTAATATCTCGTGACCTTGACCTTTCACATTCAAGGTCACACGATCAATGAACACTTTTCATTGAGTATAACATTCATGTAATGATTACAAGTGGAATTAGTTTAAAAAAAAACATTTTCGCCAAACCCTGCTTAAGAAGGGAAACCTATCAAAATTGTTTACTTTTTTCAAAGATGATATAATACCAGGTAAGGGCTTCAAAGCTCAAAAACTTTTCAAGTTTTCGTGTTTAAAGTTTTTTTTCTGTGAATTTATAACTCGTGACCTTGACCTTTGACCTTGAAAGTGTACATATTGAAAATCGTTCCCCCGAGTTATAGGTAGTAAGTTATGACAAAAAGTTCTGGAAAGCTAAGTGGAAAAAAGTTCAAGCCAGTAATACGACCTTATTCGGAGCTGCTAATGATACGTTATTAGATTTTTAACAAATAATATACAAGCTATAACATCTGAACAACGCCAATTATTTAATTACATTTTTATTGTACATCCAAGGGAAACTGATCTTAAGAAATCGTAGAAACCACTGTCGAAATTCAACTGTCTTTGTGGACGCTAACAATGCGCCATAGACCTTCAAAATCAAAAAAGAAATGGACAACCTGTGAAACTTTGTCTTGAAGCAGGCTCATATTCATGTATTGCACGAAGTTTGAAAGTTCAAAGCCTTTATTTCGTGCCTTGCGTTTTGTCACGTGCCTCGTGCTTTGACACCCAAGAAGCACGTGCATAGCCCTTTGACACCCAAGAAGCACGTGCTCTTACACCCTTTATAGTACTACACATTTCATTCATAAATCATTGAAGGGGTCCTTGGAAGGTTGAATCAAATTGGATTTATATTTAACACTATTCGTTTTGTGGTTGATTTTCTCGGATTAAGGGAGATGAAAGTAAATTACTAACATAGTTTATGAAATGTATCAGATAATGGCAGGGACACTTGTCATCGAGCCAGTCCTCGGCTACGCAGTGTTCCTGTCATTATCCGATACACATCATAAACTATGTTATTAACTAATACTTATAAAACTTTTTGCGGTTTATATATCAGATAAGAGATACTCAATGGGCATTGTTTGAACTAAGGGATGTTTGCCGTTGTAATTTTTTATTTGTGAATCTTTATTTAATAAAGCCCGTAAATGTTCTATCCATTACATTTGAAATAAGGCTCCCCAAGAATTGCCTTATTATCTTTATGTTAATTTTATCATCGTACACTTTCAAAAGATCTGAACGTTTCCAAGATCAGAATAAAAAAATAACATATTGGTAAGATATAACTCGTTGTGAATAAAAAATAAAATGGGTTTGGTCATGACAAATCTTGTAACTTATAAACTTAAAACATTCGCCATCGTTAGTGTGCAGACATACACTTAATATGATGTTGTGAGAAATAGCATGAATTCATGAATAAAAAATAATTGAAATAAGCGGCCGAAAAAAATATGAATAAAAAAAACCCCCAAAAACGGGAGTTTATAGTACACATGATCTTAAGGAGGTGGTAAATTGAATGGTTTGATTGAAAGAAGTTACTGAAAGCTCAATTGAAGTTAAATGATAACAAGAGTGGCATAGATGGAAATACAACTTAAAGGCAAATGTGGTGACTAGCAAAACAAGAGGGCGATATTACATATAGAAATAAAACAAATTATGGAGTATTCGACAGAATTCTTTATCTACAAAGGAAAACAGAATTCTGATCAATGAAAATAAGCTTTCTTAAAAACATTATTATGACAAACCGACAACAAATGTATTAAAAATACGTTGATTTAATCTCGGAGTCGGAGGTTTATGAAGTTGAACGAAAAAGATTAACTATCATGAAAAAAACCAACTTATTTCTCAATTCTTAATATGAATGAATTTCGCAATTGAGAAGGAGTTGTTGTTAAAAGTGATATATGAAGCTTCTGTTAAAACATGTTTGCAAGCGTGTTATTGTTCGTATCAAAAGCTGTTTTCATGAATAACATCTTTCATTTTGGAGTCCGTTTTGTGTTTTTTTGTATCACTCCATGGCTTTTGTTGTTACAGATTTATGGAACATTTAGTGCATTTACCAAGCCCAAGCTAAAGTAAATAATAAAAAAATCTGTAACGAATCTGTGACATTGCTTTTTCAATCAAATATATCAATATGCATTTTGGCCCACTGTGTGTCAGGGAATATGATTGAAAAACGAGAATATAGATAACACTCTTTGACAGTAGCACGTTTTTTGGGAAAATTTTATTTTAATTTGTTTACTTTTAATTGTACGTTAATGCTAAATGTATTATTTTGATAGTGTCAAAAATTTCATTACCCAAACCAATCATCCATAGTCGGAGAATAAATTATAAAGATGCACATCTTCATTTTGTGTAAGAAAAAGGAATCGCATGGCTGACCCTTACATTATATATTTGATTTATTAATGCTTCATTTAGTTTAAATACATTGTCTTTCAATTGGAACACTTTATTTTCATTTTCCTGAGATCACCTTATATGCCCTCTAAAACGTGCTACTGCCCATTTTAGACTCCAACAATGCAATATATCTTTAAGGTATGATAGTTGTGGGTATTTCGATGCATGAATTGCTAACAAACAAAAAGTCATATATCAATATGGTAATTCCTTTTCTAATTCCACGCAAGGGGTTTCAGAAACTTTATCAAAGTACTGTTATGCAGGCAGTATCGTGCGGGTTAAATCGCTTCACTCCATTTCAGCGCAGTGCCACCCCTGGTTAGCTGGTACAGCCTATGTTCACAGGTTTCATCGAATTAAATTGCCACAAAATGCTCTCTCTGCAACTAGATTAGCGTTTGCGGAACACCGGTAAAGCAGAGCAGCCCCGCAACATGGGATTTCGCCTTACCCTGTTCCGCCTTTTACAGGCCTCACCAAATTGTGCAATTTCCCGTGACCTTGACCTTTGTCATTCAAGGTCACACAATCAATGAACACATTTCATTGAGAATAACATTAATGTAATGAAAAAAAGTGTTAAAAGTTAAGGCATTTTCTCCATATATGTTTTCCTTGCCATGACCTTGACCTTCCACAGTTTGTACCCAAAAGTTTTAGAAATTTTTTTACTTCTCAAGAGATAATATATACAAAATCTAAACTTCATAGCACAATAACTTTTCAAGTTATCGTGTTTGCAAGGAATTGCAATAACTCATATATCATGTCCTTGACCTTTGACCTTCAAGGTCACACAATCATTGTACACTTTTTATTGCGTATAACAATCATGTTTTGATTAAAAGTGTTCATAATTAGAATTAAGCATTTGACGGATTGTAACCGAAACCTTTTCAAATTTTAAAACTTTTCCCAGGATGATAAATACCAAGTTAGAGCTTCATAGCACAAAACTGTTCAAGTTATCGCGTTTACAAGAAATTCTTAGAGTGATTACATAGCTCGTGACCTTGACCTTTGACCTTGAAAGTGAACGTGTCAAAATCGTTCCCCGAGGTATGAGTAGTAAGTTATGAATAAGAGTTCTGGAAAGCTTAGTGGGGGAAAAGTTATAGCTGGTAATACGAGTGCGGCGGCGGCGGTGGCGGCGGTGGTGGCAGCTGTGGAAACTTCACAAAAAACTGATAGCCGCCCCGTCCTTAGACGGGGCTGCTAAATATACCAGCTCCAGTGACATAAGTGAAGATACTATTAACGGGTTGTTAAACCCCATATCAACACATTTCAGTCATTATATCCCGATTTCTTATAATGAAAATCGAGGTGAGGTGAGATGAGGTGAGGTGATAACGCCGCTTTCAAGAGCATTTCACTTATTTCAAGGCTGCTAGTATTATTGCAGACAGAGAGCTCGCACCACTAGTCTGGTTATGCACTGCATCAGGTTCGACCCTAGTTTTCCACATCAAAGTACAGCTGTCGTCTGTGGACTAAGTCGATGACCAAGACTGCGTTTTCGCAAAAAGAGTCCCCAAGTTGCAGTTTTATAGAGGTTATCATTCGAGTGTGTTTAGGGATTGTAAATATACTGCATAAGTAATAAACATTGTATTTTGCCAGCCTTAACTGGCGACCTATATACATAGTGTTTATTCCTTATGTTTACGATCCTAAACACACGAGCATGATAACCACTTTATCATACAATGTCATTTTATATCTTTTTTTGCAAAAATCCTTGATAATACTATTTTGATAGTTGACATTGTTTTAAAAGATACGCGCATTGATTTATGCAAATGAACAATGTAACGACTCTGACAGTGAATTGACAAAATATAATCCCTCCTCATATTGTGCCTTTACTACCGTTTTAGTTATTCAGTCGCAACCCAAAAGTTTTAACATTTAATTTTTTATCAAAAAACGATGATTTCAAATCAAAAACATTTCAAAGTGTTTTTGGCGGATTCGAACACGCGTTCCATCAACTTACGGAAAAAGTGGGCGAGTTATCTTACTTAAGGGCAAGAGTTGCTTCCCTTTGGCTAAGTTGCAATGGTCCGATAAACGAAGAACTAAACTAGAACTAGCCTGAGCATGTTCTACTCCGAACTAAACAAGCCTTAAGTAAAGAACATTGAAGATCGATAAATGAAATATCTAAACATGAGACTTGAACAGCCTTTTGTACCTAATATTGTAAAATTGTTCAGTCGGTTCATTTATTCACGACAGCAGTGTTTTTGCACTATTAAGTCATACTTATGGGTAAAGAACAATACAGTTTTGTTGTTTTTTCCTAAATTAATGACTCTACATGCAGTCGTCATTTATATGAAAATGTCTCAACCTTGCTATAGGCGTTCGATATATTAACGCTTGTGACGTCATCGGTTTTTAAAAAAAAAAGTCCCGACGTTGGCCTTGCATCTCTATCCGTATATGACTCCAACGGATACCGAAAATATCCATTGGCTTTATCATGCCGAGAACACTATCCATTTTATGATAAAGCCGATTATTTTCATTGATAAACTATGCTGGTATGTACGAAATAATATACCATATGCTACAGTGTCATATACAGTCAAATAATCCCGGACGAAGCATATATTTATACGCACCAGCTGTCATTCGTTATTTCAACCAGCAAAACAAGACTTGTTTAAAAGAGGTATTTACAGTTTGAGCTACTTTATAAATCATTTATAACTAATGGGTTATAATACTATGATTGATAATCAGAGTTGGTATGAAAATATCTCTAAGATTTCTAAATTAGACGTTTTGAAGATGACTAAATTTGGAATAAGATTTGAACCATATGTACCGTATTTCCTCTAATAAGCGCCCGGGCGCTTATTTTTTCAGCACCCCTTTACCCCCCCCCCCCCCCCCCCCCCCCCCGGCGCTTATTAGAGGCCCGGCGCTTATTGGAGACCCGGCTCTTATTTCTTTCAAAGAGGGATTGAACTTTGTTTTAAGTCGTCTTTAACAGTGCATACCTTTGAAAGGTTTACTGAGTGAGCATTCATCTAATGGTTAGGGCCCGGCGGTTATTAGAGACCCGGCGCTTATAAGAGGCCCGGCGCTTATTTTCTCAACTACCTATGACCCCCCGGTGGTTATTAGAGGCCCGGCCCTTATTGGAGACCCGGCGCTTATTAGAGGAAATACGGTATCTATGATTGAAGTGTCAGTCTACAGGATAGCATTATCTCAGTTCCGTTGCTCTAGCCATATACTTCTAAAAAAAGAGGGCAGGAAGTTTAATTTACAAAGAAGTGAAAGACTCTGTCCTTTTTGTGTAATTCCATGTTTTGAGTCTGAGTATCACTTTTGTTTAGTATTTCCATATTATGATAAATTAAGGCATGATATTCTGCCTATGTACTACTGTAATAATCCAACAATGGAAAAATTTAAACAATTGATGTTTACTACAAATACAACAACTGTTAATTGTTTGGCAAAATATATCTTTCTCGGTCTGAAAATGCGTAAAAAATATTTTAAAAAACATTGCTGTATCTACTTGAACACTATTGCATTTTATGGCGCTTGTACCACTTTTTGTAATGTAATGATGTACTTGTATAATGGGCCTGTGGCCCCTCTACCATTCTCTCCCCACAGAGGCAACTCAGTCATACCTGAATTAGCCTCTGTTCTATTACGGCTAATACACGGGACAGAAAAGTAAAAATCTGATTGGAGGCAATCGAAGTTAGTTGTGCAATCAGCGACGCCGTTTCAAAAGGGGTCATTCGCAAAAGCTCGGCTACTCCCGGCTATTCCCGGTGATTCGGCATTCAGGGGAGATAACTCTTCCTTCTACAAAACATTGCTTTTTTACCTTCTCATTAGTTTTTATTTGGTTGATTATTAAAATAAAATTGTTTATAAAACAAAGAACAATTTATACAATTATAAAACAGTATGTTTCTAATGAAAAACCTTATCCATATCTGATTTTCAAATATTTCCCCTCTCACATTGTTGGTGAAAAATAAACCTAAAGGCATGATAGTTTCGAAAGTCACTGTACGACCCTTGAGAATTCCCAAAGTCGTTGATATCCAAAAGGTGTTTTCATTGGCTGCAGATAAGGGAGATATCTCAAGTTAAAACTTTTTGCCGCTAGGGCAATCTGCCGGAACCCCAGGATCTAGGCGTAATAGAACAGAGGCTAATTCAGGTATGACTGAGTTGCCTCTGTGGGGAGAGAATGCCCCTCTACAGAAACAAGAAAAGCCTTTAAAAAAGGCAGGGTTGATGCCACAGATGAAGGTTGTGATTAGTCGACCAATTTGGGTGATAAGTGAACAGTAACAACACGGGGTACCAGCACTAATATTAGCACGAGTATTGACCAATCAATCAAAGTTAATTTCACGAAATTAATTTTTATCAACATGAGTTTATGAAAGTTTGTTTATACTTTTATCAACGAGTGTTGGTTTATTTTATATCAAAAGCCACGAGGGTGATATTCTATGTATCATCCAAAGTCACTCTTTTTCACATCTCAGAGAAAAAATTTACATCTCTGAACACAACTATACTAGATTTTAGACTATACAAGATATTGTGCAAAATGTACTGCCAAAACGATATCTCCTAGGCGCCATCGCTTGATCTCTCAGAAGCCATATGATGGTTAATTATTAACAGGAGTATTACATATACTAAAAAACAAAATACTCTCCGATCATCTGACGAGATTCGATCCCGGATCCTTATGATCCGAAGTCTAAAGCGTTATCCACTGAGTAAGCAGGCCTAATAGCTAAAGTTTGGAACCAACCATACATGTCATATTCTAAATATAGCACGCGTCATTTTCAGTAGCTCTGGTGATAAATACATGTTTTCAACGTAATCATTTAGTGACATCGTTAATTATAACTTGTAACGTGGTAACGCTCTACCTATTAGTAAATATTAGTCTTATTTCAATGTCACCAGCGTACTTACAGAAACATTCCTTTTAATTCGTCAGGCGAGCCAAATTAGCGAAATGTAATTGCGTGGGTTATAAAAAAAAGTGGATTTTGCGATTACTGAATGCAAAATAATGCTCTTATCTAGAACAAATGTAGACTCTTCTTCATATGAAGTTGTTTTTGATTGACTCTGTTAACATTTATCAACGTCTTGAATATGAAATATCATTACTCTTTTGATATAACATTTAAAGTGAAATCATATTCCACAGTTTAATGTGCAAAATATGTTGTATTACCCACATGGTGACGTAATGCATTTTTTGCTAAAACTCTGTTCATTGGTCATTTGATTTGGATACAGCACATGTGATTGGCACGGCTTCCCTTTGAAAATATCAACAGTAATATAAGGTTGATGCCTTTGGGCATCAACCAATAAACTCATTCATTCATACATATAAATGTTAATGTAATGTGTGCTCGTGCATGTTAGTTTGCTTAGCAATTATGCATCAGCACGAGTTCCAATATTCATATTTCTGCTTCATGATTCGAAGCTTCAGGAAACATATGCTTAAAGCCAAACAGCAGTTTTGAATAAATCATGAAAGTGACCCCTATTTTCTCACCAGTGTAATATCACAGGCATAACAATACATCAGGCTGATTAAAATCGACTGGAAAAAAGTATAAACACATTGTCTCTAGTGGGGTTTGAACTTCAACCAGTCTAAAGACACCCCTATTACCCGCATGTTCTGACGCAAGCTCATCTAGCCAATCGCAAGGGGCGCAGCATTCTCTCCCCACAGAGGCAACTCAGTCATACCTGAATAAGCCTCTGTTCTATTACGGCTAATACACGGGACAGAAAAGTAGAAATCTGATTGGAGGCAATCGAAGTTAGTTGTGCAATCAGCGACGCCGTTTCAAAAGGGGTCATTCGCAAAAGCTCGGCTACTCCCGGCTATTCCCGGTGATTGGGCATTCAGGGGAGATAACTCTTCCTTCTACAAAACATCGCTTTTTTACCTTCTCATTAGTTTTCATTTGTTAAATTATTAAAATAAAATTTATCATAAAACAAAGAACAATTTACACAATTATAAAAACAGTATGTTTCTAATGAAAAACCCTATCCATATCTGATTTTTAAATATTTTCCCTCTCACACTGTTAATGAAAAATAAACCTAAAGGCATGATGCTTTCGAAAGTCACTGTACGACCGTTGAGAATACCCAAAGTCGTTGATATCCAAAAGGTGTTTTCATTGGCTGCAGATAAGGGAGATATCTCAAGTTACAACTTTTTGCCGCTAGGGCAATCTGCCGGAACCCCAGGATCTAGGCGTAATAGAACAGAGGCTAATTCAGGTATAACTGAGTTGCCTGTGTGGGGAGAGAATGGGGGCGCAGTAAAAGCTTCGGTATCATGCAGGGGCAGGTAACTCCAGTGTACCATTCGTTATACATTATCGCCGCTGTACGCCATTTAAAAACGAGGATGTGATTGGATAGCTTATGACTGGGTTTGTCTGCGCTACTGGTCATAGGAACATGCGAAAGAGGTGGGTAAATTCCGACCGATACGGAGAGGATGTTCTGGCTGTTTCGAGCCCCGATAGAGACAATATTTTTGATATTTTATTCCTCGGAGTACGGTCGATTTTAATCAGACTGAACAATACATGAAGTGATTACTAAAGACATTATCATCCACAGTTAATGCATGTTTGAAAAACATAGATAACATAAGTCATCCCTCTAAAGCTCTAACTAATGCAAAATCTCAATATGATTTAAATAGTATTTTATTTCCATAAAACATTATACAACATCGTAACATTCAGAATAATATACATGTATATAGAATAGGATAAGGAAACATGCAGCAAATGCCTTTATAAATGCTTTTCCTGAAACTAACATAAAGCTTGAATGACTTGCTGTTGTAATTTTATATGTATTACAGGCTTTGGAAGAATTGAAAAGTTTCGTTGCTAGCAAGTAACCAGCTTTATTCAGAAAAAAGGTTAACAATAATTTTTATTGTGAAAATACAACTACGCTCCACTACTAGTGTGATACACATGTCCTTGCAATGTAATTAACTGGCTATTGAGGGAGACCACTAGCACTGGCCCTTGAAATTAAAGAGACTCCGCGAGTTATTGAAGTCACACATGCTTAAACAAAAAAACTTAAAACATTTATGATCTCTTAGATAAAACTCTTTGCATATATTACGATTTATTATGCTGTTAAGTGCGTAATTGATGCATCTTATTCAATGCTTGGAAAAGGTTTTGGAGATTAAAGGGGCAGTAGCACGTTTTTAGTTGGAATATAAGGTCATGTCAGGAAAATGAAAATTTATGGTTCCAATTGAAAGACAATGTATTTAAACTAAATGGAGCAGTAATAATTCGAATATATAACGTAAAGTTAAGCCATGCGATTCCTTTTTCTTACACAAAATGCATTAAAGGTGTTCACAAAAAATGGCCGCCAATGGATTTAATGTGAATCTTCATACTTTGTCCTCTGACTATGGATGATTGGCTTGTGTAATGAGATTTCTCACACTGTCAAAATAATACATTTAGCATTAACGTTCAATTATCAGTGAAAATTTTAGAATATAAAATTATCAAAAAACGTGCTACTGCCCCTTTAAGAAAGGAGTGTGATAGTTGTGTAGTGTAGGGAGGATGTACAATGGATGTCTGTGTAAGTATGATAATAAGTTAGTAGAACATAGATGTTGATGTATATTTGTAACATGTAGTGGCTGTACGCTTAAGACTTACAATCAAGAAGGTTTGATGTTATTTGGAGGAGTTCAATGTGTTGGTAAGTATTTGGTGAAAGTTAGTCAACATGGATGTAAATATAAATAAATTATTTATTGGAATGATTGTTAGGTTTATTGTTGAGACAAAATGACTTGGGATTTGATATAGTTGGTTTTATATAGGTTGTTTGAAGTAGATTATGTAGGATATGTGATGTGTTGACATGAGATGTGTTAGGGTAAGGGTAATGGGGAGTCTTATTAATTGATTGGCTGGTTATGAAACTGTTTACACAGGATTTCTTTGTTTATGTAATCCCGGAAGAAATGAAAGTGAATGGAATGGAGTAAAGCCTTTTATTTTAATGATCGTTTTAGAATGTGTCCCATTGGACTATGTATGGTTAGGCCAGAGTGTGACACTTCTGTAATAAAATAATTTTCTTCTTCATAATATATTTCTTAACTTCATAAATGTACAATTATGCTCAATAAAAACAGACTGTTGCTTGTATGTAAACATTTGAAAGCTTATCAGTTTTGTGAAGGAATAAAATATACTCAAATGCCTTATTGGTCATAATCAAATCAGCGGGATCCAGCGAGATAGTTTTGAGAAAATAATGTTTGATAGGTATCCACGATTAAAAAGGCAATAGCACGTTCCATTAAATTCCATTAATTTTAGAGTTAGATTTTTCAATCGTTAGAAGCTGAATTTATTAAGAAAAATTTGAATAGATGCAATTTAGAAAAAAAATCCTACTGCCCCTTTAATGACGTATTAATGTTTAAAGTTTCTTGACCTTGAGGGTAAGATAAGACTTCATCTGCTTAGTCAATAGAAAAAAACTGAGCGTACGATGATAGCATTTATCCTAAAGTACATTCTGACAAAGGAAGGTCCAAAGGAATGTAAGGTTTTACCACGCCTGACTGAACAGTTTATACACCACTGAATGGGATACTTGGTACATCTATACTCCAGAGAATAAACAACAATGAGTAACAATACTTTGGATGGTCCAAAAATATGGGTCACGAACTTAAAGGGATTTAAGGGAAGGACACAGATAAAGATGGACGGGTAAATATGAACATGATTTTATTCACAGTTGAAACCTTGTTCGGGTAAGAAATGTGTTTAATTCTCTTTTTTAACGAACTGTTAGACATTGTATTAACACTGTGTATAACCGTACACCGGAACTAGCGAGGTGTACAGCGGAGAAATGTTGCTAACAAGGAGCGTGATCGCAAACGGGATCACTTTAAAAGCAATCATTGCCGTTTCATCAACTTTTTCTATGTTATTATCATGTCAATAGCTTTCCGAAACATAACTATTTAATGTCATACCCTGTTAATAGTCAGAGATAGCAATTGTGTTACAAACAACAGCATTACTCGCAACTGTCATTGTTACTGTCCCTTGGATACAGAATGACAAGCACATATATTTTACTAAGTATGTGTGCTAAAATTACCACATGATGTTGATTATTTAAAAGTTATGAAGTAAAATATTACTTTCGATTTCGGCTCCTCGCCAGCAACATTTCTCCGCCGTACACCTCGCTAGTTCCGGTGTACGGTTATACACAGTGATTAATATCAGTTTTCAAAATTAACGAAATCAGTGTCTTTTTATTCAAATAATAATTGAATTTTTGTAATATTTCCATATCAAACAATTATGGTAGATTTCGTTCAATGCGAAAATAATTATCTCGAATCATCACACAAATGATTTAATTGACATTCGTAGACAATTCGTCATAACATTTGTAAATTATTTCTAGTTGATTCTGAAACGTTCCTACAATTCATGGAATTTGTGAACAATAAAATGTTTGCCAAACATTATCACAATTATCAAAGGATTGCAGTTTCGTAGATGCTTCGTAAACTATTTGTGAATGATTTGAATAAGCAATTACAAATCCATAACCGATCGGTTTAGTACTAGTCCCCCATAACTTCGAAAACAACTTTTATAAATTCGAGGTTAAAATGTATGATCTGACCTCGAATTTCTCACGAACAATCGATCTACGAATCATCTAAGAAATATCTACAAATCATTAACGAATCAACTACAACTCATCTACAAATCGGAGCGGTATTGATATAAGCATTTGCTTGTTAACCAATCCGGTTCCTGCTTTTTGGGAAATAAATATGTTTAAATTACAAATCTTCTACGAATGCAACAAATTCAAAAACGATAAAGTACGGATAAATCAATTAATTATTACGAACTATCGTAAACTATTCGTACATAAATCGTGTTATCGTAGATTGTTCGTAGGTTTCAGAATGAAAGCTGTGTTATACCGTATTTTCGTAGAAGTGTAATTACAAACCGAGCATTCAGAGAGTCTCTATTTGTGGTGATATCCTATCGTTCTATTTCAGAACAATGATGATGCGTCAGTCTATATCAGTAATATTCGCTGTGCTCCATCTACACAATGTGTACTGTAAAACAGGTAAGTGTCATTAACGAATAAGTGCAGCTGAATCTAAATTGATAAAAAAACATCACGCGCTTAAAATGTTTAAGTTTAAAGATTACCTTACCATGAAATATGTTTTATCATCATTTTAAAGGAGCAGTAACACGTTAATTGAAAATTTTATATTTTCATTTTTTCTTTGATAATAATAATTATAGATGTCAAGTCGGACAGACATTCACAGATTTTGCTATACAAAATTGAAAATGGGGGGTTTTATGAAAAGGCTACAGCATGATGACCAGAGAGAAATAAATTTATCGTTTTTACAATCAGTTTCGAGATGCTCCTTACTGACGTTATAGGTATCTTGTAAGATTGATTTAAAGGGGAAGTAGCACGTTTTTTGATAATTTTATATTCTAAATTTTTCACTGATAATTGAACGTTAATGCTCAATATATTATTTTGAAAGTGACAACAATCTCATTACACAAGCCAATCATCCATAGTCAGAGGACAAAGTATGAAGATTTACATAAAATCCATTGGCGGCCATTCTTTATGAACACCTTTAATTCATTTTGTGTAAGAAAAAGGAATCGCATAGCTAAAATTTACATTATATATTTGAATCATTACTGCTCCATTTAGTTTTAATACATTGTCGTTCAATTTGAACCATTAATGTTCATGTCCCTGACATCACCTTATATTCCCCCTAAAAACGTGCCACTGCCCCTTTAATGAAGCTTTTATGTGTTATTTTCTGACATTCACAGGTATATTTATAAAGTTAAGGTACAATCAAAATCAAATTTAATTTTCATTTATCTTTTATCTTTTCTCTATATCCAAATGTATTGTGAGAATACTCGGTTTAAATTTTGTGAAATCCATTTTAATAGGTTATGTAACATGTTGATGTTTTGATCTATCCGACATGAAGTTTCCGTGTGTCACAGCATCAAACATAATGTCATTTATATAAAAGTATTGTCTATTGTTTTGAATCAATTGTTTATAAGAGCTCAAGTTCCTCGGGCAAAACTTGTTCTATCAACAATTGTAACTTTAGAAATCGGTCAAAAGCCTCTGTCCACCATTTACACCAAACTTTGTTCACGTCATACAATTCTACACTTACCTCTGACTGAATACGGGCTCTAATCGGGCAAGAAAGGGAGACATCTGATTGGATGCAACGCAATAGATATCTAAAACTTTTGTCAGTTTACGGAATGGCAATGGAGGTTTGGTTAGGAAATATGTCTTACTGCAATAACTATCAACGTTAGGCCGATGGATCGTTGCTTATATCAAATACTGGTAATTTGACCAAATGTTGATGGGTTAAATTGGTTTAAGTGTAACAAGCCTCTTACAAAACTGTTTATTATGTCCCCCACAAAGCTTTGCGGAAGATTTAATGGCTTCGGTTCCGGCCGTGGTTTGTCGTTCCGTGATTCTGAATTCCGTGGTTCCGGAAAGCTTTCGTTACGAAACTTGGTTTGTGGTTAGATCTAGTGGTTAAGTGGTGCCTCTGTTGTTTTTGTTATTGTTATTTCTGGTTTCCAAGGCAACAGTGAAATAAGTGCATATGAGGGATAGGCTTCCATGGAAACAGTTTGTACTTAATGCATTCGGAGGCTAGGGTCCGTTTCCAGGCCATATTTTAAATAAACTGTTCAATATTTCAGTATATACGAAACTTGGTATGTGGTTAGATCTAATCGTTGAGTTGTACCGTAAGCTATTTTGGTTATTCTGAAGTTTTAAGTTTTACTGGTTTCCATGTCAACATTCTGAAAACAGAACATATGGGGCTATGATGCGTTTCTGGGCCATATCTAAAAAACTATTCAATATACCTTTACGAAACTTACTATGTGATACGACCTAATGTTGGATGGTGCCTTTTGCTACTTTTTAATTTTCTGATTGTTTTCTGGTTTCTATCGACACGAGTTGAACTGAGTGCATATGGGAATAGGGACTGTGTCCGTGCCATAGCTTAAAAGATTTTTCAATATATTTTGACTAGACTTATTATGAGATTAGACCTAGTGGTGGAGTTTTGACTTTTGATATTTTTATTATTCTGATAATTATTATTTTTATTGGTTTCCATTCTGTGACTGTTTATGAGAAATGGTGAACAAGTTTGATCCACATCAATTGAACCTTCAGGAATTGTAAACAATTATTGTTTGATTAACAACTTTGATGTATTCATGAAATATTCAAATTATGATGCCTTGTTTATTTTGAGTGTATTTGAGTGTTGGAGATGATGTGTTGTATTTGTGATGTGAAATATAATATAACGTATTTAAGGAAAAATACTTTACCATCACAATTTGAAATTGAAGACTTCATTTTTATATTTGACTCTGAGTTTTGAATTATCATCCTTTGGACAAACAAATACCTGAGAATTTTGCAAAAGCATCAAATCTTTGATGACATTTGATCAAAAAGACTAGGACTTAGTAATGTAATTTTTGTTCATTCAATGATCAGTATAAGCCACTTGACGTAGGGGTCACATCTGATTTATTCCAGATGCCAAGGTTCTGATCCTGGGAGCTGGTGCAGCAGGAATGTCTGCAGCCAAAACTCTGACAGAACAAAACATGCACGACTTCATCATCCTGGAAGGATCGAACAGGATTGGAGGACGAGTCAAGTCGGTCAGATTTGGCGGGAAAACAGTAGAAGCAGGGGCCAATGTAATCATTGGTAAAACTAACCCGTTGTTTCAAATAGCTAAAGAAATAAATTTAAGAGGCAAAGTGTCCGACTATGACAATGTCGTTATAAGGAATTCCAGCGGGGCTGATGTCACAGAGACTGAAGGAGTAAATGCTTGGACTAAACTAAAATTGGCTCAAAAACAAATCCCATGCCTTGAACGCCGCCTTGATGGTGGAAGAAGTGATATGTCTCTTAGAGCTTGTTTAACAGGTGCTGGGTTCACGCCGAAGAGTCCGGTTGAAAAGATTGTGGAATCCTTTGGCTATGACTTTGAAAATGGAAATGTTCCAGATGTATCCTCATGTCTTCTTGGATTTTCAAACAATAAACTTATTGAAGGGACGTTCTTTGTTCAGGACCAAAGAGGTTATGAATCCGTGCTGGACAAATATTTTGATGGTGTTCTGAGCTTTGATGACCAACGTCTCATCCTAAATGAGGTTGTTACTCATGTCAAATATATGGGCTCAGGTGTCGAGGTTACAACAAACAACGGCAACATCTACACAGCCGACTATGCAATCATGACCTTCAGTATAGGAGTTCTCAAGAGCGGCTCTGTGACCTTCAGCCCAATGTTACCAGATTGGAAAAGAGACAGTATCAACAGAGTTCGTCTTGAAAACTACTTTGGAGTGTTCCTCAAGTTTCCTGACGGAATGCAAAGATTTTGGGACGATGGAGAATTCATCCTGTATGCGGATGAAAGGAGAGGATTTTATCCTGTTTGGCTCAATCATGAAGCTGACGGTTTTTACCCAGCGGGAGCAAATATTCTAGAAATTGTTACCTTCGGAGAAGAGGCTGACCGAGTGAGTGCAATGGAGGAGTTCGATGTGGTTGCTGAGGTGATGGAGATACTTAGACGAGTCTACAAAGATCCAAGTATCTCTGATCCAGAGGACGTCTTCATACCCAACTGGGTGAATGATCCTCTGTATTTGGGATTCTTTGTTAATATGGAGCCTGGTGCCCTTCACCCAAAGATTGTGGAGAAGAGATTGGCTCCTATTGGAAGGCTTCACTTTGCTGGGGAAGCTTTTGATGGGGAAATTCCTGGTTACGTTTTTGCAGCTTTAAGAAGCGGACGTGAAGAGGCTATTAGAGTGAACAAAAGGCTTCATCATAGCAATAGTCTTCCTGGTAATTGCCACCAACAAACTTTTAGGAGTAGAACGACGTTCATCTCTGATCTTTGTAACTTGAACCTTCTTTTCCATGTAATGGCATTGAGTATTCTTGAGCAATCAACTTTTTATCTCTAAACTTAGATATGCCATGTATACTTTAAATCTTTTTGTCAAAGTCTGCAAGCAATTGTATGGTTGTGTAAAACGATCTTAGGTTTTTATGGGAAAGTTTATAATTTGGTTTGTTATCATAGACATTAGGGTTGATTCAACTAATGCTTGAGATATGTTATCAAAGGAAGGTCCAGTTTCGACAAAAAATCTTCAACCATCACAGCACAAGATCTTTCCCGTGACTGCTTATTCTTTAGTATCGCTTAGTAAGTCTAGCGATGACGTTGATGCACACATGGACGTGGTATCGAATTGAGAAGACAAGTTGCCTTATCACAGAATCTGATAAAAGTATGCCTAGTTAACAGAAGTGGTTGACACTGTTTGTCTGTAAGTGTTGGTCCCATAGGTACTCTATTGGAGACATATCTGGAGAGTTGGCCTACAAGGACAGGGCACCAATATGTTTTGTGTTAATTAAATTGTGTTTGTTTGAGGAGTATCATGTCCTGGTGGAACAGGATTTGTGAAATTGTTGGCAGAAAAGACGTCAGATTTTAAACTTGCAACCAACTTGCATTGCCATTTCCTTCGATGGTGTTTCCCTGTTGACACAATCTTTGCAGAAACAATGCTTTATGAAGGTTCCTGAATGAACCCCTCGAAGTCTGTTAAGCACGTCACTTGCAGATGTATGTCTGACATTCAACTTTTTTATTTGGATACTGCTTTCATTGGGAGAAGTGGAATCTTTACCATTTCCATGGCTTCCATCAACGAGCACAGACCAGTTTATAAGATTGATCTTCATGCAACAACGTTATTTCAACAGTCGGTTGGTGCTGATACCATCTGCAAGAAGAATGCTGCTTGCTGTCAATACGCTGATGGAGGAACTGAAATTGCCAATGATACATTTATAAAAACTTAAGAGGGGAAATGGTTTTCAGTCATTGTGTGCCATGCAGATCATTCTGTTACTCTTAAACCAATATGCCAGTCGTTCTTTTGTCACGATCCGTAATTCTTCATCATGAGAATTTGAAGCTCAAATTTCGACTTCAGTGACAATATTTAGTATTTATAGTTATTTTTAACAAATGTTGTTAAGGGCATGTTTTTTTCTGCTTCATATAGGCAACAGTTTGATTCATGTTTCATGGAATCATTCCATACGGATACATTTTACTAATTCTAGAAATTTTAAATCTAATATAATTTTACACTTTGAAAACGTTAATCTTTTGAGTTACCTTGTTGTCTTATGTTGCTGAGAGCTGCCCTAAGTAATATATTATTATTACTACCTTTAAAAGGGAAACCGCAACTATATGAATTTTGGGAACATTTCTTTTGTACGTCAGTATATTTCCCCGATATGCAAGACCAACTCGTCTTGGGTTGATGCATGAGTGATACATCCTTATTTATTTAGCGGCAAAAGAAACGTCATGACGTTTTTACGAAACACCGCGGCCTAATCATTCTCTCCCCACAGAGGCAGCTCAGTCATACCTGAGTTAGCCTCTGTTCTATTACGCCAAGATCCTGGGGTTCCGGTAGATTGCCCTAGCGACAAAAAGTTTTAACTTAAAATATCTCCCTAATTTTCAGCCAATGAAAACACCTTTTGGATATCCATGACGCGGGAAGTTCTTAACGGTCGTTTAGTGACATGGAAAATATTATGTCTTTACGTGTATTTTTCAATAACAGTGTGAGAGGGAAACTATTTGAAAATCAGATATGGATAGGGTTTATCATTAGACAGAAACGGTTTTATAATTGAGTAAATTATTATTTGTTTTATGATAGATTTTATCTTACTAATCAACCAAATAATAACTACTGAGAAGGTAAAAAGCGATGGTTTGTAAAAGAAAGAATTACCTCCCCTGGATGTTAAATTTCAACGAAAACTTTGACGAACCACACGGAGATGGCCGAGGTTTTGCAAATGTCAACTTTTGAAATGGCGTCGCTGATTGCACCACTAACTTCGATTGCCTCCAATCAGATTTCTACCTTTCTATCCCATGTATAAGCCGTAATAGAACAGAGGCTAATTCAGGTATGACTGAGTTGCCTCTGTGGGGAGAGAATGCGGCCTAATAGTAAGTTTGAGTTGCAAAGAGTAAGGATATATTTCTCTTTAGAAGCTTCCATCAATCTGGGCACAGTAGTTCAATCCTTTGTATCCGTAAAACATTCACAAAGGACGTTGAAATCCCTAAAACAATTAAAGGGGCAGTAGCACGTTTTGGGGGGGAATGTAAGGTGAAGTCAGGAAAATGCAAATTAATGGTTTCAATTGAAAGACAATGTTTTCAAACTAAATGGAGTAGTAATAATTCAAATATCTAACATAAAGTTCAGCCATGTGATTCCTTTTTTTTACACAAAATGAATTAAAGGTGTTCACACAAAATGGCCGTCAATGGATTTTATGTGAATCTTCATACTTTGTTCTCTGACTATGGATGATTGGTTTGTGTATTGAGATTTTTGACTCTGTCAAAATAATACATTTAGCATTAAGGTACAATTATCAGTGAAATTTTTAAAATATAAAATTGTCAAAAAACGTGCTACTGCCCCTTTAACAGTATGTTAATGAAAGGTCAGACGGATAATATTTCAAGATATATTTGCATTACATTCGAAAGAGTCTGGAGACATTATGATACTTATGAATAGCTTTTGCACTCTTGAAATAAACAATGTGCTTTTTGAATTGTGACAGTATTCTCTTACATGCACCCAAGCATACAACATTTAATCAACACAAGTGATGCACGGTTATATACCTCCTGAATTATTCACACACTTCTAAGTCATTTTTATCCCCGTGGAAGATCCAAGTTGCATCTAACTGATTTTCAAAACTGTTGTACCGAATTCTCTCGTGTCTGTTGTTTGTAAACCGAGCCATCCCGCAATATTACCTGACACATTGGCTAGAGAGGATCGCCATATTAACTGACACATTGGTTAGAGAGGATCGCCATATTACCTGACACATTGGTTAGAGAGGATCGCCATATTACCTGACACATTGGTTAGAGAGGATCTCCATATTACCTGACACATTGGTTTGAGAGGATCGCCATATTACCTGACACATTGGTTAGAGAGGATCGCCATATTATCTGACACATTGGTTAGAGAGTACCAGTAAGTTTGGGATTATCTTTTGCATAAGATGAGGAAGAAGAAGAAGAAGAAGAAGAAGAAAAATATTTTATTTAGGTGTCACACAACGTACATTCATAAAAACAGTAATATATCAATATACAGTACGTTGTCCGGCCAACAATGGCCTACGAGACACCAAAACAGCGCTTAAGCGCTAAAATGATTAACATATATTATATAAAATCATATTTTAAAATTTAAATATTGCTTATATAATGGTGCTTTTCCTGCGTCTAAACATTGCATAAAGTGTAGCGGCAAGTGATGGGAAAGTTGGGGGAGCTGCATAATGAATATTATTTGGTCTGTTGGGGACATATTGATAAACTGATAATTAATAGCTTTTGCCTTAAAGGGGCAGTAGCACGTTTTTAGAGGGAATATAAGGTGATGTCAGGAAAATGAAAATAAATGGTTCCAAATGAAAGACAATGTACTTAAACTAAATGGAGCAGTAATAATTCAAATATATAACGTAAGGTTCAGCCATGCGATTCCTTTTTCTTACAAAAATGAATTAAAGGTGTTCACACAAAAATGGCCGCCAATGGAATTTATGTAAATCCTCATACTTTGTCCTCTGACTATGTGTGATTGGCTTGTGTAATGTGATTGTTGACACTGTCAATATAATACATAAGGCATTTACTTACAATCATAAGTGCAATTTTAAAAATATAAAATTATCAAAAAACGTGCTACTGCCCCTTTAAGTCATAAACAGGATCTAATATCCGAATAAAATTGGCAAGAAGTTAGAAAATGAATCTCATCTTCAACTGCACTGGAATTACAATATTTGCAAATACGTTGATTTAATGGTGTTTGGGGGCGGGAAAAACGACCTAATTCCACCTCTAAGGGTAGAGAACCGCATCTTAACTTAGCGAGAATACTTCGATGAGAGCGGTCTGATACTGAGCGGACGTAGGGTGAAACTGTCAAGGTGCTTTTAAATAATCTAAATGTTCGGAGTTTATTACCATGAGCGTGTCTGTTGTCGTTCCATAGACCGCGTAACCAATTATCCTGGTATAATCTGACAATTCTTTCTCTAATTGCAATAAACTCCCTGTAAGTAACAGAAGATAAATCATGAATTGGAACATTAAGGTATCACACATCTATGTTAAATCTCGTTAATATTTGTTCCAATTTTTATGAAGGAGAATTTTTGCCTAGGGACCATTCATTTTAGCATTGTAAAGCAATTACATTCTTTTAATTTCTTAAATTCAATGTATCCTCTATGAATTCGTCAATAACATGTTACCACAACTGTGATAGAAAAAGATGAAATAAAAACATGAAAACGTTTCTTGATTATATCATATCTTATATCTTAAAAATTGATATGCAATTTATAAAGTTCTTCTTTGCGTTAAAGACCGAGGTATCATAAATGGATCTGACATCGTTATCTCTTGGAATGGACAGACGCAAATAACTATATAACTTTTTCTTTTTTTATTTATTATTTTTATTTATTTTTGCAAATTTATAAGAGTTTGCTACCAGTTTCACTAGAAAATTGAAAGTACATTTACATAGTGCATATGATTTGTCGAGAAAATCTGATCAAAGGTTAACCTGACGACTGGAGTTAATCGGCCTTTTATTATATGTAACGCAGTGCAGCAAAATTATGGATATTGAATAACGAGATTAGCTTTAAATGCTTAACAATCATCTTTGCAACACTTTTGCCTATGACATCATAAGACCCCACCCCCTCACCTTTAACAATTTAAAATGACACAGAGTATCTTTCTTAAAGTTTTATTTGGTTTTGATAAGCTACAAAATATCTGTAGTAGCGTTAGGAGGGGTTTCTTAACAAGAGACCACAAAGCCACTGGGGGTGTTTCGGATCATGGACGTTTATTACATAACGTATGCAAGGTTACAGCCTGTAAAATATGGTATAAATATGGTATAAAATTATGGTAAAATAACAATACAAGTTTATGTTAAGTAAATAATAGATCATCACATGTTAAATATATGCCTAAGTTTAACAATCCTTACATTTACTGAAGAAGCATTATGATAAATAGATATATTTACAATTAATACAAATTAAATACTCAAGTACATAATTCTCAAGTAAACCATAACACATTAGACAAAATATTCATTACCATATTTACCATAAATGCCAATTAATAACATTGTCATCATGTGCAATATTAATACAAATAGAAACTATGATACACACAAGGGTACATCATGTCAAACAATGTGACGTCGCACAAGTGTGAAGTATATCACCAATACATATAATAAATATATGGCGGCAAATGACAAATATAAAATACAACATTGAGTCCAACATTGAGTAACGTACCAGGTGGGTTGAACCCGTGCTCCTGCATACAATAAGAGAGGTGCCATCGCCGTAGCCTACGTCATCTGCAGGATGGATAAATACTTATGCAGATATGGTGATATATACAAATGTTTAAAATAATAACTACGGTAAAATATACATACAACCACATCTATAACCAATCACACTTACCACATTCATTCACTCACATTCACTTATGATAGTAATGATAATAAAGATATAGCATTAATATATTACTTATATGGGAACTCACCCTTATGATTAATACTATGCTTAAATGATATTACCTATTCTAACAGGAAGTTAAGATTAATATGATAGATAAAATACCTACAAGACTCACTGTATTGTGAGTTAATATTATAGTTTAATATAAAGTAAACACGAACCCACTGTACTGTAGGTTTGATATGAGACTATAAATTATGGATAATAATAGTATGGTTTACTAAAACCTTAATCTTAAACCTTAAAATATGATAACCTATATTGATATAAGAAATATATGATGAATTATAAGTCTAGCAAGTATTTAAATAACCTACACCATAAAGATATAAACTTCATGATGAAAAGTACCATAACTCACTGTACTGTGAGTTATCATGAAATACACTATATACAATGATACATAATGAATAATGAATAAACTTTAACTATAGCCGATATCATAATCAACTATGAAATACATACAAATACAACACCAAATATATACACAAGACTAGAGATAACTAACCTTTGCTAAATTGAAACACGTCCTGACGACCTTGGTCTCGATCCTTATGAATAAGATTACAAATGACCACAAATCACATGGTGAAAGTGACTGACCAGTCCAACTTCTAACTTTTTCATTTTTTACCGCACTTTTAGCAATTGTTATATTCTTATATTTTTATACCTGCACTGTTCTTAGAATTTATTTGCTTTTATGTCTCCCGTAACTCTTATAAGAGTGGCTCATTACATATGTTATTGTCACTATTTATGTGTAAATTTTGTGTATATATTTTAATGATGTAATGAGGTGAGACTTTAATAAACTATCTGTCTGTCTGTCTGTCTGTCTAATATTGCCAAAGAGAAACTTATTGAATTAACCTTATAAAGCCTATGTTACGCTTGGATGAATAATTAAACTACCATGAGAAACCTAAGCAAGGGGCGCGCTTGGGGACTGATTGCAATGTGAAAAGCATGCAGTGCAAGTTAGTAAAGCTGCAGTTAAATAACACTAAGGATTAATTTGAAGTTTAGAGAACTATGGTATAATATAAAAAGCTTTAGATATAAAATAATGATTTAAAATGGTTAGTTTTGCTTAGTTTAATGAGAATGTAATTCTCATCAAAAGATCACAAACAAATATATACAATTCACATGTCTATTAATAAAATCATGTACAATACAAATTATTGACTCTGCCACATACTTCCCCCTCCACACAAATGATGTCCTCATCATTTACCAGAGTAAAGTATGTTGCCAATTATCTGAGACATGGCACCACCAACTTGTTGAAACACACCGGCTGACACAAGCTGCTCGATGAGTCTGGACCTCTCATCCCAGTCTGCTGTCGTCTAGCTCATGACATACTCTCCTGAGCGCTGCCATTCCGGTGGTCTCCTTTCTCGCCGTGATGTCCTTGGTGGTGGCTTTGGCGTCGGTCGGGCTGGAGGTGGAGCAGGAGCAATTTACATGTTTATTAATAAAATTATGTACAATACAAATTATTGACTCTGCCATATATCTAATATGCTGATTGAAGTTCATATCTCATCACTGGACTTGCAAATATATCCATTTATGCATAATATCTCTGAAATGCTTGATTTTATGGAAAAATCAAGAAAACATCTCAAATACGTTTAATATTCGAAATTATGCATCCAATTATTCTACATATCAGTTACAATACATAATTAACACTATCGAATCGAATGTATCTTCCTGTCAGCTTATGACAAGGTTTCAAAATTACGTTTGGCGAATTTGCGCTCGCCACTCGAGCCACATTGTCCGGTTTTCGATCAAAATCCCGACTTTGAATGGCCGTATTTTCGCTCTAATGTACTGATTGATCTTTAACTTGTTATTTTCAGTAACAGTTAGTGGTTCCCGATGTAATAATATCGATTTCAAAATTTGACATATGTGATCCTATCAACATACTCTGTGTCTCTTTAAATCTATGAAGTTTTTATGTGGTTAAAACTATAGCTTCTGTTCTAAACCTTATGATGAAAGTGATTTGTGATGTAATATCATTAAAAAATATTTTCGATTTGAAATGACTGCCCTTCATTCAATCCGGAACGTAACTCATTTCTCTTCTGACACACATAAACTAGTGTCCAAAAGAAACGCTACCTCACAAATCGCTAAATAACTCAACCCACTGCAGATTGACATAGTTTTATCATTTCTACAGAAATCAACTAACCTCGATGCAAAATTGGGAAACATTATCTTTTCGTGTTCGCGAGAAACACGCATTTGAAAAATCGTCGATTTGGAATCTCCTTAACTAGGCTAGATAGCAGAGAGAAATTGGACACTTTTGCTTGTTGTAAAACGTTCTAGAGCAAAGACAGGTCAATGAATTTATGTAATACAAAGTGAACTATATCGACAATTGTGTTTTCTTACCTAAATTCCATATTGTACCAATTTTAAACTGAAATGGCGAAAATTCTTTGCAAAAAAACAATTTGAAAATGCGATTTATGCACCCCATGTGCGTTTGAAGATATACAAAATCAAAAGTGTCTTTTCCTGAATAATTAAAATGTGCATACCTGTGAACAAGACATATGCCTGTCAGATACACTTACATTCCACTTTGTTAGATAATACAATTTAGTTTTGGACGACGTTGAAGACTAGGTATAGTCAACTCATGTAAATTACTTCAACTTGTTATATCAAAATTCGAAAGATTATAAGAGATATCAGGGTTATTCATTCACGTGACTCTACAGTCAGCCAACTACAGCGGAGCGACTGCACAACTCGACTAATCGAGCCTTTTGAGGTTTGGTTTAAACAATATTTATTCCATTGAATGCATGGTTGGATTGGTAAACAGGCATACTGCCTATCTGAATACCTCTCCAATACAAAAATTACATGTAGAACAAAAATTCACTCATCAATACAATACAATACATCAATACATTCACAATATACAATATAGTTCATTATATCTTGAAAATTAGCTAGTAAAACGTTCAGTTTGGGTAAAATATGAATGAACTGAAGTGACTATGTTTTGATTTATTTCATCAGACAGCGAATTATTTCCATATAAGACAGTATGTAAGTCAAACCCTTTTGTATAATAAAAAACATCTCGATCGAACTTCGGCAAAATGTTGACACATGAAAAGATAGTGAATGGTATCTTCATAAAAATAGCCGCAATCACACTTGGAATTGTTTTGAATAAACCGGTCAAACTTGTGGCCATTAAGATCACTGCAGCCCAGTCTTATCTTACAATGAATAATTTGATTGTGTCTAGTACCAGTGTGTTTAAATATATTGTGCACGTTGCAAGGCAAAGTTCGATCGATATGTTTTTTAAACGAATTAAGTGAATCAATATTTCTTACATTATCATCTAGCAGATTCCACTCGCCCACACATGATGGAAGGAACGATTTCTTATAGGCTTCAGTGCGGCAGAGTGGAGTTTGAAGAATGTTCGATGATCGAGATTCATATGTGGATACAGAGGATAAGTTCAGTGGAATTAATTCTGATAAATATTTCGGAGTTTTTTCGTGGAACATTTTGTAAAATACACTCATTTTGTGAAGATTTCGTCTGTCAGATAATGATGAAAACCCAGTTTCTAAATAAAGTTTAGAATGACTTACTCCTCTAACCGATCCACATATTGTTCTCAAGGCATCTAAGTGTAATTTTTCTAATAACATTTCTTGTGACTTTGTGCAATTATTCCAAATGTAATCACAGTAATCAAAGATTGGAAGAACAAATGAAGTATAAAGTGTTTGAAGGCTTTTTCTTTGAAGGCGGTATTTCAGGCTTCTTAAGCAATTTATCATAGGACTAACTTTGGCAATAATATTATCAATATGTTTATTCCATTGGCCGTCACTTTGCAAAGTCAATCCTAGATGTTTATGCGAGTCAACAGATGTAATAATTGTATCATTCATTACAAGATCTGGGATTATTGTCACTGTTTTCTTTCTAGAAAAGACTATAGTTTCTGTTTTAGATGGATTAAAATCTACCTTCCATGTTTTAGCCCATTCAGCTATTAATTTTAAGTCATCATTTAACAAATTGGATGATAAGAAAGGGTCATCAATAATCACATATAAAGATGTGTCATCAGCAAATAATTTAATATTACACTGAATATCTTGAACAATATCATTAATATATATAAGAAAAAGTAATGGTCCTAAAACTGATCCCTGAGGAACGCCCGCTTCAATTGATTTGGCATTGGATTTATACCCATTGATTACTGTAAATTGTTTCCGATTTGTCAGATAACTTTCAAACCACGATAAAAGGGGACCGCGTATGCCATTAGCCCACAGCTTGTACAAAAGACTTTTGTGCCATACCCTGTCAAAGGCTTTACTGATATCACAAAACACAGCTCTTACTTCCTTACCACTATCCATGGCCTTAGCGATATAATCATATAGGTGGGTAAGCTGGTATGATGTTGAGTCACCGCTCATAAAACCTGATTGCAATGATGTGATAGTTCCGTTATCTAAAAAGAAATTTGATACATGCTTAAAAACGCACTTCTCAAATACTTTTGACAAACAGCTAGTAAGTGACACAGGTCTATAGTTAGCACATTGGTGTACATCATCTTCTTATGTATTGGTACAACAGATGCGTATTTCCATATTTCTGGAAAACATGAAGTTGATAACGAGTTATTAAATAAATCACAGAGTGGAAATGACAACTGTTCAGCCAAAAGTTTTAAGACACGATCGCTAAGATGATCTGGGCCAGTTGCTTTGGTGACATTAAGCGACAGTAAAATATCTCGTATTTCATCACTATGTAAACTGATATCAGTGAGACAAGGGTGGGCTTGATCACGTGAACAATCAAATATTACGTCATCAAGTGGGTTGTTAACGGTGGCCATGCTGGCAAAATAGTCATTGAAGATGGTAGCTTTGTCAATATCATTTTCATATACAACATCATTGTGCTCAATGTGAGGAAATGTACTAGATTTGTCAGTCTTCTTTAAATAATTCTTAACAATTCGCCACTATGATTTACTACCATGTTCTGTATTTACAACATTGTCAAGTTTGTCAATATACAAAGACTTACATTTCCGTATCTCCGTTATAAGATTGTTACGACATTTTCTAAAATTTTCCCAGTCTTTAGTCAAATTACTTCGTTTTGCTTTCCTGTGAATTCTATTCTTCTTACGCATAAGTTTTCGAATAAAGCCGTTCATCCATGGGGCGTCAATTGGGCGAATTAGAACAGTTGGAATGTTGGGAATGTTTGACCTACAAAGATTTGATAGAATATCCACGAATTTTGGAGTACTTGTATTGATATCATCAAACCTGATAAAAGCCCAATCAATATCCCGTACATTTTGCCGAAAAGTATTTGTATCAATATTTTCATAATTGTAGATCAATCTTGAATATGCTCTCTGTGTTTGTTTGGTGGACTTAAGGGACACACTAACAGAACAGTGGTCACTACAAAATGGAGGGGATACACCCGAAGATGTGACAATTTCAGGACATGATACAAATAAGATCAATTAGTGTTGTCGAATGTTGGGTAATACGTGTTGCCTCGTTTATTAATTGGGTCAGGCAATATATCGACTTAATATGTTCAATATTTGGGTCAATTCTATTTAAAAGGTTAGCATTGAAATCCCCTAGAACTATAGTCTTAATGTTAGTGTCTATAACTGAGCCAATTGATTCTTCGATAAGATCCCAATAGTGAGAGCTAGTATTTGCCCTGTAGAAAGTACCAAGAAGATAACTCTTATTCTTACAGGTAATTTGTGCCCCTACTGCTTCTAACCCAGGAAGCTGTAAATCAGACCTTGGCTTACAGTATATTAAATCCTTGACATAAATAGCGACCCCACCCCCCTTGTCTGCCTGTCATTACGAAGTGGTGGGTGAAATCCGGGAAAGCTAACATCAGCATTAGAAATACCATCGTGTAACCAAGTTTCACTTATACATATGACGTCATATTCATGCAATTCTGCATACACTAAGTCTTCTTTGTCCTTAAGACTACGAACATTAGTATGTACAATACTTATATCTGCTGGCACAGGTCCCGGATGAGGGTGGATATCTCCACAGCAGAGCAGTAATATTAGTGCTACCCGAATACCCCTTATCCCAAGTGTGCAGACTAACACCACCAGATAGAAAGTAGATATATCTATTTTACCCTTTATCTTCAGTGATTTACAGTTAAATACCCCAATTCTCTGTCGATATTGTACAATGTCAACCCCCATCTAGTAATCTCACAAGTATATATAAGATTGAGAAAAGGGGTAGAAAAAACTGAAGTATACATTTGGAACTTATTTGAGTACACAAGTTTTCCACGAAGACATGTTTTTCCGTGTATTCAGTATTGATGAGTGGCATGTTGTAGGAGTGAGAATTCTTTGTCATTTTGAAACGAAAAAGGAAACATGAGTTAAGTTCTTTTTTTTGAACATATGAAAAGAAAAACTAAAACAAGATAGACATGTTCTATCAGAGTAAAAATAATAAAAGGAAAACGAGGAAAAATACCCGGGAGAACCCGACCCAAAAGAGAGTTCGTAATTTACATCTACCGTGTAGTCAAGTGAATGTGTAATTGTATATGATGCAACTTGGTAGTAGCACCATATTCATCAATGAAAATAACAACCTTCCAAAGTCAGTGTTGATACATGTCTACAATCTTCTGATATGAAAACTATTCAAAATTATAAATCACACAATCGATTTTTCGACTAAAGGACATCTAATTTCGAGTCCTAATTTGTGATAAGATAAAGATAAACAAAACAACAGTAGTCAATCTCAGTCACCGTTGAGCAGCGATGATTTCATGCTGCACGGTTTTTGCATGTAACCACGCGTCAACACAGTTTAGCGAGACACATTGTTTTCATTGGCTGCTACTGTTTATGAGTCATAGCTGCCTGTCGGTTAAACCAATGGTTGATAAGCACAATGTTTACAAATGCAGTGTTTACTAATCACTCCACGTGGTCGTAATACACAGACAGACAGACAGACAGACAGACAGAAATATTTTATTAAAGTGTCACATGATATGTTACAAGTAAAATGACATTTGTAAAAACATAAAATATAACATATCACCCAGCCATATCATTGGCTTATGAGACACTATTACAATTTAAACTATAAAATATAATATTATACAACATATATAATAAGTAAATTAATATCCATAGTAAAATACTGCATAAATAAATAAAATTAAGAATATAATTGCCTTCTGCGAAACATATCATTAATAGAATCAGCTAAACGTTTAAAAGCCTTAATATCAGTTGAATCACATCAGAATCTACACATATTTCAACATTTACACTGATTTCACTGACGTCTCATCATCATCATCCTCCTGATCAGTATACTCGCGCGGTTGACGCGAGTCGTAGGGCAGACGGAACTTCAATCTGAGTCGCAAGGACTCAATGAGCTCTTCAAACTGGGAGCGTTTGGTGATCAACGTAACACTGTCGTCCAACTTCTTGACGAAAATTATCCCATCCCTGACCCAAGTTCCAGCCAGTCGCTTCTTCGTCACGAGTGTACGGGCTTCATATGCAAGTCGTGATCGTTCCTTAGTTAGGTCGTCGTTCACGAAGATTTTCGGTTTTCTATGTTTAAGCTTTGGAATAGCTCTCATCAGCTCACGTTTCTTTCGGTTTGACATGAACTTTACGATGATAGGACGACTCCTATCACCTGTAAACATGTTCGGATCGCCGGTTCTGTGACTGCGCTCTATATCGTCGATACCCAACTCCACCCCCATCTCTTTAGCCAGCGTGCAGACGATCTCATCGGTGTTTTCATCCGACACCTCGCTGTAGCCAAAGATCCTTACGTTGTTTCGCCTGCTATACTTGTATAGCTCGTCGATTTGCATGCTCTTGTGGCGAAGTTTCTCATCAAGCTCATCGACTTTACTCTCAAGCGCTGTAACTGCATTATCATCCAGAGTTTTAATAAGAGAGTCTAGTTTTTCATCAAGTTCATCAAGTTTTGCATTTATTTTCGGTAAGATATCCTTCGCCAATGCCTGACCAACAGTGTTCATAATCTCGGGTGATTTAAATGCTTGAATTATCTGGGCGACAATATTGTCTTGACATTTAGGACTGGAAGTGGAAGTCATATCTAAATCGTCACTTGGAAGAAAAACAGAGCTATCCGATAAAGACCTTGTTCGTTTGAAGAATGATATGGGGGAGTCTGTTACAGGAGAGTCAGGAGAACTTCGGCGACGTTTAGACTGATAGTAAGATAGTTCAGACATCGGACATAGTGTGAAAATAATTCAAATTCAATTTTCACGTTTTATTATTAGAGTCTTCGTAGTTCATTCACAGAGTAAACACTTATGTTCAATATACAATTACTTACTCGTATTGAGAAGTCCAACACAATGTTTCCCGGGTACACATAAAAAGCAAATCCGAGAAGTGAATATAGCGTTCTCACAGTGTTGTCACTCACATATTAAATCCGTCTCAGAAGTCCAAAGTGAACCTTTTGAGGTTTGAAATCCTCGTGTTTGTGACTCTGAATTTTGATTTCATATCTATAACATTATGTTTGGAAGATATTTATTGACAATATATTGAGGGTAAATATAGAATACTTTTACATATTGAAATAATTTCAAAATCAGAACGTGCGATGTATGTCATAATGAATCTAATTTGCTTAAATAGCCTTAATTGTTAAGAAAGAATGCTAAAATGATAAAAATATCACTAATGACTAATAAACCATCAAATGGACAGCGTATACGTGTTCGTCATTTTGTTATAGGCTCGAGTTTCTTTTCGGTACGAATTTTGGGTACGAATTCATCAACAGCAACAATGACACAATGTTTTGCGAGAGAAAGTTAAAAACTCGATCTATTTATATCCTGAGGAAATACCTCTTCTAAATATTTCGGTTTCTAAGCTTATTTTAGGTCAAAGTAAATGGTGATAATTTGTGTGTATTTGTTTCAATGATATAGATTTTTAGCAGTGTTCTTTAATTTGTATTAAGATACTCAATGTCCCTTTAAGGTTAATTAGTGAAATAAATTTAATCATAAAACAAATACTTATGTTCACAATTATAACATAGTCATTGTTTTTATTAAACTAAATCATTATTTTATTTTATTATTTTTTTATATCATACACTTTCAGTGAAAAATAAACATAAAAGCATAAAGTTTAAAACTGCACAATCTGACTGTTGTGGACGCGCAGTAACAAAGGTATCTAACTTTCTTAAGCCGATGTTAACTATGTTTTTGCAGTGGGGTAATCCTTATAATCCGGATTATGTGCTCGCGTTTAGGCGACTTTCTGAAAATTGAAGGAGACCAGCGGCATTTCTTTGATGTGGGGTGTTGTGACAAGAGGGGATTAAAATGCTGGGTTTTGTGAAAAGTTGACTCGCAGGTAATACCTAGCGAATAATGATCTACGAGTCTACTTCATCTACTACAAATCAGTGTACTTATTTTGATAAATGCTCAGTCATATATATATAATTAATATATCAGAACAATCCAATCTTGGAAAAAAATGTGTAGCACATTAGATATCAAATCTAACTCAAGGCAAGTCTGGAAAAAGATTAATGTCTTTAGAGGTAAAAACACTAAATCACATATTCCAATTATCAACAACAGCAAAAACAAACAGGAAAAAATCGACAATTTATGCAAACAATTCTCACAAGCAAGTTCAACCAATAATTACAAAACTGCTTTTCAAGATAAGGTAAACAATACACAACCTTGTCCGAAGGACAAAAACAAGCCAAACCTATGGTACAATAAGCCATTCACAATATCAGAACTTAACAATACTGTAAATAATAGAAAAGGAACAGCATCTGGTATTGATCAAACCAGTTACACTATGCTTAAACATCTCCCCTATAAATGCAAACAAGTATTATTAGACTTCTACAACAAGCTATGGAAAGACGGCAATTTACCAACAGACTGGAAAGAAAGTCTTATTATACCATTACACAAACAGGGAAAAGACCCTACCAAATCCGATTCATATAGACCAGTCTCTTTAACATCTAATCTATGTAAAACACTCGAAGCTATGGCAACGAAAAGATTACAACACTATTTAGAAACCAACGAATTGATCACACAAAATCAATCAGGATATAGAAAATCCTATAGCACCACTGACCATATTGTTAGATTACAACACTCTATCAGACAAGCTCAACAAAATAATAAATTCACTACAGCAGTCTTTCTAGACTTCAGTAAAGCATTTGACATGGTCTGGAAAACAGGCTTGATACAAAAAGTTAAGAAAAAGGGCATACAAGGGGAAATGTTAAACTTTATAAACGACTTTATGTCAGACAGAACATTTCGTCTAAAAACAGATGATCAAATATCAGACAACTATAATTTAGAAAATGGGACCCCACAAGGAAGTATCATATCACCAACTTTGTTCAATATTATGATAGATGATCTATTTCACAAACTACCCAAACAAGTAAACACCTCACAATTCGCTGACGACGGGGCCCTTTGGGTCAGTCACAAATACCAACATGCAGCTGCAGAAATATTACAAAAAGCCTTAATCAAAGTAAATGAATGGACCCAAAATTGGGGATTTCAATTATCCACAAGCAAAACTGTATCAATTCTCTTTCGGCCAACACCCAGAGCCGACTGCAGACCACTGAAATTATACATTAATGAAGAACCATTAAACCAAGTTAAGTATGTCAAATTTTTAGGTATAATCTTTGATGAATATCTAACATGGAATCAACATATTGTTGAACTGTCACATAGATGCAAAAAAGATCTCAATATATTACGAATGCTTTCTCACACCACGTGGGGCAGCAGCAAGGAAATGTTACTCTTACTATATAAATCTCTGATTAAATCCAAACTGCACTATGGAGCAGAAGCTTGGTGCGACACTAGTCAAACCAACATACAAAAGCTAAAAACCATACAAAATCAAGCTTACAGATATATATCAGGATGCCTAAGTGGCACATCAATGGAGCTAGTCAGACATGAACTAGGTGAACTCCCGCTAGAAAAAGAATGGGAAGATAATATTACCAACTATATTGTTAGATCAAAACATAAGCCATGTTTACAAAATATTATCACTCGTAAGAAACAAATAATGACAAAAAGAGTAAAAAAAATACCAACACCATTTGGTGTTACCATGAAAAATCATATAGACAAATATGACCTTGATACAATAGACGTTATATCTGACCCATATACCAAGCATATCTTAAAACCTCCAGACATCCCCGATATCCAAGTTGATATCAAATTGAAAGACCTCATAGACAAAACTAATCCCAAACCTAGTGACCTCAGTAACACTCAAGTCTATATAGAACAAAACTACAATCAAACTGAATACATTCAAATCTTTACTGACGGGTCTAAAGATGAAAAAGGAAGAGTAGGCTCTGGGATAGCCTTCACTCACACAGGTGATGAAGATATATCCCTTAAACTACCAGACAAAACCTCTATCTTCACAGCTGAACTTGTAGCTATTCGACAAGCACTCGTTATCACTAAAGGCTACAAACACAAAAATATAGCTATATTTACAGATTCACTCAGCTCACTGCAAGCTATACAAAACAAAACGGAAAAAAATAGTCATGTACTTCTACATCAAATTTACCAGGGGTATAATTATCTAACTCAGGATAACAACAATGTTAGATTTATATGGGTGCCTTCCCACATAGGCCTAACAGGCAATGAAAGAGCCGACCGAGCAGCAAAAGCAGGTCTAACCCACAGCAATAATGTCAACATACCATTTACTAAAAACGAAATTAAGAGCATTGTAAAATCAATTACAACGGATGAATACAACAAAACCTTTAAAGGCAACTGGGGACATACCCAGTACTATCAAGTACAACCTACAAAACTTACAAAAGCTAAAAACTTCCACAACTTTAGAAGGGTTGATGTAGCCATAACTAGACTCAGGCTCAACAATGTTTGCAACGGGGTTTATCTCCACAAAATAGGGAAAGCACCAAATAATCTATGTAATCAATGTAATGTCGAAGACACCATAAATCACATTCTGTTTCAATGTGATAAATACAAAAAACACAGGGGACAACTCCTTGAAAATGTAAGCGCTAACAACCCACAAGAACTGTTAGCCAATGCTAAAAATTACCAGTACCTTTCAGTATTCCTACTACAAACCAAATTGTATAAAACATTATAATTAATAACCACCTAGCCTTACACCCAAACTCTTAACCATTACCTACCCCTCATCCCCTCCCCAATTTAAGGGTCACTAAACCCTAACAACCACCCCACGGGTAAAACTCCCAGAAGGACCCTACGCAAGCGAGACTGATCTCTTAAACCTCCTTCTTCTGGTAAGTGTTGGTCATGGCGACCCACGACCAGAGCTGGTTGGTGAGATGGGTTCACGATATACATTACCTCGGGACCACTCGCGCAAGCCTATACAAACAGGCGCGTAGGCTCCCAACGGGAGATTTCCACCCAACACCTAAAATAATATTTACCACTCCCATATTTGGGATAACTGGTAGGACTTGGGCACAGGGCAAAATGGTTAAAACTTTTCACTTAAAGTGCACGGTGTGGCTACCCCCGGCACTTCACTAAATTATAACTGGTAATTTTCCCAGTAGCAAACCTCAAAACCCTTACTGCCTGCTTCTTAATCGGGTTCAGTGGGGAGGACAGGTATTGTACCTTAAGTGTATGGTTAGACTACCCCCTGCACTTTACATAGGTACAATACCAGTCAGACGACCTTCAAGAAAGAAAAAACGCACATTGCGAAGATAACAACGCTGGAAACAACAGCAAATAACAGACTAAGTATATCAAACCAAAAAGATAAGTATTACTCCATTCACTCAATTATCAATAAATTTAGATATAAAACATTACTAATTACAAATAAATATAAATACAATTCAAACACAATTATTCAAATACAATTTTATCTTATCACAATTAAAAATACCATCTCAAATACTATATTAAACCTTTTTACTTCAATATAATTTCCCATACATAATATATTCTTTCTATCTCTTTCAGGTACCACGCCATTTCACAGCACTATTTATTTACTGACTATTCATAAAATCAGCCCCCCCCCCCCCCCCCCCCCCCCCCCTCACTCTATTCCAAATTCTAAATTAATTTTAACCACTTTAGAACTTTTATTAATTTTATTTGGGTGCCTAAGACCTATTCTAAATTTCATGCCCCTTTTTTTGGAAATAACTCAGGCTTAGACCCAACGTCGGCGACATCACCGTATGGTGAAGAAGACGTTAAACCCCAATCCAACAACAACAACAGAACAGAACAGAACAGAATTTTATTTGTATATGGGCCACATGGCCTAAAGTACAATAAAGTGGAAATAATGCAACGGAATCTCACGTGACATTTGCCCGTAACTTAAACATATTTTTCAAAAATATGGCAACATTTTTTATGGTTTTAACATCTTTCGTACATAAGAGACTGTGAATATTTGACATTGGTGGAATATACTTCACACGAAATTATGAGTATTTTTTACAAACAAATAAAACATGAAATTCATCTTCTAGTGCACCGTTGTTACATAATTTACAGACAAAGTTCTTTACATCATTATCTTTTGATTTACGATAATAGTTTACCCTTAGATTGTGTAAAGAAATTCTGAATTTACAAAATGATCTAATCAATGAGATGTCGTTTAAGCTGCAGATATAGCTTTCTGGCTCCAAGAGAGAATTGAAATTACTATAGAATCTTAAAAACTCTGAATTATTTAAACTTACTTGCCAATTTTGAAAAGATATGTCTCTCAGACGTTGTGAAAAAATATTCAAAAACAATGAAACATCGCCAACATCTTGGCTTATCCAAATATAAGAAAAACCACATGTAAATAATTGCATTCTTAGATCTGACAACCAACTGTATTTTCCACAATTATCATTTACTTTTAACATTTTATAACATTGATGAGGATAACGGTGACTTGGCATTCTAATTAACTTAATCCAGTATTTAACAGCACGCAGTTGTGTAGTAGTGAACATATTATACCTACCAACTTCACCCAGAATAGCCTTATTTGATGCAAATTTACCAACTCTCAAAAATCGTTTAAAAAAAGAAGCATGAATTTTTTCAATAGAGTTACGATATTTCAAACCCCAAATTTCAGCACCATATAACAAGATAGGAGCTATTTTGCAGTCAAAGATATTACAGGCTGATTTTGATGAAATTTGATGATTTTTATTAAATAGCTTTAGAATAGGAAACATTGCCTTTAAAGATTGTGATGCTAGTACTGAGCAAGCCTTAGACCATTTAAAAGCTGATGAAAATGTTAAACCTAAATATTTATAAATAATAAGTACTAGCTTTCAAATTTTCTTTGCCAATTTTCCATCTTTCATGACGTGCGATGATACCACCATTACGGAAGACAATAACATTACTCTTGTTCATTTTTACCTCAAATCCCCAGGTCTGACAAAACTTGTCAAGAATATCTAATTGCTTTTGCAAGCCATTTACACAAAACGAAAAAGTAACAATGTCATCTGCAAAAAGTAAAAGTAGAAGATCCTCAATTTCTTGAGTTACAAAAACATCATGGTTACAACCTTTATACATATCTAGAACAAGTTCATTGATGAAAAATGTAAATAAAATGGGGCTAAGCATACATCCTTGCCTAACACCCATATTTGTGGAAAATATTAGTGTTTTACCTTTTGATGTCTGAACACAGGCCCTCACTGATTGATACATACTTTTACGAACATTATACATTTTACCAGTACAACCTTTCATATGAAGCTGAAATAATAATTTTTTCCTGTCTATAAAATCAAAGGCTATTTTAAAGTCAATAAATGCACAGAAAAAGCGTCCACCAGCTTTAGATAAGTATTTAGAGCACAATGATTGTAATATAAAGATATTGTCTACAGTAGAATAGGAACTGCGAAATCCCGCTTGAGATTCCGACAGCAGTTCGTTTATTTCAACCCAGAGTCTGAAACGTCTTTCTAGAATACTTGTAAAGATTTTGCCAGTAGTGTTCAGCAGAGATATCCTTCGATAGTTGTTAGGGTCACTTGTACTGCCGGATTTGTTGATCGGAATAATCATTCCAATATTCCATGAACTAGGGAAACTTCCTGACTCTAGTATTTTGTTAAATAGGAGTGTAAGATAAGGAGTTAGGCAACTTTTCAGAGCTATTAACATTTCAGGAGCCTTTCCACATTTAAGTCTATCTATTGCTGTTTTTGTTTCCTCTTCTGTTATATCGGACGAAAGGAAGACATCAGATTCGAGAGTGTGGTCACAAAAGTGATTGTCCACAAAATCGTCAATATTTTCACAATAACCTCTCTCACAACTGGTATTATTTAGAAGATTTTTAAAATAGACAAACCATATTTCATGGCTTATTGTTGGAGAACTGCTACTGTTACCGAGGCATTGCTTGACTGTTCTCCAAAATTGCTTCAAATCACCATGTTTAGCAGATTCATTAAGTTCCTCTGCTTGCTTCCTTAGAAAACATATCCTCTTCTCTTCACAGCATTGTTTAAAGTTTTTCTTTAGCAAGCAAGTAATCTTTTATGTTTATGTCACTTTTATATCTTCGTAAGTAGTTCAGATGTTTATATTTTTCCGATTTAAGATTTTCGCACTCCTGGTCAAACCAAGGTGGTTGACGTTTACGTGCTGTGTTGCCATGATGCAGTACAGATGGAGACTGGGTTCCACACATAGCAAATAAATTATTTAGTTGGTCTAATGCTTAAGGAATATCTGATTGAAGAGTATGTCTAAATACATCAAGCATATCACCGAACTTTTCACTCTGTTTCACATTTCTTAATTTCTTTACATCTTCTTCTGACAGTCTGTATTTAACAGTTGGGTAAATTGGAATATCTACATCGGTACTCGCATTGAAACACTGGTGTGCATCGGGTAAAAGATCAGAAATTGAACAAACAATCGGCATATGGTCTGATTCACTCCTGGGAACGACAGTAAAATCTTTAACATGATGAAATATTTCAGTAGAAATAATAAAATAGTCAACCACACTTGTACCTTGATGTGATATATATGTATAATTTCCAACTGTGTCACTCTCCGTACGACCATTTACAAAATGGATGTTAAATTGTTTACAAAGTTCAATGAGTTCTCTGCCATAGGCATTGCATTTATTATCAAGTGACTGTCTTGTTTTATTGAAATAATCTGATCTGTAGTTTTCAGGAAGGGGTAAATGGTCGGTATTATCATCAACATCGAAATCAGTTTCAGTTGCTGTTCTTGCATTGTAATCGCCACACAGTATAAATGAACAATCGCCATATTCATGATCAGTTGATATTTGTAAAAGACGATCTTCTAGAGTTCCTATTCCACTATTCTCTGTCAAGTCGTATTCCGGTGATCGTTCTGGATGGATATATATATAGAAAACCAATAAACATGTTGTCATGCGTAACGCTATCTAACTTAAAGAAAATAGTGTTTAGTATACTCGAGTAAAATAATGTGCCAATTCCTTTCGAATACACACAGCTACACCACTAGAAAACCGCCCAACAGTTGATATTTGTGACGGTTAACAAACATAACATTTATAGTCTGGAAATATAGTTTGTAAAGTGTTGAATGCATTAGGATACATAGTTTCTGTAAAAGAGAAAATATCATGTTTACAGCAAAAAGTTATCAAGTCATAGTAAGTATCAGTCAATTTAGATCTTAAACCATTTATGTTCCATGAACAGATGGAAAGCGTTCTACCAGTTGATTTATCTTTATCATCATTGGTAACACACTCATCATCATGTTTATTGAGACCACGGCCACACCTCTAGGAACCTTTCGATGAAGAATCAGACCGATTTCCTGTACTTTGATAAGACTCATTCCTGGTTTTATCGGCCTGTTTCCAGTTTGGTCTGGTTCCAATTTTCTGGATATCTCTTACTGCCTCATCATACACAAACACATTTCCATCAATGACAAGCTTGTCGTAAGACAAATTGGCTGTTAAACCCTTAGATCGTGCTTCTTTCATGAATGGGAAAAGGCTGCTTCGTAATTTTCTTACTCTCTCAGTGAAGTCTTCAACAACGCGAATTGTCTTTTCACCTTTAAGAATCTTCTTCGCACTCTCCAAGATTTGGGACTTATATTGAAGAAGGTAAACCGCACAATGACTGAACGAGTTCCTGATTTCGAATACAGACGATGTGCTCTCTCAATATGAACAAAGGAAGAGAATTCCGTATCCAGATTCAGTTTTTCTGCTAAGAAGGATCTTATTTTAGACTCACAAGATTCCCAAGACTCATTCCTATCATCCTGTATTCCATGAAAGATAAGGTTATTTCTACGACTTTGAGCTTCCATATTATCTGTTTTCTGTTCTAGCTTATCAATTTTATTCTTTAGTTGAGAGTTTTCGGCTTTGAGTTCATCAATTTTATCTTCAAAATTGTGAGAAAGTGTGTCCATTTTGTGATCAAGGGAGGTAAGTTGAGACTGAATGCTCTGCAGTGTTATAGCGAGGTCGTAGAGTGTCGGGGTAGCAATGCTCGGTGGTTTGTGAGTAATGCAAGTACCCGAAACGTTTTTGGCAGAAAGTCTTGTTTGAACACCATCACGGGGGTGGGATTCATCTCCAGGACCAGGGTTCGACTCAATATCATCACACTGGATCATTATGACAGTCAATATCAGAGACAACTTATCAATATATCATTGGTAATTAAAGTTATGATTCGTGATAATCATTCATTTGATGGCACCATAAAGATGATTGGTAAGTACAGCTCACTCCTCTGATTAATGTTGTCATTCCTGGTAACAATTCACTCAATGTCACCACCATAACGATGCTTGGTAATAACAGTTCACTCACACCGGTTATGATATATAAGGGTCGTTATCGATGAACATGTCACCAAAATGGCAAATGCACAGCTAGAGCACCAGTTCATTCCTACTTCACGAGGCGGCAGATACTTGTGTTTGAATGGATTCATGTACCGCGTTGGTAAAAGGAAGGCTGGGGACTGGATATCATGGAAATGCAAGGACAAGGACTGTTCTGCAACTATCTCAACAGTTAATGACATCGTGACTAAAACACATGGACCTCACAACCATCAGCCCGTCCACAACGAGATGAAAGTAAAAGAGTTATTGGCGAATCTTAAGGTAAATTCATATTGTTAGTTAAACAGTTGACATCTGGAATATTAAAGTACATTTCATATCGACAGTAAAGTATTCTGGGGAATCTTAAAGTGTATTCGATAGTAAGAGAGTTCATGGGTAACTTTAAAGTATTTCATGTTGATAGTAATGAGTTAATCAGAGTTATTTTATTTCATTATTTCAGGTCAAGGCTTCATCTTCGATGCAAACTCTCTATGATGAAGAGATCTCTACCCTAAGAGATGGTGCCTGGACAGCCTAATCCCGGGAACTGATTCAGTCAGTTCCGACCTTCACGACCAAGAAGGATGCTCTATACAGAGCAAGACGAAAGACCATGCCCCAATTGCCCAAGCACCGTCGAGATCCCCGACGCCTACAGTACGACGGAAACTGGAGAACAATTTCTGATGATAGATGACGGCGTCTACAATACGATCCTCGGTTTCAGCACCCCTACCAACCTGGATCATCTTTGTGCAGCTTTCTACGATGCATGGCGACGGGACCTTCTATGTGACACCTGTTATATTCTACCAACTGTACACACTCCACGCCATGGTTGGTCAGAAGATGACACCTCTGGTCTTCCTGTTGCTGCCGGACAAGAAGAAGCAAACATACGAGAGAGCTTTTGGTCTCTTGAAGCAAAAGGCAGCAGACCTTGGATATCAGCTTGATCCACAAACCATCCAGGTATGCAATAAATCAATATTGTAAGATAATATATTAATAAAGCACTTGGTTCATGCAAATTAGATACTGTATATATCCATATATATACAGTAATATAATATATCTATCGTGTAATTTAACATTTTCTCAATTTTTCAGATGGATTTCGAAGTGGCAGCGAAAAGTGCAGCAAGGACCGTGTTCCCAACATCAGAGTGGAAGGTTTGTTTCTTTCACTTTACACAGTGTGTTTGGCGGAGGACCCAACAACTCGGCCTGCAGGTAGACTACCGAGAGGATGCTGAAGTGACGAGATTCGTCAGGAGATGTGCTGTCTTGCCACTCGTGCCTACCCACTTGGTAAGTACATTCTTATTTTCATTACATTTTGAAATCATTTTTATATATTCAGATGAGTACATAAAGAATAATAAACGCCGATTTCCTCCTATATTAATATCTATATTAATATATGTCAACATGTACGTCTAAAAATGCATATGTAATCTGATATTAATGTTCTCATATAAAATCACGTATAATATTTATTCTTCTTTTGTTTCAGATTGACACTGTCTGGCTCCAGAAAATGGCCGATATGCACAAATGATGCCAGATGCACACAGCTGGCGGACTACATGACCATCAACTGGCTCGACGGGGACCTGGCCCTCCATCTGTGGAACCATCACGACACCGATGGACCAAGAACAAACAACCATCTGGAGGGGTGGCACAGGTGCATCAAGAAGCTAATCTGCAAAGCCCACCCCAATATATACGAACTCCTGACATTCCTTCTTGATGAGCAAAAGAAGAATGAACTGAACATGGTCCAGTACGAGGCTGGGCAGAGGCTGCCTCCAAAGGAAAAGAAGTACGAAGACATGAAGAGGCGATTCCTAGCCCTACGAGACAGACTGACAAGAAATGAGATTGAAGTGATCAACTTTGCAGACGCCTCGTCCTACTTGTTGAAATTGTAAATGTTGTTATCTCTATTAAACTGTATTACTTACCTCATATCATGTTTCGTTTTCATATTTCGTTTATAAACTCTCACATACTTTTTCACACACCTGATCCCTTAGAATAACAGATTAAGACTATTGTTCTCCGAATTCACCATCGCGTGAAGTGGACCTCAAATTTCCCCCCTTTGTTATTACACGCACCAAAAGGTCGCCTAAACGCGAATGAACCAAAATGAACTACTTATTAATGTTTATATCTTGTACTGTAAGGTGCCGGTTCATTCGCGTTTAGATATAAACATTAATAAGTAGTTCATTTTATTACAGTAAATATAATAATAACAAGAAGACATGGTCATCAACATCCCCCGCCAAATATGTTTTCATCAAAGTTCCCAATATTTTCCTAAATGACCTGTAACAATTTAATAAGTAATTGCATTTATCTCATTTTTGAACTCCATCAAGGTATTGATACCCTAAAGACATAGTGCAAACGTTGTTATTTGAGGATTGTTTTACATGTTTTGTGCCTCTATCGATGTATAACAGCAACAAATTGTATAAAATCGCGTAGCTCTGCTGTCATTTCTTGTCAATGAATGGAAATAAATAAACTGTTACCTCTATGGAATTCAGGTTTATGCAAACCAAGGTGAATTCTGCTGCAAGATTTCTCAAACAGAGCATTGTTCAATCAATGTTAAAGATATCCCAAAGCTTCGTTGTGATCATGAGGAGGCATACACTCGGATGTTTCTGCATGCATTGCATGCATCCCAATCAATTTCAGACAGTCCAGCAATCTTCATTCGGTCAGTTGATACATATGTCTTCATCTTAGCAACATGGGTTTCATCGTTGATCTCATCTCGCCTCATCATGCTTATGCTTTCTCCTGGAAATTCACGGTACATGGATATGACAGCCATGAATGAAGTTTTAGGAGGGTTAGGAGAGGCATTGATAGGCCTTCATGCCTTCACAGGGTGTGATAGCATCAGTGCATTCCGAGGAAAGGGAAAGTCAAAAACTCATGACTGCAAATGCACACTGCAAAATCAGCATTCTCTCTACTAAGCCAAGAGTGGAGTGTCTCAGATAGTCTACAAGAACAGTTAGACAAATTTGTCTGTGACTGATATGGCTCAAAGGAATGTGTCTGTGTCGACGATGTCCGATATAAATGTTTGAGGTTTGGCAATGTCACTGACATAACAATGAATAATATAGATGTGTCCTACTCTAAAACTATCATAAGATTCAACGTTTCACTTGCTAAATGCAAGCTTCTTCAAGAATAACAATGCCACCACACATTCAGTGACAGTTTAAAACTTTATATCAGGAGGGCGAATTACCAGGCAAAGTTATTCCGAAGCTGTGTCATACAGAATATTTCAGCCCCATCAACACTGGACACATCT
This sequence comes from Steromphala cineraria, assembly GCA_916613615.1. Lineage (NCBI taxonomy): Eukaryota > Metazoa > Mollusca > Gastropoda > Trochida > Trochidae > Steromphala > Steromphala cineraria. The sequence goes on along the minus strand of OU744731.1, from coordinate 53,707,063 downwards.
TTCTACGCAGAGCCTAAAATGCCAGTTTCCGAACTGTCATTTTATGCCTTGCTGCAGAGACTTTACTTTTCTGTGCTGCTATAGTGCCCCTACAGACTAGAGAGCAAGCACAGAAAACTCAAGGTAATGCAGCAAGGCATAAAACTGACAGTTTGGAAACTGGCGTTTTAGGTTTTGCGTAGGAAGATGCACTGGACAATGGATGGAAACAAAATGACAAAGGCTTAGGGATTATTTGGAACACATTGCCAATTGCACCAGATGACATTCTCCACAATATCAACTGCAAATGCCACAAAAGTTCCTGTAATTCCTCAAAATGTTCTTGTAAGAGGAATTGGGTGTCCTGCACATTTTTGTGTAGATGTTTGAACTGTCAAAATCGAAAGGTGTTGAAAGCGGATGCAGATGATACAAATACATATATTGACTCGAGTGATGATGACTGATTTACATGATAGTATTGATTGTACAGTTTTGTTCAAACCTTCAAGTAGTTCATATATTCCACAATGCTGATAAATCAATGCTGTTCATATGAAATGACATTGTGATTTCCTTTTTCGGGATATATTGACTGTAATGATTTGTTTAAATAAACATTAAGTATAAAATATAGATAAACAATGCAATGTTTTGAACCGATTGATTTATTGAATTTGTATATTTGACGATAATCTGTTCTGTATTTTCTCTAAATATTAAGTACAATTTTGACAGATTTTAAATGAGATATTCTTCCACGAATTGTAATATGAAATTTATTATATATTGTAAACAGATAAATGTATTTTAAATTAGTCATTTGTGTTGGAGAATAAAATTATCTTGACAATGCTGTTCTTTAATTATGTCACCTGTATGACGGTTATTAGTCTGTCTAACAACCCCTGAAACAAAATATCTTTAAAGACCCACACAAGTCTATATTATTGAAGCAAGTCTAGCTCACTGCAGTTCTGAAAATGAACAGCTTCAGTGGGCTCCATTCAAAGTTATTAGTAGAAAACTGCATTTAATATGTATTTTCATTTCAGAGACTAGACGATCATAGGAAGCGTCCCTATATTTTTGTTTTTTTCTAGACATAAATAATAGATTGTTAAATCTAAACTCCCAAAACTATTATAAACAGCTATCTGTTTCAATGGTATTGTCTCTGAATAAAAAAATCATATGTATTGTCAATAATGAAATTATGTTCATTTCAACATAAAAAATATCCCAAAGGAACACCCCCCCCCCCCCCCCCCCCCCCTCACACACCTTTAACATATCTAAATCTATGTTTATGACATTTTAAATTGAATTATTTTAAATTTTTACAAATATTGAGTAAACACTTATTTATTGAAACTACAAAAATGATCAAGAATGATTATATTTGAAAAATACATTTGACGTATGTGATCCCATCAACATACTCTGTGTCTCTTAAACTAAGTTTTATGGCATCATCAACTAATGTTCTAATAGGCCAAATACATGGTGTAGAAAGGTAAAAATCTGATTGGAGGCAATCTAAGTCAGTTGTGCAATCAGCGACGCCGTTTCAAAGTGGTCATTTGTGAAGCCTCGGTCATTTCCGTATGCTCCGGCATAGCTATCGATGAATCAAACATCCAGGGGAGATAACTCTTCCTTTTAAAAAAATCGCTTCCTACCTTCTCATTTTTTTTTGTTAACTAGTAAAATAAAAAATTTCATAAAACAAATAATGATTTATTCAATTATAAAACAGTTACTATCTTATGAAAAAAAAGCCATATCTGATTTTTTCAATATTCCCCCCTCACACTGTTAATGAAAAGCAAACATTAAGGCATGATATTTTCCATTTTCCAAGAGATGTTTTCATTGGCTGCAAAAAATGGAGATATCTTGAAATGAGGCTTGCTCGACTTGATTTTAGGTTTCTATGATTAGTCAAAGGAATGTTTGGCTGCTTCGTGAATCACGAAGAAAGTTATGACATGCTTCAAGGTTTAAATCCAAATGGTTGTATCACACAATTTTTCAATTTTACCGTACGTTGTGGTTCTCAATTTCGAAGCATATGTCATTGGCAATCTAGTTTGAACTAGCTGTAATGTTATCGTCCCCTTAGTCCTACGTTACATCTAGCTACTAACCAACCTGGTCCGTGTCGAGCATGCGCGGAAATCAGCCAATGAAAAGAGAACTGGCTGATCCCTTCGAATCGGACAATCTCGTTAATACAAGCTGTTAGAATCGACCAATCTAGTTAAAACTAGCTGTAATGTTTATTTCCAATACGTCATACATTAAATCCGGTGGGTTAGTAGCTAGATGTAACGTAGGACTAAGGGGACGATAACATTACAGCTAGTTTTAACTAGATTGATGTCATTGGCTGTACATCCTCTGTACCTACTCGCAGTATTTCTATCTGCAGTGATCGGCATTGTACGGTATGTAAAAGGTCTTTATGTAGTCTTCTGAGATGAACGTACATTAAAACAAGTAATTGTCACAAACGTGACCATGTCACCCGCCGCAATCAAGAATATTTCATTCAACGCGCCAACAACATTTTAAAAAAACCGGTCAAAATGACGTCATGGTCACCCGAATCGATTGATGTTTTTGTATTATCAATATGAAAACTGGTACCAAGTTTGAAGACTCAAGATTGAAGGGTTCATGAGATATGGCACTAACAACATTTTCAAAACTGGTCTTGCCGTGACCTTGAAAATGAGGTCAAGGTCACCGAAAACTTTTCAGGTCTGCATATTTCCTAGATGAAGACTAGTACAAAGTTTGAAGATTCTAGATTGAGAGGTTCATTAGATATCCCGCTAACTACATTTTCAAAACTGGTCAAAGTCTCGTCGTGACCTTGAAAATGAGGTCAAGGTCATTGAAAACTTTTCAGGTCTGCGTATTCCCCAGATGGAGATTGGTACCGTCGCCAAGTTTGAAGATTCTAGGTTGAGCGGTTCATGAGATATTGCGCTAACAACATTTTCAAAACTGGTCAAGGTCACCGAAAACTTTTCAGGTCTGCGTATTCCCAAGATGAAGACTGTTGCCATTTTTACAGTTTCTAGGTTGAGCGGTTCATTAGATATTGCGCTAACAACATTTTCAAAACTGGTCAAAGTCTCGCCGTGACCTTGAAAATGAGGTCAAGGTCACCGACAACTTTTCAGGTCTGCGTATTTCCCAGACGAAGATTGTTACCATTTTTAAAGTTTCTAGGTTGAGCGGTTCATTAGATATTGCGCTAACAACATTTTCAAAACTGGTCAAAGTCTCGCCGTTACCTTGAAAATGAGGTCAAGGTCACCGAAAACTTTTCAGATCTGCGTATTTCCCAGACGAAGATTGTTACCAAGTTTGAAGATTCTAGGTTGAGCGGTTCATTAGATATCGCGCTAACAACATTTTCTGGTCAAAGTCTCGCCATGACCTTGAAAATGAGGTCAAGGTCACCAAAAACTTTTCAGGTCTGCGTATTCCCCAGATGAAGACTGGTACCAAGTTTGAAGATTCTAGGTTGAGCGGTTCATTAGATATCGCGCTAACAAGAAGCGGGACGGACGTACGGAGCTGAATACTATGTCCCCCGCTTCGCGCTACGCGCGGCGGGGGACAAAAAATTGACCTGTCAACACAATCATCATTCTTTGAAAAAAGATTATTAAAAAATCTAAATTTTTCAATTCACGAGTGATATATTCAGCCAAGTTAACGGATTCTTCCCACAGTCGCAATAAGTTAGCAATGAAGTGAATGCTTCTCAATGTGTATATCACCATTTCAGTAAAAGGTTTCTCGCCATGATTTACACATGTGCTCCATGTGTTAAATACAAAAACACCCGTTTACGTAATATTGGCATTTAATGTCTAGATATTCATTCTCTGGAGTTTAGTGCAAGAATATTTCGATCCTAAAAGTAAATTTCATTTTAAAAAGCGATTTGACATGCATGTCGAAAATAAAATAAAGATTTTTGTTCATGCATTCATGAATTTAATTTCATAGGTATGGTTTAAGATATTCTGCATTCACTTAGAGTATCGCTCAAAACTGTAACGGGGAAAGCTCAATTGCTAGAGCATCCGCATGTTGAACGAACGCCTCCGTTAAAAATTATTAAATCCTGATATGAATGCTTTGGTCGGAATAAAAACAACAACATATTATTGAATATATACTCTCGAAAAAAGAAACGCATTTTTTCAAAGAAAGCATTGCTTCATCTTTGAAGCAAACATGTCACATACTTTCAATGGTAACAAAGGCGAATTTTATTTATCATCCAAAAGTTGCTACCATAGTAGATATCGCTTTTCTTAGATCAAGCGATATCTACATTGTAGATATCGCTACAATCAAATCGTCATAATCCTATTACATCATCAGTTAAATGACATCACAAGGCTTTGGCGTCACTTAGAGTAGAGCCGTGCTTTTGATTACGGCCTAATCCGTCGAATTTTCAAAATTGAACTGTACCTATCCATCGAATAACGCTTGAGTGATTTTGTACCGATCGGTCGAATCTTGGCGAGCATGAGACCCTGGGAGAATCTAAGTTAATTAATGAAGGGGTGTACGGGTTGTTTACAAGCATTACGATTGATCACTTGAAATGAAGTAAGTTGCTTACACGATAAATCTTATTTCATCGACGGATATATTACTGAGTAAAGGGTTCATACTGTAAAACCCCTTTCTGTTTATATAAATTTAATCCTTTGATGAAGGGTACAAGTTAAATGTTTAATTGATCCTTTGTGTCCCTATTCAAATACATGTATGACATATGCATCACTTTCAAATCATTTTACTTATACTTTGGCATTACTTCCAAGTTTTTACCACTCTCTAACTTCCATTAAATTTGATGATGTCCATGACCTCTTAAAATATTATGCCCATACTATTTGGCTATAATTGAGGCATGGCCCTCACGTTTTATATTGATAATGTTATTTACTCTATCAATCCATCTTTATTTCTTTGTGCACAGTGGAGGCCATAGGCCAAGTCTACATTTCAGATTCATAGAGCGATTTATATGTAGATAATCACAAGGTTTTTAATTTACATAAAAAAACAATACTATTGACAAGTGACGTGTACGATTCTTCTTAAGTCTAAACACAAATTCTGACAAAAAATACTATTTATTAAAATTTTGCTGTTCCCAAATATAGCTAAATCCAAAAGTGTAGATAATATTTTATAGAATTCTTTATATATTTACTCATTATATACAACATCGCACCATCTTATCTTCAAGTGATCAAAAATAAATGAATGAGAGTCCAAACACCCCCTTTGTCTTATTTTGAAACGTTCCAACGTTATGTAAGCCAATCAACAGCTAAAATCACAGTACCGATCCGTCGAATGGATTTTTCTATTTTTAAACTAGAAATTCGACGAATCGGTATGCGACCGTGCTTTTCCCTACACCCGAGTAAAGGAACACTCGTGGTGTTATTGCAAATTATTTCAACCTTACTATTAATTGATTATTCAAAATTTAACGATAAACAAAATAGATTCTTCTGTTGGTTTTAACAGGGGAATTTATATACTTAGTGTATCAACAAATATATCAGCCAAATCACTGTTCGAAAATTCCGCACACTTGGCTGGTAATTCCGTAAACGAAGGCTGCCTATTCCGTACACCTGCCGAAATATGTGTTAATTTTATTAAATAAACATAGATTGTTAAAGATAACTGATCTAAACGAATCTTGAAGATGTATTTGACAATGTTTTGGTTTTTGAATACCTGACGAAATAGCAACGTGGTCTCAAACACATTTGTAAGATACTACATAGTATACCAACAGTGGTGATTTTTCACGTTTTCGTGACAACTGTAAACATAGAACGTCAGGAGCAAGTTTTTAAAGCTGTCCTCAATAACAGTTTAACTTTATTTTCGCTGCTTACATAATCCATATATATCACAAGCAACTAAATCTTTTGACAATTTCAACGCTTTATTTGTAGCGGAACAATTAAATCTGGACTAGGCTCTCAGAGTAAAAGATTGTTATTTACCTTTATTTTTTGCGGTTTATATAATATATCTTCATTATATATCACCATATAAGGCTATAAACACGTACAAGATCTAAATCAGATGTCATAAATCATCTATTTCAGTTTAGATACGAAAAGGCTAACAAGGGAAACGCCATACATTTCGCATTTTCCTTTTAAAATTCTTAAACGGATACTATCCTGTCAATATTTTGTGTTGTAGAGTAAACCATACTAATTCAAGGGGGCAAAGTTGGAAATAACAGCTAAAAATGAAAGTTTAAAAAAGTTTTATGGGTGAAAATCATGAATGACATTTTCTGTTTGGTGGCAGTGAGAGGGTTAAACCGTATATCGGTGGACGGAATAACAAGCACCCTGCAAAAGCAGTAAATTTACCTGCGTGCTATTCCGTACACTATTTTCGTTTTTATAATGCAGTAATTTGATTCAGGTATGACTTTAGAATGTTTATAAAGTTCCAAACATGTTATCCCAATGACTTTATTCTATATAAAATTTCATATTGATAAAGGAATGGTCCGATAAGCGTAAAGTAATGAATTACCTTGAATGACGTTAACTGTGAAGGTCAGGGTTAAAAATGGGCGTGGCCAACCACATTCAACCAATTACCATTTTTTCAAAATATTTGACAGTAAATGACAACTTGAAAAAGCAAACACGTTTTCAAAACTGTTTTGGCTTCGGCGGGAATTAATTTTTACATTTTACAAAACAAACCAGAAACGTTACAAAGTAAAATATCGAGGTGTACGGAATTAGCCGACCGTACGGAATAGCACGGCTCAACTCTAGATAAGATAGATAAGATAAGATAAGATAAGATAATTTATTTGCACAGAGAACACCCTTCTTGGGCAGAACACAGATGACAATACTATGATGTCATAGAGTTCATGACGTAACAATGCTATGACGTCATAATGCTGATGATGTCACAATGCAATGACCTCACTGCTCAAGAAATCTCATGGCAGTTTCGTGTTCAGATATGTTCATTCTTTTGCTAATAATAACTGTTGAAAAATGATTTGGATGATCAACTCGTGTTGATATATTTGATATCAGAAGACACTTGAAGTAGGTAGTTCGGAGTACTTATGCGCATCTCCCATTGTCATATAAAATTCGGTCCTGATGACGTCACCTAATGATATACAATACTCTCCTACACGCGTTTATGTCCTTCGCCGTGCGCTGGCTGAATATTCATTGTGTGCATTGGTCATTTAGGTTTTAAACCATCTAAATCATTATCAAAACTGAAGTACCTCGTGACTCTCGGGTCTATGGTATGTAAACGAAGCGATCACGCCATATTACATGGCACATTGGATAGAGAGTACGGCAAAATATAGGGTTATCTATTTTATAAAATGATGTAGTAGATCAATATGTTATTACTAGTAAGCAGCATGTAAACCTAGCGACAACGTTCATATTTGTTCTAATCTTTTGTGGAGGAATATTATGGGATAGGGACCATTCATTTTAGCAACGTGAAGCAATAGCATTATTTTAATTTCTAATATTCTATGTATCCTCTCAAAAATAATGAATAATCTTCTTTCACAACTATGTTGACACCATGAAAATAAAAAAGGTGAAATTAAGAAAATAAAAATCATTCTTGAAGATGATGTTTTTTCACATTGTTGAAATTGATATGCAAAGTAGAAAGTTCATATTTTCGTTAAAGGCCGAAATATTATAACTCGATACGACATTGATATCTGTTAGAATGGACATATGCAAATTACTCAAACTTGTCCTTTGAATTATCAAAAAAATATAAGTGTTTTCTATTAATATTGTAAGCTAAGTTGGAAATACGTTTCTCCGGCCCCAGGAAAATGGAGATGATGCTTTCAGACATTTATGACTGGAAGTAATCAGAGGGAATTTATCCCCACGTATACCCCCTTTGAGATGTGTAACGTATTGCAGCAAAATTAACAATCTCATGCAAATGAGATTTGTTTTAAATGCTTTATATTCACTGACAATTATGTCTTAGAATTCGTTGCTTGTGGCATTTGGTATTCCCGATTCAATTTAATGTATGGCATTAGTAAAAATTCATATTTGCCTACATTTACTTCATATCATTGAACTACTGAGGACATTTACGAGGCATTACGTGTTAAAAGGTAGTAATCATAGTTTTTACTTATCTTCTGATCTATATTTAATTGATTTGTGATGAAATATTACAAAGAATATTTTCTCTTTGATTGAAATGACTGGCCCCTACATTCATCCGGGTACGTTACTCATTTCTCTTCTGACACACATATTTGAATATGCATATAAGGGCCAACCAGTGTTGGGGCGGGGCGCATCTGCTGTCGAAAGACTGTAAACAACAGCTAACAATACGAATGTTTTTGGTCAATTAAGTCCATTTCCCCTTTGAATTTATGTGAAAATAATTGGCTGTGTTCTAATGAGATGTTCTTTGATCAGGAAAAAGTATAAAAACTATAATTCATTCATTTTGAATTTTCTATCCGAACCACCTAACACTTGGGTGAGATTGTCTATATATCCTTAAATAAAGAGTTAGCCAACTCATGACAACTAGATTTAGCGAGGTTTCAGTCTTCTGTATACCACAAGATGGCGTTGAAGTTAGTATTAAGTTTGGCCTGACATTTCCTTGGAAGTCGATGAAGTCAATCATGCCCAGGGACCATATGTGTCTCGATGGAATTATTTAGTGAAAATCATAATATCTCTATTAATATTGTGTTCTTTATTGCAAACGTGGTACAAAATTATGCTATAGCTTCTACAAAAATGACTGTCAACTTGAATCGGTGCAGGATTTTTTCAACTGCCATGGCATTCGAGACTTCGAGAGCCACGCGCTTGGCGACTCGTACCCCACTGGGAGGTTGACATATTGAACTTGTTTCCTGCTGAGTGCAAGCGCGTTTCGCTCGTGATATTAGTGGAACTACTTTCAAGGGAAGTCACTCTGTCTTAATAAATGGCGTTTGTGACAACGCCGCAGAAACAACCCAATAGACTATGTTTAAGTTTTAGCCTATATATATTAACGAATTATGAAAAGTTATAATCATTAAAATGTCGACACAATAGGGGAACTAATGGGGACATAAAACATGAAAAAATGTTCTTTGTTGATTTATAATCGAACTTTCCCAAAATGCATATGTAAATTAGACAGACTCATGTAACCTACGAAGACTAAAGTATTATATTTCGATTCGATATCATTTTGATATTGTAGAAACATTATGCAAATTACTCCAACTTGCACCAAAGTATTCTAATAGTTTGTAAATCTTAAATTCCACATTTGCTATTACTGACGATGTCCACTTTTTAACGTAACCATGACTGTTTAGTAACCGGAAGTAGGCTCGAAGACATTTTACGGATCGTATTGAGTCTGCAAACGTGCACACATTTTCAGGTAGCATTTACTCAATACTTAGGTCGAGTTGGTAGAATGTTATGTTCTTTTTTTCGTTAAGTGTGTTAAGGACTTATTCTAAGTGTCGTTATCACAATTATTAATTCAAAGGTTTCTGAAATGGAAATTCACCGTGCGGTCCCTACTTTTGTAGCAACCAAGCCAGAAGCTGGAATATTATGCTTTTTCCAAAGCCAGTTGGTAGCACTCCTATGCAATCTTGATTGTTATAGGCATATTTCAGAATTTCAATCTGCTTTTCTTTCAATTGACAAGTGATACCAAGTGTTTAGCGTGATTTCATATGACAATGGGAGATGCGCATTAGTACTCCGAACTACATCCTATTTACAACATGTTTTATGAAAAGAGTGAATGGTTTAGGTTCAGAGCAAAAGCATGTTAAATATCAATGTTATTCATGAGTTTTGTGTTACTAAAGAGGACTGAGTTATGTATTTTATTAACTACTTTCTGAATTACAAATCAGTTTTACAAAAAATTGCTTATGGCCTTTTGAGCCACCTCGCTATTATTATGACCCAATGTCGAAATGATTTTGATGTCATTATGATGTCACGTCACATCTTGTAACTGCTTGATATAATTACACAGTGTGTAATAACTGTATAGATATATTAAACAGCCAAAGGACAATAAATAAATTCTTTATCTTAATTGTAAAAAGTATTCATTAACAAAAAGGGTTCCTTTGAGCAAGAGCCTGGAAAATATAACAACTCTCAAATCACATATTTTTATATTTTATTGCACTACATATGTAAGCAAAATCAATACAATAAAGTAAAGGTTGATTGTTTTACCAGTAAGTTGATCAGTTAATGGTTTAAAGATAACAACTTTTATGCTTAAGAATAATTAGCATATTGGATTAACAATTTAACAATGTGACAAGAGCACTTTTGTTAACAAATGAGAAGAAACAAAGAACATTGAAAACATCCATTAACTAAACAACACCTATCAAAACAAATTATTCAGGTAACAATAAATCAATAATCAGTATAAAGAAATATCAAATTTAATCAATCAAAGCTAAAACTGCAACTGTCTAGTTTTCAAATATATAATCTGAAAACAGTGAATAACTGATTTAAAGAAGATATAGTGTTGTTTAAATTGTACTAAAGCACTTGTTCATATAGTAACGCATTTTTCTAATATTTTTAAAAATCGAAACTGTAAAATGCATGCGGGAAACCATTCACCTTCTTTAAACATCAACTGATAGAACTATTCAGTTCTAAAACATGTTCATATATTGACAACATTATTGTTAAAGGGTCGTTATTATATAAATAAGTTTCCCACTCATGACAATTAGTGTATATTGTATAAGATCCATGTACATTATTCAAAGTGTATATGGTTTAGAGGCAATGCAATAAACAATAAACACTTTAACTATGACTAATAACCTTTTAAGATAATGCTAAAATATAACACCCAGTTATGCACTATTTTGGTTATGGGGGCAGTCTGATCATTTCTACTGATCCTCTCCTTCACATGGTTCATACAGCCAAAACAGAATAAAATACCAGTACTTTTCAAGGACATTTTCGGTTTTCAATGCCGCTGTTATCCAAAGTGCTGCATTGCGACATCAGAATTTCCCACAAAAAAAAAGATCGTGAGAAGCTGAAATTATCGTTTTCTTTGGAAAGATTAGAAGCTCACATTGAAAATTCAAGTACTTTTCCAGTATCAAAACATAACTCAAGGTCTTTTCAAGGCCCGTACGAACCATGCTTCAGAAATTGGAAACTAAGAATGACGTTTGATTGTTCCACATCAATATTTTGTTCTTATAACCCTTATCTAAACATTGAATGACAATCTTGGGTCATACTTGACCAAAAGCATTTTTAATGTCATTTTCAGAATGTGTTTACAATGATAACATATTTATGAATATGAGTAAATCTGGTTCATAAAACATACGTAAAGACTATCCCGAAAAATAATTATTCGGGTCAATACAAGCGATAACAAATATAGAGCCATATATTATAAACTTAGAGGAGTATGTTGATATAATTAATATTTATCATGAATGTACATATTTTCAGGTCTAACTTTGGTGATTTTTAATGACTAATAGGCTCTGGGGTATTTTATTACCCCTGCCCTTCCACAAGGGTTTACAACGTAACAGCACTTTAAGAATAAAGTCTTAAATGTCAGTACATGAATGCAAGGATCAGTTTGGTCAAGCCAATAAGAGTGATTAATTGTGATATCAAAGTATACTACAGGAGGTTCAAATACATAGGTAGGAAAAGTACACAGTTTACTGAATTCAAATTATATTTGACAAATATGCGTATGGACATTTGTAATATTTTGAATTTTAACTTGTGATCTATCAAATCATATATCCTTTGCTTGTTTGGCCAAAACCATGAACGTGATCCTCAACATTCGTGAATCATGGTGACAAAATATTACAAAAGAGAAAACTTTCTGATGATAAATCTTGTATAACAAACTATTTTTGAAGTTATTTGCTCATTCCAAGGTAAATATTTCATATTTCAAGATAGTTTATAACATGAAATAAAGATTTATGAGAAATCTGTATGCATTTTTCTTGTTTAATTTTGGTCTGAAAATTGTTGCTAGTTTTTACTATTTTAGTTTTAAAGGCAATATATTGTGTATGGAATGATTCAAGATACGAAACATGATATTTGTCACTTGTCAACCACAGAAATATTTCCTTAGAATTGTTATTAAGCATCATATTGACAATCCCCTTTCTTCAGGATTGACTTGTCATCGGTCAAACTATCAAACATATTAACATGCTCTTGTATACCATTATCACAGTTATGGTTACATAACAATTCATAGATACGTAAACTATTTCCCTAACAATGTATGAAAGAATTTACAACTAGAAGTGTTTTTACTTGTAAAAACATATTTATGTCACCCCCATACACCGTTTCAGCTGAATATTTGAAAATACATTCAACTATTTTAAAACTCAAATGAAAACCATGTTATTTATATAAAACAGCATGAACTGTAAGTTTTGGTTACATTTGATTTTTATCTATAGGAATCATTAATCAATATCTACAAAGTTTGTCATGTAAACTAACCCTCCCATTCAAAATTACAAATTACAAACTGTTACTATTTAAACAAAAAAATGAATTGAAAAGAACCTCCAAAGGGCACATCTACATTATATAAAGAGGATATTGGGGAAGATTGGTCAAGTAGTTTCAGAGTGATGCTCCGGAAACGAATGGGGACGCGGACGCGGACGCGGACGCGGACGCGGACACGCGACCCTTTTGGGGGGGGGGGGGGGGGGGGGGAGGGGGGGGGGAGGAGGGGGGGGGGGGGGGGGGGGGGGTTGCATAATTGGTAAATAAGTCAAGAAGGATTTAAATTGTAACTATTCGAAAATTGCAGATGACGTAAGTTTCATGATAATTATACTTATTCTGACTAAACAGAAAAGAAGATACAAGTAAAGGGTTTCCATCATGCTTTTACTGGAGAAAGTCATGCATTATGTTGAACTGTACATGTACAAATTGTTATTTGTTTTACAATATACGTATACTGTATATACATGTTTATGTAACAATGCGGAGTGTAAACCCCAACTATGAAATCAATTGTTACATCCCATCTGATTTATATAAATGAAAGGGGGGGGGGGGGGAATTAATACATCTAAAAGCATTACTTGTTAATAAGATATAACTCACACAAGTACTACTACAAGCTGCAATGGCTTACAAAATTTACAATTCAGTCTTTAACAATCAGTGATTGTCCAGATAAAGAAGCTATCATTTCTGTCCTAGGCAACTTTCACTGAACAGAATACTATTTGAAGGATAACAAGTGTTTGTCACTGAGGTGACATTATCCCCCGCCGCAAATTATGAATCAATTATTGGCTGTGACCTCTTATTTGTTGTCAGAGGGTCACGAAATCTATAAACTGTGACCTCCAAAATAATTTGAAGGTCACCAAAATCGACTGGGCCCGGCGCCTTCCCAATAAGATGCATTGTGTAAGCTATGAAGAGAATCCAGTGAATGAATCTTGAGATATCCCGCTGACAAGGGTAAAATGTCAAAGTCTCGTAATGACCTTGAAATGAAGGTCAAGGTCTTCCCCAGGGAAGGTATATGTAAGATATGAAGAGAATCCAGTTGAAAGTTCTTGAGATATCATGCTAACAAGGGTAAACATGCAAGTTCACATGTCCAAAAATTCAAAGTTCCGCTGTGACCTTGAGAATAATGTCAAGGTCACCAAAATCTAATCAGCCCAAGGTCTTCCCAAGGGGAAGCTATATGTAAACTATGAAGAGATTCCATTATACAGTTCTTGAGATATCGCGCTAACAAGGGTAAAATTGCAAAGTGTCCTTGTGACCTTGAAATGAAGATCAAGGTCACAAAACCCATTTGGACAATTACTCGCACTGAGGTGAACATATATGCAAAATATGAGAAGGATGTACAGAATAGTTCTTATGTTATTCCATTTCGTACGTACGGACGGACGCTGCCGAATACTATATCCCCCGCTTCGCGCTAATCGCGTGGCGGGGGATAATATAGAAACAAATAGAGAAACAAAACCAGAGTCAAAACAACATATGGGCACATGTGCAATTGATGGTTTTTTTCTCAAAAGCAGGCCATTATAAGAGGATGAACAATAATTGCTGACAATATCTGCATGTGATTCAAGTGAAAAAAAGTTTTTTTTTACAATCTCTCATCAAGATTTTTGTCACAGTTGTTTATTCATCTAAAGATTCAAACACAAAACTTCAATCAATCATAAGCATCTACTGGAATACGATGAGATACTCTGGATAAGCCTGTGTATCTGAGAATATGACAAAGGTTTTGGGGTTTGATGGGTCATCAACAACACTGTCATACAAGTCCTGTACGTTACTCTCATCCTTGGGAGGTGGAACCCGCCACTTTGGTTTACCTTGTGTGAAACTGCCTGTCAACACTTTACTCTGGAACATGTAACGATTTCCCTTTGCATGAGCAAGCGCGTACTGACTCCATGCTGCTTTACCAGCATTACTTGTGAAGTAAACTCCCTCTCCATACGCATTCTCTGAAATATTCAATGTTTATTCAAAATTAAATGATAATGAAGATAAGATTATCTATATTGCCATCTTTATCACTCAAAATAACATAACCCTTTGTTATGCTGGTACCTTTTGAATATAGTTTCTCTTCAAAGTTAAGATACGCATTTTTTCATCGTTGACGTATCTAGAATTTTTAAAATCAGGGCACCCATTGAAAAGGTAGGGATCACAGCTCGGATTAACCCTTGATTTCATTATAATTGAATCAGAGGATCATCTTTCAAACATTCAGATCGTTTTGAGGATAAAACATAACTTGAACTGGCGCTTCACCTTGGCTCCCAGGTGCCATTGGAACACAACTAAATACCAATTTACTTTGTAATGAGGACAATAAAGAATTAAAAAAAAGAAATATGACAGGTCAGAGATCCATATTCACAACAAAATCCAGTGATCAAGTTCCCTATGTTTTGATTTAATGACATGTTGAATCATGAACAATACTCACGCTCCTTGTCACAGTAGCTCCTATTGAAGCCTAACTTTGCAATGCTCATGGCTGCGTCCTTGTTCGTACCGTGCCAGAGAGTCCGTTCCACCGTCACACCGGGGTTCTGTCTTGAGAGTTGATCCTTCTTAGCCTGGTACATCCGGAATAGAGTCTTGCTCTGGATGCGATCAATCTGGAACGCAATGACAACACTTCAAACATCGTAGTAGTGCAGTGTTACTGGATTTGATCCACATGGGACACATTAACACTTCAAATCTCATGACTGAACAGAGTCTAAAGGTGGCATTCCATATGTATGTTTTCATATGTGATGCGTGTTGGGTGATGCTTAATGCATGTTGCCCGTATTTGATCTGCGTAAATGCATACTGCGCTTTCAGACACACTCATGAGCGTCCCGGTGAACACGCACTACGCATTACGTATTGCACACTACACAATACGCAAACATGGAAATAACTTCTACAATAATAGTGTAAAGTGTTGATTACTCATAACGTATTGCACACGCATTAGGGATTGCGTTTAACGCACTACAGACACATAAAATGCCAGCCTAACTCTGACTTGGGTCAACGTAGAACACAATCAGAACACTTCAAATGTCCTGGCAGAACAGTCCTGCTCCGAATCTGACCATATTTTTTTGACATAAGCTCAGCTAGCCAATCAACAAGACACGATTGATCATGAATGTGTATTTTGAAAATTGGAACAAGCTGATTTTATCTCATGAGTGCACTTTCGAGTTCATTTCACAGCATTTGACAAATTTGAATAAATAATTCAAATGCGGTATATTTCATAGTTTGTTCCCTGTCTGTGTATCTGTGTTTTTGTCTGTCTGGTTGTAACAACCTTTAACCTTGCTCATAACGTTTAATTGCTTGGTGGTAGACCTTTGATATTTCATATGGTTATCTATCATGATAAGACCTTTCAGATGGTCATAAGTTTTCACCTCGACCTTAGCACAGCAAGCATTTTTAAAAAAACTAACCTTCGCCATAACTTGATTGAATAGAGACAGACCTTTGATATTTCACATGTACATCTGTCATGATAAGACCTTTCAGATGAGATCGTCATTATTAACATCGTGACCTTGACTTTGACCCAGCAAGCATTGTTTGAAAATATACAGGTACATATTTACATAACAATTTATACATTTGCAATTTACTGATATCCAGGGGCATTAGTGTTTAACAAACACATCTTGTTTTAAAAACATGCTACTGCCACTTAAAGATTAAAGCTTTAGTATTACTTAGAGGGGGTCATTGTCTAATGGAAAATGAATAAAGTTCATACCCTGACAATTTGTCCTGGATCATTGCCTTTAAATGCTTTTGTGAAGTTGTTCCTGACTGTTGCAAATTCACTTGAGTTGATGTTGACTGCCTTTATCTCCATATCCTTATCACTTGCCATGGCTTCCCATGTGCCTGGCAAATTTTCATTAGCCGCTGAAAAAACATAGATCTAGATGTTGGCTGATTTTAGGAATAAATTCGCACCAACCTGTAGAGGTTGCTGATTCTTTGAAGGGAAAACTTCCATTGGGTACCTTATTGCAATTTCATAAATCAGATGAAAATAACACGAAAGTTGTAGAAATATTGGAAATATTACGATAAAAACTAAAAAACTTACCCGATCGTACTTTTGCCTGCCCACTACTCGCCCCTTACATACTACGTGCGACTACTTAACAAGGGGAAGTAATCCCTACCCAACCTTCACTTTCATAGCTAATTACGAATAATTAGTCAGAATATGGCGGGAGGAGGGAGCCGGTTACCCAATGGAAGTTTTCCCTTCAAAGAATCAGCAACCTCTACAGGTTGGTGCGATTCTTTTTCAGGGTAAAACTTCCATTGGGTACCTTATTGCAAAATACAGACTCCTATAGATAATACATGGGAGTGGAATTCTGACTGAATAAGCTGTGAATACACACTATCCTTAAAGCTAAAATAAAATTTTAAGCTAAGGAAAAGACTTAACTCACAGTGTCTACTTGACAGCCAGCAGGCGAGAGAGAGGGGTAAGTGGGTCAAATATGCCAAGCTAAAAAAAAGCGATTACGGCTAAAATAAGGAAAAAACCCACCCCCCCCTTTTTTTTTGTAAAAGGAAAGGTAATTTACAAAATATGCCCAGAAAAGATCTCCCTGAAGCGGCAGAAACCCTCTGACGTGCATAAAACGTGAACTTGTATTTACAAGTGCAGATATTAGTAGAAACTGGGATCGCCAAAACTTGGCAAGAACCTCAAAGTGCCTACCCATAAAAAACAGTATGTCAAACCTCAACCAAACAAAGCCCATTCAGCTAAGGTTGTTGACCCTGCCCATTGTCGAGAACTGACTGACCAAACCGAGCACGCTCCCTGGAGTGTTTGTCCAATTGATAGTGCTTAACGAACGTACTCGGCCGGCTCCATATAGCCGCGGAGCAGATCTCCTCAATGGGCAGGGCTGCAGCATACGCCTTCGACGTTGCTACTGCCCTAATTGAATGAGCCTTCAAACCCTCTGGTGGCGCTTTGCCCTTGTGGACATAGGCCATGTAAATAGTGGATACTAGCCATCTTGAGATTGTCTGTTTACTCGCTGGCAGGCCCACCTTTCCGCCTCCATAGCAACAGAACAGTTGTTTATCCTTGCGAATGCCTCTTGTACGCTTGAGGTACACTTTAAGAGCTCTACATACATCAAGGATATGGGTTTCACAGTTAACTGAGGACCAAGCCGCGGTGGCCTGGCAAAGGACGGGAAGCTCAATAGGAGCGGTCACATGAAAATTGTGATCAATCTTTGGGCGGTAAGAGTCCGGCAGTCTAATGCTGACTCTGTCTTTGTGAAAGACAGTCAGCTCGGGATCCGAAGACATAGCATGTATATCTCCGACCCGCCTACCGGAAGTTACCGCCACCAAAAAGGCTGTCTTCCAGCTCAGTAACTGAATGGAGAGGGAGGAAGGGGTGCGAAAAGCTGGCCCCGAAAGCCAGTCAAGGACCACTGATAGGTCCCAAACTGGACTTATCCTCCTAACTGAAGGACGGATTCTGTCCACACCTGACTGAAAATCTCTGTACTAAGGGATGAGAACCTAAGACAGTTCCATCTACAGGGATATGGAAAGCTGAAATGGCCGTAGAGTAACCTCTGATAGTCGAGGCGGCCAGGCCAGCCTCCAGTCTGGATTGCAGGAACTCTAAGACTGTACCTACAGTCGTAGAAAAGGGATCGAGATACCCTCTAGCGACACACGAGTGGGAGTAACAGGCCCATCGATCCTCATACTGAAGGTTTGTCGAATCCCTCCGCGAAGCCAGAATGGTACGTGCTGGTGCAGAAATTCCGCTCTTCTGGAAGCGATTCCTGACAAAGGCCAGGCCACCCACTGAATCCTGGGATTCGGGTGGGGCTCTCCTTCCTGAGACAGTAGATTTGGTCGACACGGTAATAGAACAGGAGGCTGAGCTAGCGCTTCCATCATTACCGGAAACTAGCTCTGTGATGGCCCCAGAGGTGCGAGAAGCACTAGCCGTCGAGCAGGTTGGGCCGACAGTTGACTCAGAACTCTGGGTATCAGAGGTCCCAGCGGGAAGGCCCATAGTACTCTGTCCGTCCAGTCTAGATGAAATGCGTCTGCGGCAACAGCCCTTTGATCGGTGACTCGTGAGCAAAACACTGGTATCTGATGGTTCGTTCCAGAGGCAAACAGATCCACCTGGAATAATCCGTACAATCGGGAAATAATCTCGAATATCTCCCGATTGAGCCTACATTCGTAGACTGGGATCACTCTCACCCTCTGCTGGTCGCACCACAGCAGAAACTGCCAGGTCTCCTGCAGGAGAGAGGGGGAGACAGTCCCCCCCTGCTTGCGGATATACGTATTGGCCGTTTGGTTGTCCATTTCTAGACGAACAATATGGCCCCTGACCTGAGGCAGGAAGTGCTGGAACACCAACGGCAAATGGCCATCCCTGAGCATAGTCAGTACCCAGGGATTGGTCGTGGCCTTTTCCCACTCCCTGATAAACAGGTTCAAGCGGCCCCCGACTGGAACATGGGGTAACAAGCAGAGAGTCCTGGTCCCCAGCGGCCCTACGGCAACTGGGGGGAGGATCTCGGAGGGTACTTTCAGACGAGCTACTGGGCAGCCTTCGCCTTGCCGCGGCCCCGAAAAGGCTGTTGAGAGCCACCCTTCTGCTTGTTCTTCTTGCCTCTGCCTGGAGGGGGGTGGATTGGACCCTTCCAACATTGGAGCGCTGCCTTTTTTGTTTCGGCTTATCCCAAAGGACCTTGGTCTCAATCAGGGTGTTTGCCGTCTCCGCAGCGTCCTTAACTACTTGTTTTGTCCCAGCAAAAAGGGAATCCCCCAGCCGAAAAGGCAAAACAAGTAGTTTATCTTTTGTGGCTTTTGAGTATTTGGATACCGAAAGCCACATATGGCGCATGCTCATGACTGCACTCATTAACTGGCTGGAGCAGCTACACAAGTTGTCCTTAACCAGGAAACTCTGAACCTCGGCTGAAGAATCGGTGTTATCGCTTGGTTTACTCAGCTTCTGCTGCAGAGCAGTCAGATATGCAGAGTAAACACAGATCCTCAGCTGTTGACTAGCGTTCCTGAATTGCTCCTGAAAGCATTGGAACGCAGTCTTCAGCGTCGGCCTGCACAGCGGAAAAGGAGGCAGCCTTCGGCCCTGCTTGGTCGAAGACCCTTGCAGAGTGACCGAGGACACAACACACTCATCGTACCCGATAGGAGAGGATCAATCACCACAGAGGTCAGAGAGGGCAAGATGCGGAGTCGAGTCTCCGATACTTTCGCCGCGGCGAAAGCATCGCCCTGAAGGCAGAACTCAGTCGAGTCTGACGTTTCCTCAGGCATGACCGCCTGCGGCAGGGCACAGGCGATCTCATCACGCACCTGACGCAGGGAAGTCGCTATCGTGTTCGGTGGATCAGTATCACCAGCATCCTCCGAATCCTCATCAGACTCAGAGACGAAGTCTTGGTCATCTAGACCAACTTCCATCTCCTCGTCTAGAGAAGAGTCGGGAGGAACCTGATTTTCCTGACGACCTTGCACAAAGGCGGTGGTCAAAACCTGGTTCGACGCAGGTCCTGGTTCCGAGACTCGATCCCAGAGGTTGTCTGAACAACATGGGAAGTACTCTTGGGCAGACCCTGGACGGTGGTGACCCCTGGACTGAGTCCAGGAATAACCAACGGCCCTTGGGCTAAGACACTAGCAGGCACCAGGACAGTTCCTGGGACAGTAGTGTCGAAGTTTTGACCCGGAGCCTGACGTGCGCCAGCACGGGAAAAAACCTCTTGATTAACAGTCCTCCCATGGCCTAGACCAGGTTTGGACGTCACCACTGGTAGTTGAGCCCGACCACGACCAATGCCCGGTACAGACCTACTACCACCCTCCAGATGAACTAGACCGTCCTGCTCGTCGGACCGGGGCCTCATATCCTCTCGGAGTTCAGCCACTGTGTCCTGGAACATGGATCGGACAGACTTCATCTGATCTGCAAGCAAAAGATTAATTTGATCAATAGTGACTGCAGGTTCATTTTGGGTTGGTGTGGGTGTAGGTGTAAGGGTGGGTGCAGGGGTACCTTGCTGCAAGTCAGAGGTCTTCTGCCGTTTCTCACCCACCTCCTCATGAGAGGAGGGAGTAGAAGACGACGAAGAGCAATTGCTCTTTTTAGACTTACGTGCCCTCTTAGAGGGCGGAACCTAATCAAGAATCTCTCCCCCCGCATCGATGATGGCCCGGAAGAAGTCAAAGTCCAGCCGTCTAGACTTCCGGGTTGTAGTGGTGAAGTCCAGACAAAACTCGCACTGCTCATCGTCATGTGGAGATTGCGCCAGACAACGGACATACCAAGCGTGTCTGTCTTGGGGGACGTGGCATCCTTCGCAACTTTTGATGGACTGTAAGTCGAACAAAAGTGTGAAGAAAAACCCGCCAAAGTAAATTTAATTTTTTTTTTTTTTTAAAATATATATGTATGTAGACATGTGTATATATATAAGACATGACATAACATTATATAAATGCATAAGAGACAACAATACTAAATTCGCAAAGGCTTAGTAGTGTAAATGCATAGTAATATAAAGGGGCAAGAATCCCCCAGTGAGGAATAACATGCGATAAACGACCGTAAGTCACTTGGGAAAAACGGTCGGAAATCACATTGCATAAAATATCTATAACACAAAGCTGAAAGAAATGTGATATTATATGGAAATGCGAAACGCGAATGAAATGCGATGAAAATAAAGAAAAAACGATTGTAGCAATACATACTAGCTCGAATTTAAAAAGCACATGGTTTTGCACACGAACGTGTACAAGCGTCCATGAAAAAAATTACTACAACAATCATTACGAGAAAGCAAATAATGGAAAAGCCTTTGCGAAAAACAATAACTTTACCACACATACATTCTCTTCCTCTGTCATTTTCTTTAATCGAACACTTATTGCCGTAAGAAAAACTTCTCAGAAAAAAACTATGAAAGTGAAGGTTGGGTAGGGATTACTTCCCCTTGTTAGGTACTCGCGCGTAGTATGTAAGGGGCGAGTAGTGGGCAGGCGGAAGTACGATCGGGTAAGTTTTTTAGTTTTTATCGTAATATTTCCCATATTTCTACAACTTTCGTGTTATTTTCATCTGATTTATGAAATTGCAATAAGGTACCCAATGGAAGTTTTACCCTGAAAAAGAATCTGAAAATTGAAGTCATTCTGAATGAACAGGAATGGTCAATGGTCACTTTCTGTATCCATATTAAACCTTGAGACTGAATTTTTTAAATTGGACAGAAACCTGCCTAAATACTGCTTTGAGAAACATTGCCTATGTTTAGCCCAGGAAAAAATAATGAAATATGATTTGATAATCATTATTTGAAGTTCAGCATAATTGACTAAACTACAGAAAAATACTTGTTGTTATCATGAATTATCTATTTTTCTTTGGAACCTGTATTTATGTCACATCATCCTCTGTTTTACAAAGAAAACTGAGTTTGTACATGTATGTCACAAAATCTTGTCTCAGAAATAGCATCCTTAGCATCCTTAGCAGCCAATCAGCAACTTTGCCTAGTATGCTTAGGTGCTGGCTACATGTATTCTTATCTAATCATCAGAACTTGGAAAACGAACATTTCTGTCTATTTCTAAATGTTGATTACAAATATTTCATACCATGACCGAATACATGTTATTACAAAATGGTTTTATTACACTAATTTATGCGATTCTGATTCAAAAACCTGCTGCCATTTCTCAATGAATGCAGAAAAAATTGCAACCATACCATGTGCATTCATTCCTTGTGATGTCACAATTGAAAAGAATAGCACTCAAACAGTTCATGGTTTTATTCTTTCAACTATACATTCAGATGACCATGCGTCTCAACCGCCACATGTCAAGTGAAGTGGAGCTAGTTGTAAAGCAAAGCCACACTTCCGGTTGGTTGCGTATATTAGTTACGTATCCTGTACGTTAACATATTCCCCTTTCTTTAAATTGAAGGAAAGAAAACATGCAGATTAAAAGAAATTATGAAGATTTTTTTGGTTTTTTGTTGTTGGTTTGTTGTTTAAAAGAATAAAACATATATACAACAATTAAAAAAAGTTTGTTGTTAAAAGGATACAGATTGTTCACTTTGCATATATGCAGAGTGCCCATATAACTGAGCGCAAGTAGGAAAATCAAATTATTTTAGAGTCTCAACTTGCCTCGTTTTAGCACATCCACAAGTTTTTCACACGAAGCTCCTCGTTTAGTAAAGCAGTCTGATTTCTGTTGGCCTGTTTCCACCCATGTAACTCTGGATATCTGATCCCTCTGTAGCATCTGTTTTATTGACACAATGTCTATTCGGAGTCTCTTTTCATTTACAAACTTCGTCGAGTGAATGTTGTCATGCAAAGACTTGTTGTCAGTGTAACAATCTACAGGAATCATATTCTGTTCTGAGTTTCCAAACATGATTTCACTGAGGAGATGGCCCACATATAATGTAGAATCTAAACCATCCACCATTGACAAGGTCTCTGCAGCTAGTGAACTTTTGACAATTCTCCTTATCTTACAAGA
Source organism: Steromphala cineraria (assembly GCA_916613615.1). Classification (NCBI taxonomy): domain Eukaryota; kingdom Metazoa; phylum Mollusca; class Gastropoda; order Trochida; family Trochidae; genus Steromphala; species Steromphala cineraria. Next base: position 53,683,766 of record OU744731.1, on the reverse strand, counting down.
TTTCCAAACAATTGGGCCACAAAGGTCATCCTGTAAGAAAAACAATATGTCCAGACGCACTCGAAACACCATCTCCCAAATTTGCATATGAAGCATCACAAAAAAAGAGAAAGACGTAGATTGTTGAATTCTCCCAACTTTGGAAAGTTCACATGACAGTCATTCAAATTCAGTTTCTTCAGAACTTTATTTGCTTTCAGAACGTCATCTATTTTGGGATCCTTCATTGCCATGCTGAGTTCTAAGGCATCGAAAGCAATATCTGGTCTTGTCTGATTAACAAGCCACATGATCTGTCCGACAATACTCCGAAATGTTGTTGTTTCATCCTTATTCAAGGGTGAAGATGTTTGTGAAGCACGGTTTCCATGTAAAGGGATTGGTTGTAGACTGTCGATGTACAAGTACTGATCCATGGAGATAGAGCTTTCTTCATGTTTGATAGATAGACCAATGTACCTGAACATACCACTTTCCTGACTGCCAACTCGAAAGGTTTGTTGTAGTTTATCAATCACAGAGGTACCAGACCAGATGAAGTCGTCTACATGCATAAGAAACAAACCAAACAAAGCATGATCTTTGCGAAAGTAGAACAAAGCAGGGTCAATTTGAGATTGCTGACAACCATGCTTAATAAGCAAGCCATATACACACTTATTCAACTTCCACAGGCTGCCTTCTCCATCCGATTCTGTTGGTGGTATGAGGAACATCTCTCTATTGATAGTATTTCCTTGTAGGAAAGCTGCCTTAATGTCAATGGTCCTACAATGCCAGCCACAGGAACCTGACACAACAATTAATGATCGTAAAGTCTCTTTACCTGCAGTAGGTGAATCTGTTTGCAGTTTCTTGTTCCTCAAAACCTCGAGCAACCAATCTGGCCTTTGTGACTGTTTTACCTTCACTTTGTTTTTCAGTAATGACCCATCTGGTTGATATTCTAGGTTGCCCATGATCGACAACTTCATCATATACCTTGAAATTCTTCCAATTTTCCAATTCAAGTCTCTTAGCTTCTCGAACTGCATGACTCTCTGATCTGTTATTGGACACAACGTTTACTTCCTCTTCTTGAATAAAGGTTAAGTTCTCAGGAATACTGTCACTGCTGTTAACAGTCTGCCACTGGTCCACATGATTTTGAAAATCAACTGCTTTAATCTCTGTGCTAATTTTGTCACGTACGTTGAACCAAGAACGATTCTTCCCAGTTACTTTTCCACCTCTACTGATGACATCAGATTCAACCCAGCTGTTTGCTCCTTTAAGTTTGTACCTTATAGCTTGGTTTGGTTTTGGAAGTGTCAATATTGATATACCGGTGTGGTCATGGATTTCCGGTGTGATCTCCGGCTGAATCTGATCAGATAGAGCATCTTTAGGGCACACTTCAGTGTCATCAACTTCAGGCTGTTTGGTTTCCACTGTTTCAGGGCTTCTAACCAGAGGAGTTTCATCACATGTTTTGAATTCTTCGCCAACTTTTAACAACCTGCATGGATGTATACGTACATAAACACTTCCGTGTCTAACAAACACGACCTTTCCATCTTGCCCAAGAACTTTAACCGGACCTTTCCACTGATCATCTCTCTTGTAGTAGACACTGTCACCAGTCTGGAACACAGTCCCTGAAGCTCTTATCTGATGTCTGAGGGCTCTACAAATTCTTTCTGAAGATTCAGCTTGTATGTAGGCTTGTCGTCCTGTGTGCAAGGCATTAAGATGATCAGCAAATCTTTGACTGATTGTTCTCCCTTCTAAGGCTGGTGGTTTGCTGTTAAGCACTGACGGGAGGTTTGGATTAAATCCAAATACAAGCTGGTATGGGCTCCAACCATGTACCATGTGGAGTGAGTTCTTTGCATTTACTGCCCATACTAAAGCAATTTCTAAGTCTAAACCAGGATTATCTGCAAGGATCTTTTTGACACAGTCATCCACTACTGCATGGTTTCTCTCACATATGCCATTTTGCCAGGGACTCATTCCAGCAGAATTCCAAACTTCAATCTTCAGGTTTTCAGCCATATCACGGTATTCATCATTTGCAAATTCACCTCCATTATCAGCCAGAAATCGCTTTGGGGGTCCCATACCACTTCCGATCCAGAGTGTCATGACTTTGTTTATGATCGTCGCTGGTTTCTTGTCTTTGATCACTGTTGCTAAGCTGAATCTTGTAGCCAAATCAATCAAATGTAGAAAGTACACACCATTTTTCCATTCTTTTAAGTCCATAGCTACAACTTCATTCAGTTCATTTGCTAATGGTAAGCACACCACAGGCCTGGCAGGGGTCTTTTTATATCTTTTACACGTATCACAATTTTCTGAAATTTCTTCAATCAGTTTCTGAGAATTCTCATCGACAGTTCCTGCATCTTTTAAGAGCATGGTCAGTCTCCTTGACGTTGGATGTGCGAATTGTTTGTGAAGTTTCAGAAGTATTTTTCTTTTATCTTCTTCACTCTTGTCATCCATTGTATACAGAACTTTCAATGTCCTGTTTACTGGAAGATTGTCACTAAGAGGGATGCAGTTATGTCCCGACGACGTACACTGGAGATCTACATGTTGTCCAAAGATGTTTGCTGTGTCATTCTCTAAGTCTATGACCATTTTGGCAGATTTAATGGACGGTTTGGACAATAATAGAGGTATGTCACTTTCTACGACATCAGTGGTCAGATTACACTGTTTTCCTGCTATTTGACAGGGAAATGTAACTTTACCTTTACTTTGTAATCTTTTCCCATCACCAAATTTGAATGTTGTCGAGCTTTCACTTTTCTTCACCTTGCTTAAATTTTCTTCATCTAGTGTGTCCAAATATGTTCTGATCCATGTTTCACCAGTTACATTTGAACTGCATCCACTATCCAACACAGCAGCATTTATGGATTCACCCAGTAACACCTGCATCTCTTCTGCCTTACTTCCAGTAAACAATGTGATTTCATCTTCCTTATCTCTCCTTTCCATATTTTCATAAGAATCAGGACATGTTTTAGCAAAGTGAAACTTGGACTCACAGATTTTACATTTGAGAGGTTGTCCATCATAACCTGGTGGATCGGTGACTCGCCTTGTTCTACTGTCTTGAGAAAATGCTCGTCTCTTAAATGTACCCCGAGGCGGAAAGTTGCGCCTTCTTCCTCTGAATCTGTTTGTGTAGTATGCTTCTTCCTCAGCTGCATAGTATGCTGGTTCCACCTTGATGTTGCATGGTGCAGTGCTTGAGGAATCTGAAACAGCAGGTATAGATTGTCTTCCAAAAAATTTCTTCAATGATAAAGTCATTTGTTTAAACAGATTTTCTTTGTCGTTATAATTGACACCAGTCAGAACAAGCTGTCTATCTTTGTGTTCAAGACATGCACCATCCAATAGTTTGAATGCTAACACTGACTCAGGCAAAGACATTCCAAATTTCTTCAATCTATTGTACAATGTTTCAAATTCTGTCACATATATCTCCATTTGTTCATTTGTTCTTCTATATCTATCAAAGTCAGTGTACATTTCATAGGCCGCTGCTAACTCATCTTTCTGGTATATTTTATCAAGAAATGTTATCAACGCATCTGCACCTCCGGTACAGTTCAACTTGTCAATGCCAATTTCAGAGAAAACTTTATCTCTCACACCGCCTTCAGTTTCTGGTAAGGAAAGAGCAATAGCTGGCCCTTGCTTCTTATCATCTAAATCAGTCACTGTTTGCCACACTCGTATTTCCTCCACCCATCTGGCATATGGTTTATTCTCTGAAAATGCCGGTGGAATCCGATAGCTGGCCGCCATATTGTTTATCAAACAATCAGTCTACTCACAGTTCACTCCACAATTTAGCACACACCTGGTAATTATCAACGCCAATCTTCTGTTCACAAACGCCAAAACCACGCTCTGTTACCATGAAAAGAATAGCACTCAAACATTTCATGGTTTTATTCCTTCAACGATACATTCAGACGACCATGCGTCTCAACCGCCACATGTCAAGTGAAGTGGAGCTAGTCGTTAAGCAAAGCCACACTTCAGGTTGGTTGCGTATATTAGTTACGTATCCTGTACGTTAACAACAATCGCCTGACGCAATATGTTTTGACAGTTGCGAGTTACATTCTGTCGCAAATACAGATATAACATATCTTGTCACTTCCAACCTGCGTTTGTAACTAGAAATATGTGCATGAGATATTGTGGTGTCCCCCGCTAACATTTAATCCGAAATTGACCCTACCCCCATTATGTACAAATTTCAAATTGTTTCCATGGAGACCAGAAAAATAACAATTCAGAATAACCAAAGTAGCAAAATGCACCACTCCTTCAGTAGTTCTAACCACATATCACGTTTAGTAAAAAATATGTTGAATAGCTTTTAAGCTAAAGTACGGAAACAGACCCTACCCCACCATCCCCCCCCCCCCCCCCCCACACACACACACCCCTACGCCATATACACCTAGTTCAACTTGAAACCAGAAAAAAATTCAGAATAACTAAAATAGAAAGAGGCACCACTCCACCACTAGGTCTAACCACATACCAAGTTTCATAAAATCTTATTGAATAGTTTTTGAGACATGGGTACCCTCTGAGGCATGGAATGGTCCCTAACCTGAGCGCCACATATGGATGCCGGTGGAATACTCCCCAGGGAGTTGCAATTGGAAAAATGATCGGATGGTGAAAGAATGCATTTGCCCAGGGGACAAAATGTAAGCACCTTGAGCAACCACGAGTGGTTGGATATGCGTTCTATAATAATAATAATAATAATAATAATAATTTCACCACTAGATCTAACCACATACCAAGTTTTGTAAAAAAAATATTGAATGCTTTTGGAGATATGGTCCGGAAACGAAAGCATCCCCCAATATGCACTAAGTTCAAATTGTTTCCATGGAAACAATAAAAAAATCAAAAAATCAGAATAACCAAAATAGCAAAAGGCACCACTCCAGTACTAGATCTAACCACATACCAAGTTTCGTTAAAAACTAGATTAGTGTTTGCGGGACACCGCAAGAACAGAGCAGCCCCGAAACTTGGGGTTTCGCCTTACCCTGTTCCGCCTTCTACAAGCCTCAGCATATTGGGCATTTTCTTGTGACCTTGACCTTTGACACTCAAGGTCACGCAATCAATGAAAACATTTCATCGAATATAACATTAATGTAACAAATCAAAGTGTTAAAAGTTAAAATAATGTTCCATTTTACTTAATATTTAATATTGTTGACCTTGTTGTGACCCTGACTTTTGAAAATTTGTACCCAAAACCTTTCCAAAATTTTGTACTTCTAAAGAGATTATATATATACAAAATTTAAACTCAATAGCACAAAAACTATTCAAGTTATCACGTTTACAAGAATTTTTTAAGTGATTTCATAGCTCGTGACCTTGACCTTTGACCTTGAAAGTGAACATATCATTGTAAGTCCCCAGATGTGTAAACAATTATACATGTTTATGAGTTCTGAAAAGCTTGATGGGATTAAGTTCTATTCAAATTAGTTGCACATTGCAATAACACAAATCTCATGACCTTGACCTTTGACCTTCAAGGTCACACAATCAATGAACACTTTTCATTGAGAATAACAATCATCTATTGATTAAAAGTGAGTGAGTGAGTTGTTGTTTTACGCCGCTTGGGCAATATTACAGCCATTAGCGGCGTTGATTAAAAGTGTTCATAGTTAAAATAAGGCATTTTCGCAACACCATGCTAAAGGCGTGACCTTGCTGTGACCTTGACCTTGGACAGATTGTAGCGAAAATCTTTTCAAAATTGTTTACTCTTCCAAGGATGCTATATACCAAGTAAGAGCTTCAGAGCACAAAAACTTTTCAAGTTATCGCGTTTACAAGGAATTTTTTAGTGATTTTATAGCTCGCGACCTTGACCTTTGACCTTAAAAGGGAACGTGTCATTGTAAGTCCCAAGAGGTTGTAAACACTTATACATGTTTAAGAGTTCTGAAAAGCAAAATGGGTTTAAGTTCTATTCAAATTACTTGCTCATTGCAATAACACAAATCTGAAAACATGATGTCTCCCGCAAAGCTTTCCGGGGGACATTAACAAGTAAATACATTCCTCTCCCTAACACAATCCATATATGTGTCTTTGCCAAAGCAAGGGCGTTCTAACACTTTTATTACATGAATAGAGAATAAGTTAAGCTTCCTAAACATGTCAATGAATATCTATTAGAGTTATAAAAAATATTGGAAAAAAGAATTTCAACTTGTTGGTTAACTTTGTATGATTGTCGTAGGTAGGCAGGCAATTCTTCAAAAGTCTAACTTTCAAGTTATAACCGTCTGGACAAGCACATTATGAAATTCACTCCTTATAAATGTCGAAAACAAATTTAATTTCTAACCTAAAGTTAGTATTGAAAGTAAATGGAAATTTAAACAACTGTTTTGACCTCTTTGAAGTTTGCTTTAGTTCCGCCAACATTAGTAACGTATCTTTGATCTGAGTTAACTGATAAAACGTAGTTCACAGATAAGAGTATATAAATATATCTAAACGATTTTCATAATAATACTACCATAAGTTTTTAAACTTAGACACTTGCCTTATTTAAACACTATACATATGTACGTTAAAGTGTTTTTTAGAATATCTGAAAAGATTTACCAAGAAATGGTGTCCTTTCTTCCATCAGTGTGCCGCCGAGGAATATCTAAAATAATAAGAAATAACACTTAATAATGGGTTTATTAGTGTGTCTCAATAATATGTCAGAAATATTTCCCAAAACAACTTCAGTCCGATGGAAACAATCATAGATTTCTTTACGCCAACAAACATTTATCAAAACAAAGTATTAAACGTCTAAATGAATAAGCGATATTTGTTAATGAGATTATTTAGTGTAAAATGTCTTACACAAAACGTCATACATTTAGTAGGTCTGTATGTTTATCCTCTTCTTCGAATTCTTTACACCCACTTACATTTATCCAAATAAAGAATATAAGGCCAAAATGAGTAAGTTATATTTGTCAAGGCGAGTCATAGTAAGTCTGCTTACTCCGACTTGGAATAGATTTTTATCCTCTTCTTCTCTCTGCTCTGATAATGGAAGAAATATATTATTTATTGATGAAACCAACATAAAATTTACTTCATTTGAATTTATTTTAATTCTAATAAATTTACAAGCCGAAGAATCAAACTTTTATTGTTATTATATATGTCTGTTAAGTTTCAATAATAACAATTGATAATTATTGTTATCAACATTGTTGACATATGTGGGCGATTCGCTTTGTCATTCGGTCAAATTTCGCTAAACTAAAAAACACAGGGCTTTTTGAAATAATCTTCAGATTCTAAATCAACAGCAACTTCCTCAATAACAACAATCATAAACTAGGATTGACGCGTCAATACTTAGGTCTTCAAGATTCCTCTTTGACCTTCACATAGTGTTTGACCGTCACATGACTTTTTGTCTAAGAGGTAAAGAGTAACTAATATATTATCAAAATGACCAAATTCCACTTGACATGCAGTGTTAAAGACTTTTCAGAAAAATTCATCATGGTGGCCAATGTCAGCTATGACACCATTCTTCAGAGAATATTATTCCTAGTAGCAGAAAAAAATTTGGTTAAATTATCTCTCACCGTTTTCGAGATACATGTGATTTAACATTGTAATGTAAAGAACACACTGAAATTTGAAGATTTTTTTACCCCTATTCCATTTTGGTCCTTCTATCTCCTTAACTATCAACATTTTTATGATAAGGTACAACATAGCAAACGTTGTGCTTGGAATGGCGTATGTGAAACTACAATCAATTAAAAGATATCTTTATTAATAAAGAAACTGTGGAACCTTGAAATGTGCTAAAAATGAGGATTTTCCAAAAATCGCAATATTCAAGGGCCGGTCATGGACATAAATTTGTTTATCATGACCTGTTGATATTTGTTTCCGTCTACTCATTACATCTGCTTCACAAAACATCAATGATACAATTTCTATCTGTAACAGTTTTGAAACTAAAATTCTCAAAGTAAAATAACCCTCGAAAAATGTTAAAACCGCCAAAAAATGAAAGAAAACTTTTTATGTTCACATAGTTCCTTTATTATCAACTTTTATATAATAAGGACCTGAAGTGAACTTGGTCAACAATCTTTGTAGAACAGTATGCATTAAGCAGATTTCATTTTTGACATTTCCTTACAGAGTAGAGCCCCTTTGAACGCGACGCGTCAAAATCCTTTTTTTCGAAAGATCGTTTTTGAAATCGCTGTAGCTCAAAAACCGTTCAAAATAGAGGTCAAGTTTGGGGGGTTCCTTTACACAGCATTGTTTCAGTTTTAAAATGAGCTATAGCATGCGTCTGTATGTATCGTAGTTAGTGAGGAGAAGAATTTCAAAGACGCGTACCGTCAGAACCGCGAAATTTCACCAAAATTTCAGTTTTTCGAAAATAGCAAAAAATCTATTTATACGGCCGAAAACCGCTATGGGCTTAATCGATGGGGAATTATGTTGCCCACATTTTGGTGAAAGTTTTATGCAGTTATCTCCCATAGTTACTGAGAAATTGAGGTTTGAAGTTTTTCCTTTAAGAGGAGATAACTCAAAAACGAAATCGAAATTCAAAAATCTGGCTCGAGATGCACTAAGTTAGGACACAAGCTACAATCCCTGAAAATTTCATCAAAATCGGCTGATACGTTATGGCTGTAGAGCTCGGACAAAATTGGTACAAATAATAATAATAACTAGGATTGACGCGTCAATACTTAGGTCTTCAAGATTCCTCTTTGACCTTCACAAAGTGTTTGACCTTCACATGACTTTTTGTCTGAGAGGTAAACAGAAGCTAATAAATTATCAAAATGACCAAATTCCACTTGATATTCAGTGTTAAAACTTTTCATAAAAATTAATCATGGTGGCCAATGTCAGCCATGACACCATTCTTCAGAGAATATTATTCCTAGTAGCAGAAAAAAATTTGGTCAAATTATCTCTCACCGTTTTCGAGATACATGTGATTTAACGTTGTAATGTAAAGAAAACACTGAAATTTGAAGATTTGTTTACCCCTACTCCATGTTGGTCCTTCTATCTCCTTAACTATCAACATTTTCATGATAAAGTACAACATAGCAAAAGTTGTGCTTGGAATAGCGCATGTGAAAATACAATCAATTTAAAGATATCTTTCTTAATAAATAAACTGTGTAACTTTGAAATGTGCTAAAAATGAGGATTTTCTAAAAATCGCGATATTCAAGGACCGGTCATGCACAGAAAAACAATTTATCATGACTTGTTGATATTTTTTTCTGTCTACTTATTACATCTGCTTCACAAAACATCAATGATTAAATTTCTATCTGTAACAGTTTTGAAACTAAAATTCTCAAAGTAAAATAACCCTTGAAAAATGTTAAAATCGCCGAAAAGTGTAAAAAATCTCTTTATGTCCACATATTTCCTTTAATATAAACTTTTATATAATAATGACCTGTAGTGAATTTGTTCACCTATCATTGTAGAACAGAATGCAAAAAACAGATCTTTGCAATTACATTTCCTAACAGAGTAGTGCCCCTTTGAACGTGACGCAGAAAAATCCTTTTTTTTTAAAGTTCATTTTTGAAATTGATGTAGCGAAAAATCCGCTGAAAATAGAGGGCAGGTTGGGAGGGTTCCTTTAAACAGCATTCATTCAGCTTTAAAATGAGCTATAGTATGCTTCTGTATGTATCGTAGTTAGTGAGGAGAAGATTTTCAAAGACGCGTACCGTCAAAACTTGAAAATTTGGCCAAAATTTCAGTTTTTCGAAAATAGCAAAAAATGTATTTATACGGCCGAAAACCGCTATGGGGTTAATCGATGAGGATTGATGTTGCCCACATTTTGGTGAAAGTTTTATGAAATTATCTCCCTTAGTTACCGAGAAATTGAGGTTTGAAGTTTTTCCTTTAAGGGGAGATAACTCAAAAACGAAAGCGAAATTCAAAAATCGCAACTGTCATTCACTAAGTTGAGGAACAAGCTACATTCCCTGAAAATTTCATGAAATTCGGTTATGATGGGAAGGCTGTACATTTGACACAAAATCAGTACAAATAATAATAATAATAATAATAATAATTCGGATAAAAACAATAGGTCTTCAGACTTTCGTCTTGAAGACCTAACTAGGATTGACGCGTCAATACTTAGGTCTTCAAGATTCCTCTTTGACCTTCACATACTGTTTGACCTTCACATGACTTTTTGTCTAAGAGGTAAACAGTAGCTAATACATTATCAAAATGACCAAATTCCATTTGACATTCAGTGTAAAAGACTTTTCAGAAAAATTCATCATGGTGGCCAATGTCAGCTATTACACGATTCTTCAGAGAATATTATTCCTAGTAGCAGAAAAAAATTTGGTTAAATTATCTCCCACCGTTTTCGAGATACATGTGATTTAACGTTGTAATGTAAAGAAAACACTGAAATTTGAAGATTTTTCGACCCCTACTCCATATTGGTCCTTCTAGCTCCTTAACTATCAACATTTTTTATGATAAAGTACAACATAGCAAAAGTTGTGCTTGGACTGGCGCATGTGAAAATACAATCAATTTTATGATATCTTTCTTGATAAAGAAACTGTAGAACTTTGAAATGTGCTAAAAATGAGGATTTTCCAAAAATCGCAATATTCAAGGACCGGTCATGGACCGAAAAAAATTGTTCATGACTTGTTGATATTTTTTTCTGTCTACTCATTACATCTGCTTCACAAAACATCAATGATAAAATTTCTATCTGTAACACTTTTGGAACTAAAATTCTCAAAGTAAAATTACCCTTGAAAAACGTTGAAATCGCCGAAAAATGTAAAAAATCTCTTTATGTCAACATATTTCCTTTAATATCAACTTTTATATAATAATGACCTGTAGTGAACTTGTTCACTTATCATTGTAGAACAGAATGCATCAAACAGATTTCATTTTTGACATTTCCTTACAGAGTGGTGCCCCTTTGAACGTGACGCATAAATATCCTTTATTTCAAAAGATCACTTTTGAAACTGCTGTAGCTCAAAAACGGATGAAAATAGTTGTTAAAAGGTGAATATCGATTAAACAGCATTCATTCAGCTTTCAAATGAGCTATAGCATGCATCAATATGTATTACCGTTAGTGAGGAGAAGATTTTCAAAGACGCGTACCCTCAGAACCGCGAAATTTCACCAAAATTTCAGTTTTTCGAAAATAGAAAAAAATCTATTTATACGGCCGTAAACCGCTATGGGCTTAATCAATGGGGAATTGTGTTGCCCACATTTTGGTGAAAGTTTTATGAAATTATCTCCCGTAGTTATCGAGAAATTGAGGTTTGAAGTTTTTCCTTTAAGGGGAGATAACTCAAAACAAAAATCGAAATTCAAAAATCTGGCTCGTGCATGTCTAAGTTAGGTCATACTCTACAATCCCTGAAAGTTTTATGAAAATCTGTTCGTTAATAACTTCAGAAATGAGTGAACAAAAAACGTCCAAATAATAATAATAATAATCCGGACGATAACAATAGGTCTTCAGACTTTCGTCTTGAAGACCTAATAACTAGGATTGACGCGTCAATACTTAGGTCTTCAAGATTCCTGTTTGACATTCACACAGTGTTTGACCTTCACATGACTTTTTGTCTAAGAGGTAAACAGTAACTAATACATTATCAAAATGACCAAATTTCACATACAATTTAATGTAATTCCTCTTTGACCTTGACACAAATTTCCCTAATGGTGTTAAAGATTAGCGAAAACATGACAATTAACATTGAAAGAAAGTAGAAATCAAAAGGACACAAGTTTAGTCTGGTCTCTACCCTTTGACCTGTTCAGCTAGGTTGCACCTGATTGGAACGTGAATGTTTCCACTGACATAGCTCTTAGGGTCACAAAGACTCACAAACCCCCACACCACGATAAGGTACTTGGTCTCGTGGGAGTGTTTTTTTTTTGTTTTTTTGTTTTTTTTAAAATTTGGTCGATCATTGTCAAAAAACACCTAACGTTATATGACACTCATGAAATAACATCACATATGATACATAACATTTATATAGAGTCATATTTAAAATACATCTGTCAATTAAGTTCAAAGTGCTCTTAAGATATCTCGTCATATCGATTGATCGATTTGACAATTACAATAAATACAATACTAAAACTGCTCTCAAAACAGCCACTTGGCTACGTCATCTTGATTGCAGGACATGACAATGATAGACATTTAGCAAAAACCGCTCACAAGACAGCCATTTGGCTACGTCATCTTGATTGCAGGACATGACAATGATAGACATTTAGCAAAAACTGCTCACAAGACAGCCATTTGGCTACGTCATCTTGATTCCATGATTTGACAAATACAATACATACTATACCAAAACTGCTCTCAAGACAGCCACTTGGCTACGTCATCTTGATTGCAGGACATGACAATGATAGACATTTAGCAAAAACCGCTCACAAGACAGCCATTTGGCTACTTCATCTTGATTGCAGGACATGACAATGATAAGATATTTAGTAAAAACTGCTCACAAGACAGCCAGTTGGCTACGTCATCTTGATTGCAGGACATGACAATGATAGACATTTAGCAAAAACTGCTCACAAGACAGCCATTTGGCTACGTCATCTTGATTGCAGGACGTGACAATGAAAACAGACATTAAGTGAAAACCATTTCCAAGACAGCCACTTGGCTACGTCATCTTGATTCCATGATTTGACAATTACAATACATACTATACCAAAACTGCTCTCAAGACAGCCACTTGGCTACGTCATCTTGATTGCAGGACATGACAATGATAGACATTTAGCAAAAACCGCTCACAAGACAGCCATTTGGCTACGTCATCTTGATTGCAGGACATGACAATGATAAGATATTTAGTAAAAACTGCTCACAAGACAGCCAGTTGGCTACGTCATCTTGATTGCAGGACATGACAATGATAGACATTTAGCAAAAACTGCTCACAAGACAGCCATTTGGCTACGTCATCTTGATTGCAGGACGTGACAATGAAAACAGACATTAAGTGAAAACCATTTCCAAGACAGCCACTTGGCTACGTCATCTTGATTCCATGATTTGACAATTACAATACATACTATACCAAAACTGCTCACAAGACAGCCAGTTGGCTACGTCATCTTGATTGCAGGACATGACAATGAAAACAGACATTAAGTGAAAACCATTTCCAAGACAGCCACTTGGCTACGTCATCTTGATTCCATGATTTGACCATTACAATACATACTATACCAAAACTGCTCTCAAGACAGCCACTTGGCTACGTCATCTTGATTGCAGGACATGACAATTACAATACATATCATACCAAAACTGCTCTCAAGACAGCCACTTGGCTACGTCATCTTGATTGCAGGACAGTTTGTATGTGATAGTCAGTCATAAGTATAAGTACAAAAGATACATAAATATACTTATACTCATGAATAGGCAACTAACATAAACAATAACATGAATTCAAATTTTTATTTTTTTTTTATTTTTTAATCGGTAACCACGATTTCAAACAAAGTATCAAGCATATTGTCCACGTGGTGAGGGACAAAATGTCACGAGCAGGTCAATGTACCAGGAAGTACACAACTTAAATTTTCACTTGGACAGCTTCATGGTGGCTGTAAAATGTTGGCAAAATATTGACAGATATGTTATCAACATTCCTTGAATAAACATGATCAATTATTGTGTCATCTTCAGTTGTTGACTGTGAAACATGTTGAATGAACCCCAATGTTTCCATCAAACCTGCAACAGATGATGATGTCTTGATATCATCATTGAAATCACCAAGAACGAGCATGCCACATCTGAATTTGCTGAGGAGATTGGAAATTAGATTGGACAGGTTCTTTTTGAATGCGGTTAGACAATATGTTGGTGGCCTGTATATCACAACAATGACCAACTTTTTTTCTGAAAGATAGATGCACACATGTTCAATGTTGAACTTCTGATGTACTGTTTGTGCAACCACATCATCTTTCACAAAAATACCAACACCACCATGTGACAATGATTTCAAGTTGGAAAACATGTTGTTGGAACAGTCGTATGATGACTTTCTGTTCTGATGGTAAAAACAGTGAGATTGAAGGTATCCACCACACACGTTATCATCTGTTAGCCAAGTTTCAGTGAGACAAACAAGGTCGGCATTAATAAACCGCTCATCCAACTTTACACACTTGAGATGAGGAACTAACCCTTCAACATTATGTAAAACAATTGATAGTTGATCTGTGTCAGATAAGTCTGGTTGTGGAACAAAATTTTCCATTTTGGACAAGGCATCCGTTACCAGCTCATTGCAGAATATCTTTTGAGGGTCAAAATTCTGTATGACCAAACCTTCCAATGATTTTACCCTACTCAAGGCAACATATGCCTGTCCAGGGGTTCGAATGCCATCAAACGAAACAACGGCATTGTCAAATGTCAACCCCTGAGTCTTGTGGACAGTGCATGCCCAAGCAAGCTTCAGTGGAAACTGATGCCTCATGCCAGACCCGTTTTTAGCAGATTCCTCTTGCCTGACAATTGGTGTGCTTGATGTTAGCACATTTGGAGGAAATTGAGTAGTTTTCCGCAAGCTCTCGCCTACTTTAGAGTCATCAAATGATACAAAAATTGTCTCAACCTTGTCTGCATTTGGTTTCATTTTTAAATGAACAACTGAGCCGAAAACTCCATTGACAAGGCCATCAGCTGTATCGATATTTCTTGTCAGCATAACTCTGGCACCAACTCCAACATGAAAAGTTTTTGGGAAGGCAAAGGATCCACATTTCGATTTCCTTACTGAAACACCAGTTTGCTTTTGTTTCAAAACATCTTCAGCTTCAATTGTTTTAACATCAGCACATGTTTCATGTAGTTTATGGACGTTAAATTCATCCACATGGCTGTTCCTTGAGAATATGTGGATGCAATCGCGCTCCTCTCCGGTTTCACGACTTTGAAGAGTTGTTATGTCTTGAGGGTTCAATGGAGCTTTACGAAGCCTTACTCGAAGTCGATTCAGGGTTTCAGCAAATTCCTGGTTCTTTTGCCTCATAATTCTAGATAATTCGGCCTTAACAAAGTAATCATTGAAATAATCAATGCCAAGTTTTTCAGAAAACAAAGGTTTCCCTTTAACAGGTGGTAATTGGTAAAAGTCACCCACAGCCAGAACAGATATATTTCCAAATGGTGCATCTTCAGATGATTGCTTAATTTGCCTCAAACGACCATGGATATAAGTCAGCAATTTGTGGTCTACCATGGAAATTTCATCAATGATCACCAACTGTAAGCTCCGAAATTTGCATCGAAGAGTATTGACTTTCTCTTCACTCAGCGGAACATATGGTAAAAATGCATCAATACCTATGGAAAATGCACTATGAACAGTTTGAGCATTGATGTTAAATGCAGCTACACCAGTTGGTGCAGCAAGCAAAACAGAGATGTCATCTGGATTCTCGCGAATTGTGGCAAGCAGTCTGCTGCATTCATAATTGATAGCTTTAATCAGAAGCGACTTTCCAGTTCCTCCAGGACCATGCACACACAAGTGAAATGGCTTAGGTTCATGTCCGTTGCGTTTCTGAAGGGCCCATTGTCTGACCCTGAAAAAGATTTCTCTTTGCTCTGCGTTAAGAGACTGCAATAGGGACTGTGCATCACGTTTTGACATTGAAGTTTTAACAGCAGTTGTTGATGACAACCTATCACTTTCAACTCTGATAGTCAATTCAGGAATGTTTTCTGCTTCATCTTCAACTTGTTCAATTGGTTCCCTTATTTCTTCACATTCCAGTCTTTCATGTTCAGTTTCTGGACAAATTTGCGTCCAGGCATCTTCCAGGGAACCAGCATTTTGTAAAACAGCTTCAGCCATGTCAAGGTCATCTGCATCCTTTTCAAATTTGCTGCGATTGTCATCAACAGTGACTTTGACAGGTTGAAGCACATCATTGATCTTAACTGCCCCTTCGGAATAAAACTGTTCAAAAGTGTCAAAGTTGGTTGGTTTTAACTGGGCATTGAGCCTGTGAGGCAGAAATAGCTGCAGAATGCTTTGATAGTATTTTTCAGAGTCCTTACGTCTCGAAAACCTTGGATACCGCACAACAGCTGGTTGACTGTTGCTTCTTTTTTGCATGTATCCAACATTGTTTTTAAGTTGTAAGATTGGAGT
The DNA here is from genome assembly GCA_916613615.1 of Steromphala cineraria. NCBI lineage: Eukaryota > Metazoa > Mollusca > Gastropoda > Trochida > Trochidae > Steromphala > Steromphala cineraria. The sequence continues at coordinate 53,667,450 of OU744731.1, read as the reverse complement.
TCGACGTTTAGAGTTGTCGACTCGAGAAAACTCTGAATTTGATACTATTCTATAATCAGAGCAGAACTCTGCTAAGCACAGTTCATCCATTTCTTGTCCTTCAGGTCTGTTGACATAACGATCAACAATACTGGTCGCCCACATGTCGTCTTCAGTAAAGTCACCAGAAGCTGATTTCTGTTTAATCGTTTCAATCGGCAAGCTGAGACGAACATTTTCTGGTCCCACAGGAATGAATTGGACTTTTCGAGAACCCTGTTTTAAATGCAAATTGCATACTCGGAATACAGCCTCCTGTGCACTGACTTCCCTATGAGTCAAATATGCATGTCCAATTTTCTTCAGGGCCTCTTTTGCAGTGATGTTGTCATCGCTGCGAGCTTCCCTCTCAGTCTGACTTAACAAAATGCCCATTTCCCGCTCTGATTTGCTAATGTAAGAAATGATATAAACAACGCAAGAATACGCATCAACAACATATTGGATATCCATGTTGGCATTCCAACATTTTAACAACTCTGGATTGTATTGGTTTATCCAAATGTCAGATGGGCCTCTTTGCAAAATGATGCTTGTCTTCTTGCCCAAGGCTTCACATGCCTCTTGAAACATGGATTGCGAGATGCCAAGAGCATCAAAAAGGTCACAAGTCGTGTCATATATCTTCTCTTCATCAGTTATTTCCTCCCAAATAGTTTTCAAGAAAGTTTCAGCTGTTTTTGCAGACATTTTTGTTGGTGTCAGAAGTTCATTAACGAGATTTAAATTTGGATTGCCATCCTGATCCTTTGGCAAGTCATCGACAGTTTTGGTTTCTTCCTCTGTCTTGTGACAAACAAATGTTTGACACGATGGCGGTCTTGGAAAATTAAACCTGCAATTTTTGCCAGTTTTCCTGCATGTTTTTGTGTGTCTTTTGCTATGCTTCTGGACACTGTCAACAATTGAGTAAAGTTCATCATCAACATCAGGTAATTCACATGTCACATATTTGTCAACAAAGTCAGCAACTTCTTCATCAGAGTTTTTTGAAATTTTGGGCGCCTTTTCAACCCAAAACAAACAGTGTGTATGAGGCGACCCTCGTTGTTGAAACTCAACACGGTAGAAATAATCAATGACTTTGCCAATGGGGGCTGCAGGCGACATGATAACGTCGTTCAAGAAGTAATGAAACCTTTCATTGAACATTCTTGCAGCTGTGACAGGATTTCTTCTTAGGATAATACATTTGCTGTCCCAGTCAAGGTCATTTGCACGCCTGTTGTCATCAGATTCACGAAGAATACAATCAATAATTTCTGTCCATCGAAATTCTGCTGACGAGAAGGAACAGAACCAAGTTGGAATCCCCAACTGTCTGATCATCGCAAACAAGTCTTTCTGGGCTGCCTGCCAAAAAGCTGGTGTTCCTCGAATTGGTTTTAAAAACTTGTAACCCTCATCGTGCTTTAACAAATCTGTCAAGGATTTCTTGTCAGTCAAAGTTTTTGATGATATGTTTTTCTGACTCCCACTCATGCCCTTTCTCACAGACACGGAGACATTTGACTTTACTTGTTCCAACTCTGATAGATTTTGAGCATAAAATATATAGTCTGTATTGCTGGCGAACCTGTTGTCAGCATGCAGGAGTCTCGTGTTCAGATATCGGCCCAATGTCAATCTTTCCTCCCTTTGATCATGAAATGTTGGCGACCCTTTTGGAAACAAGACCGGGAAACACTTAGCTTCATTGGTTTGATCACATGAAATTGAGGTTGGGGTTCCACCTTCACATGGGGAAACATTGAGGACATTATCAAGGTTATTGTCTAGGATATGTTGACCAATATCCACTGGCTGCAGACACGTATCCAGCAATACTCCATTTTCATCTTCAAGTTGAGCATCTGCTTCTGAAGCAGAAGTCTCATGAGGAGTAGAGTCAGTCCGAGGGGCAGGAGGTTGTTCACCTTCTACTACCAGGTCATCATTGTCAACATCATTGAGGTTAATCCAGTCATCATTGAAGCTTATGTCGTTGTAATAAACATTATTAGCTTTTAAGTATGAAAGTGCCTCTCTGATGTACATCGAGTTGACAAACTTGTACTCGTGGTGTCCTTTAAAAGACAACTTCCGCTTTAATTTGACACGAATTGTCTGATCATTTGATTCAGATCTTGGTAAAGCGGACACAGTCTTTTTCAAATTAGATGGAACACAAACAGTAGGACCATGGACACCATTTTGGCCACCTTTAGGCAGTGCCAGCATCTTCATGAATGGGATGTTCACAGAAACTAGGTGTTGTTCTAAATTGTTCAAACGTTTAAGAACAAGTGGGATATCATGAAGTCTCAAGTTATTTAGAACAGATTCTGGGGGTGTCTTGCCACTCTTCAGTTTCCTATCACAGGTATGGCAGATCCAGGACTTGCCCGCAGGACCCTCTGCTATGACACAAGGTGTACAGCATAATTCATTACACGCGTGAACATACGTGTCTGTAATGCAAAGGCCTGAAAGGCGAGCATTATGGTATGACCTTTTCACACATTTCAAAACTTGTTTTCTAAACAATCTTCGATTGCAAACAGAACAAACGTATTCAGGGCCTTCCATTATCATCTTTTTGAATCTTGCAGCAACATTGACCATTTTCTGCTTAGAAAGAGTTCTTATCTTTCGTAGATTACTGTTTCTTTCCTTCAGTTGTTCCCTGAATTGTGGATTGTTTTTATACTTTTCAGAACTTCTCGATTTAACTGAATCTCTGAAAACAATATTGTGACGGTATTTTGAGGTGCTAGCACGCTTTACAGACTCTCTGAATTGAGGATTTTCATTATATTTGGAAGTGCTAGCACGCTTCACAGTTTCCCTGAATTGAGGATTTTCATTATATTTGGAGGTGCTGGCACGCTTCACAGTTTCCCTGAATTGAGGATTTTCATTATATTTTGAGGTGCTGGCACGCTTCACAGTTTCTCTGAATTGAGGATTTTCATTATATTTTGAGGTGCTGGCACGCTTCACAGAGTCTCTGAATTGAGGATTTTCATTATATTTTGAGGTGCTCGCACTCTTCACAGTTTCTCTGAATTGAGGATTTTCATTATATTTTGAGGTGCTCGCACTCTTCACAGTTTCTCTGAATTGAGGATTTTCATTATATTTTGAGGTGCTGGCACGCTTCACAGTTTCTCTGAATTCAATATTCTGTTGATACTTTAAAGTACTTGCCTTTTTTAAAGAGTCCTTATATGCTTCATTCTGTGCATACATCATTGCAATATTTGTTTTGATAGAAATCTGATACTCTTGATTTGTCGCATACTTTTCAGCAGACTTGGCATTTCGTTTCTGCCGAGCATCATTTGTTTTCAGATTCTCGGGCAATGTTGATTCTAATTTTCTCTTTTTGCGCATATTGTCCCTTCGAATTCTATTGATGACAGCAATTGATCTCTTCCTTTTCTTTAAGGAGAAAGGACCATCTTTTAATGGGCGCGAAGGTGTTAATTCTGCATCATTTGACACATTCGAGACATTTGATTCATTGTCAGTTTGATCATTTGATGAATCACTGTTACATTGAGACACTGAATGTTGTTTCTGTTTAATGAACGGCATTTTCCCAGGTTTAAGATTTGTACACTGTCTTGAATTTTCACTGTGATTCTCGCAAGCAACACTGGCTGGAGTTACCTCAAATAAAGTGCTTTGATTCGCACCCATGGACAAGGCTAACCGAACACAGTGTTCATAAACAGCATGAACACTATGGTACTGAATTAGGATGCTTGTGCCATCCCCACTCAGTACACCTTGATGGTCCCGTGAGTGCGAATCAAAGACAAAATAGGAGCCTTCCGAGCATATCACTGAAAACACTGCTTGGCAAAAATTCACAAAACAGGAATCATGGTCAATAAATGCTTGTTCAAGTGCGGTTTTGAAATTGACAAAGTCACCAAATTGTATCATGTCTTGGGCTGGCCAAATGTAACCAGCATGTGGTTGTCCAAGAACGAGTGTAAAATGAGTTCCCAATGCGTCAAGATATTCTGGCAATTCAGTTACCAACAGATAGCCAGCTGTCATTGTCGACGAATTCTGCAAGTGGCCATACAGTTCATTGCCGCTGGTGAGAACTGCATCAAGGTCACCACTTGTCCACTCGTTTAAGGCCTTGACCTTGCTATACATGATCGACATGAGGGCGTTAGCACAGCACTGCTTGCCGGAATTTTCTCCGAAGAGATCAACTGCAGCCTGGTTGAAGGTTCCAGCAATGCAAATCTCTTCGAGAATGGTATCATTTTCCTCATCTTCATTCTCATTGCAAGATTCTAATGTAATCACAGATGATTCGACGGAAATCACCGAATTGCAATCATTAATTGAAACATTGTCATCCAGGTTGTCTTCTAAAGATGATTTTAAAGTATTACTCTCAGAATCTTCAATTTTGTGTCGTTTGTTTTTGCCAGCTTCAACTCTTTTCCAATTTTTCTTGCGAGGCATGTTTAAATATACAGAGTATGGATTGAGTGAACAAGATGTAATGAGTGATCAGTGCTTTTCTTCATTGAAAACCTTAGCAACTATGCATCTAGTTATAAAGTTATGACTTTAAAACACGCAAAGTACAGAGAGAATTGTAAACTTCTGGAGTCCTAGTCGTTTGAATTGCTTATAAAAAAAACAGCAACAACACGTGTACTGAAGTTAATTGAAAGAATGTTGTATCTAGGCTAGAATTCAGACTGAATTGCAAACATCAATCTGTCAAAGTGCTTCGATTAGGTTACTAGAGAGTTTGGTTCAATATGCTCGCGGCACAATGAAGATTTAAGGAAATATAACAAAAAACAGAGAGAAAGTCATAGCGAAATGTAGAACGCAGGTTTTACAACAGCCCAGTGGACAATGAAGAAATTCCGATAAATTACCGAGAGTATTTGCCAGTAAATTTCAAAGCTATTTAAAGGTTCTCAGCGAGTGAGCGAGTTGGGGTTGAACTTGATTTCAAGAATAGTTTAGTTGTTAAACGTTCCATCATCTAAAGGTAAGCAGATAGGTCGGGAGAAAGGGACAAGAAAGAATGAGGCAAATGACTGAAAGGCTCAGTGAGAAATATGAAGCAGGTTTTATACGGACTAAAATTTGGTCTGACTTCTGTGCTCCCGACCTGTCCATCTTGGTTGCCCTACCAAGAGCATGCAAGCTCCATTGGCATAGCGCTCGAGGTTCCTAATGATCAACTACATTAGAACAGATTCAGTTATGAATTATAGACAAAGAAACGGACGAATGCTTGAGAGGAAATGTGCCAAACCGCAGGTATATGACACAAGTAATATAAACTTTAGTTATGAAAGAAAACACCAAAAAAACCAGGTCATATCATGTTCAAGTTCGAAGCAGTCGACGCTAACAAAGTTAGGTCCTGTGTGTCAAGCTTCAAAATGCCTCAAAGAATTCACCTTATGCATTTGACTAACATAATGGCGGACTAAAATTTTTCCGCGAAGCATTTAGCGTTCTGGCGAACAATTACAAGCCGGGAACAATAAAAATATACAATATGTGTTATTATTAACAATTTCGGAGCTTATTTCCATCTGTAAAATGTGTTATGATATATCCTAGTATGTGTTGCCTTTATGGAGAATTTTTTTTTCAAAGTCAGTTTTTAAATAAATGAAATTGACATGAACCAAAAACATGCTGGCTAGTTACCAAAAAGAATGTTGTGTCTGCTTTATTTTGCATTAAAAATGACGTGTTCAAACACTAGTTTAGCTCACCCTGTGCTTAAATGCGAGCTGTGATACGCGGAAGGTACTGAAGAAGCTCATCCTTTGGTTTTGACAGCCAATGAATGCGAGCGATGACATGTGGAAGGTACTGAAGTATAGACTCGTTCTGTTGTTTATTGTAACATGAATACGTCGTTCTAAATTTTTAGTTAATAGTGCAAAATCAGTTATTAAAAAGTTAATAGTGCAAATTGAATTCTTAAATGTTAGTTAATAGTGCAAAATGAAGCTTCATAATTATCTCGAATATAAATGTTAATAATAGACAAGGCCAAACGACCTCTCAGGAACACACCATATAAAGTTTCATAATATTTATTTGTTTTTTGTTTACTTACCAAATATATGAACATTAATTAATGTTAACAATTAACTACGAATCATCAGTCCTTTTAAAAAAAAAAACCTCAAAGAAAAATAACCCTCATAATATCCGTCTGTGGTAAATCAGCAAAAATTAAAGAAATATATCCCTTATAATATCCGTCTGTGCTAAGTCAGCCAAAAATGTACTAATTAGGTCTTTCCGTCTACTCATTACATCTGCTTCACAAAACATCAATGATAAAATTTCTATGAAAATGTTAAAATGGCCGAAAAATGTAAAAAATCTGTTTATGTCCACATATTTTCAAATGTAAAAAATCTGTTTATGTCCACATATTTTCTTTAATATCAACTTTTATATAATAATGACCTGTAGTGAACTTGTCTACTCATTACATCTGCTTCACAAAACATCAATGATAAAATTTCTATGAAAATGTAAAAATGGCCGAAAAATGTAAAAAATCTGTTTATGTCCACATATTTTCAAATGTAAAAAATCTGTTTATGTCCACATATTTTCTTTAATATCAACTTTTATATAATAATGACCTGTAGTGAACTTGTCTACTCATTACAACTGCTTCACAAAACATCAATGATAAAATTTCTATGAAAATGTTAAAATGGCCGAAAAATGTAAAAAATCTGTTTATGTCCACATATTTTCAAATGTAAAAAATCTGTTTATGTCCACATATTTTCTTTAATATCAACTTTTATATAATAATGACCTGTAGTGAACTTGTTCACCTATCATTGGAGAACAGAATGCATCAAACAGATTTCATTTTTTACATTTCCTTACACGGTGGTGCCCCTTTGAACGTGACGCATAAAAATCCTTTATTTCAAAAGATCATTTTTTGAAACTGCTGTAGCTCAAAAACCGATGTCTACCCATTACATCTGCTTCACAAAAATCAATGATAAAATTTCTATCTGTAACAGTTTTGAAACTAAAATTCTCAAAGTAAAATAACTCTTGAAAAATGTTAAAATCGCCAAAAAATGTAAAAAATCTCTTTATGTCCACATATTTCCTTTAATATCAACTTTTATATGATAAAGACCTGTAGTGAACTTGTTCACCTATCATTGTAGAACAGAATGCATCAAACAGATTTCATTTTTGACATTTCCTTACAGAGTGGTGCCCCTTTGAACGTGACGCATAAAAATTCTTTATTTCAAAAGATCTTTTTTGAAACTGCTGTAGCTCAAAAACCGATGAAAATGGATGCCTAAAAGGGGAGAATCGATTAAAAAGCATTCATTCAGCTTTCAAATGAGCTATTGCATGCGTCTGTATGTATTGCCGTTAGTGAGGAGAAGATTTTCAAAGACGCGTACCGTCAGAACCGCGAAATGTCGCCAAAATTTCAGTTTTTCGAAAATAGAAAAAAATCTATTTATACGGCCGAAAACTGCTATGGGCTTTATCGATGGGGAATGTTGTTGCCCACATTTTGGTGAAAGTTTTATGAAATTATCTCCCTTAGTTACCGAGAAATTGAGGTTTGAAGTTTTTCCTTTAAAGGGAGGTAACTCAAAACCAAAATCGAAATTCAAAAATCTGGTTCGAGGATAATCTAAGTTGGGATACAGGCTACAATCCCTGAAAATTTCAAGAAATTCGGTTGAGTCGTTTGGGCTGTAGAGCGTTCACAAAATCGGTACAAATAATAAAAATAATAACTAGGGTTGCCCAGGCAACTCTGACGGTCTTCAGACCGCTGTTTTATTCGTAAGGTTCTTTTAAATGTATCATAATGCTGGACCGTCACTAAATATCGTCATTTTCCCCATGTTAAAATTGTCCAAATCCGAAATTTCAATATTTGAAGCCCTGTAAAAACCGGAAATGACTGTTCGCGATCGATGTTATTCTTGATTCTTGTAGACCTTATTCATGTCTAGCTCTCATGCAAAAATGATGAAATTCCACGGCTAGGTTTTTGAGCTATGAGCCCTTGAAGTTTACGATTTTTCGTTTTTGGTCAACTTTGAGAGGTCACAGTTTGAAAAGTATTAAAGCTAGGACTTTGAAAATTGTCTAAATTTGAAGAACTATGCTTCAGCTACATATTGTGCAAAGTTCAGTTCTCTGGTTCAAGTATCTTCAGAGAAGAAGAGTTTCAAAGGTGGTAGGGGTCAGAAATGGTAAAAAATGCACTAAAAGCAAGATGGCGGCCAAGTCACGTGACCTAAATATTTTTTTTGATGGTCTTTTTTCTTCAGCACGTCAAAGCGCATCTTCATGTGAAATTTCAAGTCTCTAAGTGGAATCTACATGTCTCTGGAAGTCCATTTCCGCTCAAAATGTGCAAGGTCGTACAGTAAATTCAAAATGGCGCCTAAACCACGTGACCTACCAAGTCGTCATGATTGCCTTTTTTCTTCCTCTGGTCAATGCGCATCTTCATGTGAAATTTCAAGTCTCTATGTTTATTTTGAAAATTTTGCCCATGTTAAAATTTTCCGAATCCGAAATTTCAATATTTGAAGCCCTGTAAAAACCGGAAATGACTGTTCGCGATCGATTTTATTCTTGATTCTTGTAGACCTTATTCATGTCTAGCTCTCATGCAAAAATGATGAAATTCCACGGCTAGGTTTTTGAGCTATGAGCCCTTGAAGTTTGCGATTTTTCGTTTTCGGTCAACTTTGAAAGGTCACAGTGACCTAATTAAAAATGCTAGGAGTCTGAAAGTAGGAATTTTTAAAGAACAATGCTTAAGCTACAAACTGTGCAAATGTGAGCTCTCTAGTGCAAGTATCTTCAGAGGAGAAGATTCTCAAAGGTGGTAGGGGTCCGAAATGGTCAAAAATGCACTAAAAACAAGATGGCGACCAAGTCACGTGACTTAGAGATTTTTCATGATTGACTTTTTTCTTCCTCAGGTCAATGCGCATCTTCGAGTGAAATTTCAAGTCTGTAAGTGCATTTTGAAAAAATTTCCCATGTTAAAATTTAAAATTTGTAATGGCTGTAGACCGGAAACGGAAGTAGATATCCGGAAAAGGATTTCCATTGTATAGGGTTCAGCGCAGATGCTATCAGTGCTGTAAGTTTCATGCAAGTAGCTTCAGTCGTTAATGCGCTAGAGCTTCCACAAAATTGTGTAAATAATAATAATAATAACTAGGATTGACGCGTCAATACTTAGGTCTTCAAGACTTCCTGTTTGACCTTCACACAGTGTTTGACCTTCACATGATTTTTGTCTAAGAGGTAAAAAGTAACTAATACATTATGAAAATTACCAAATTTCACTTGATATTCAGTGTTAAAGACTTTTCAGAAAAATTCACCATGGTGACCAATGTCAGCTATAACATCGTTCTTCAGAGAATATCATTCCTAGAAGCAGGAAAAAATTTGGTTGAACTATCTATCACCATTTTCCAGATACATGTGATGAAAGGCTGTAATGAGTAATGAACTTTGGAACTTTCTTGAAAATACTGAAATGTGAAGATTTTTAGACCCCTACTCCATGTTGGTCCCTCTAGCTCCTTAACTATGAAAATTTGTATGATAAAGTGCAACATAGCAAACGTTGTGCTTGGAATAGCGCATGTAGAAATACAATCAATTTAAAGATATCTTTCTTAATAAAGAAAGTGTGGAACTTTGAAATGTGCCAAAAATGAGGATTTTCCAGAAATTGCAATATTCAAGGACAGGTCATGGACAGAAAAAAATTTATCATGAGTTGTTTATATTTTTTACTGTCTACTCATTACATCTGCTTCACAAAACATCAACGATAAAATTTCTATCTGTAACAGTTTTGAAACTAAAATTCTCAAAGTAAAATAACCCTCGAAAAGTGTTAAAATCGTCGAAAAATGTAAAACATCTCTTTATGTCAACACATTTCCTTTCATATCAACTTTTATATGATAATGATCTGTAGTGAACTTGTTCAACTATCATTGTAGAACAGAATGCAACAAACAGATCTTTGAAATAACATTTCCTAACAGAGAAGTGCCCCTTTGAACTTGACTCAGAAAAATTATTTTTTGCAAAAGTTCATTTTTGAAATTGATGTAGCTCTAAAACCGCTCAAAATAGAGGGCAGGTTTGGGGGATTACTTTTTGTAGCGTTCATCTGGCTTTAAAATGAGCTATAGCATGCATCTGTATCTATTGTAGTTAGTGAGAAGAAGATTTTCAATGACGCGTACCATCAGAACCGCGAAATTTCAGAAAAGTTTCAGTTTTTCGAAAATAGCAAAAAATCTATTATTACGGCCGAAAACGGCATAGGGTGCATTCGATGGGGAATTATGTTGCCCACATTTTGGTGAAAGTTTTATGAAATTATCTCCCATAGTAACCGAGAAATCAAGGTTTGATGTTTTTTCGTTTAAGGGGAGATAACTCAAAAACAAAATGGAAATTCAAAAATCGGGCTCGACACAAAACGAGTTCATGATACGGGCTACAATCCCTGAAAATTTCTTGAAATTTGATCGAACCGTTTCTTCAGAATCTTTGCCACAAAAAAGTGCAAATAATAAAAAGAATAATAATAATAATAAGAAAAACAAAGATAATAACAATAGGTCTTCAGACGTAGTCTTGAAGACCTAATAATAATAATAATCACGATAATAACAATAGGTCTTCTAGACTTTCGTCTTGAAGACCTAACTAGGATTGACGCGTCAATACTTAGGTCTTCAAGACTTCCTGTCTGACCTTCACACAGTGTTTGACCTTCACATGACTTTTTGTCTAAGAGGTAAAGAGTAACTAATACATTATCAAAATGACCAAATTCCACTTGATATTCAGTGTTAAAGACTTTTCAGAAAAATTCATCATGGTGGCGAATGTCAGCTATGACATCATCCTTCAGAGAATATTATTCCCAGAAGCGGAAAACATTTTGGTTGAATTAGCTATCACCGTTTTCCAGATACATGTGATTAAAGGCTGTAATCTAAAGTTGACTGTTTCAGACCCCTGTATAATCACAATATTGAAGGACCGGTCCTGGACAGAAAAAAAATAATCATGACTTATTGATATTTTTTTCTGTCTACTGATCACATCTGCTTCACAAAACATCAACGATAAAATTTCTATCCCTAACAGTTTTAAAACTAAAATTCTCCAAGTAAAATAACCCTCGAAAAATGTTAATATCGCCGAAAAATGTAAAAAATCTCTTTATGTCCACATATTTCCTTTAATATCGACGTTTATATAACATTGACCTGTAGTGAACTTGTTCATCTATCATTGTAGAACAGAATGCATGAAACAGATTTCATTTTTGACATTTCCTATCAGAGTTTTGCCCCTTTGAACGTGACGCTTTAAAATCCGGTTTTTCAAAAGATGGTTTTTGAAAGTGCTGTAGCTCAAAAACCGCTGAAAATAGATGCCTTAAAGGGGGCTATCGATTAAACAACATTCATTCAGCTTTAAAATGAGATATGGCATGCATCTGTATGTATTGCCGTTAGTGAGGAGAAGATTTTCAAAGACGCGTACCGTCAGAACCACGAAATTTCCTTAAAAAATCAGTTTTTCGAAAATAGAAAAAAATCGATTTATACGGCCGAAAACCGCTATGGGCTTAATCGATGGGGAATGTTGTTGCTCACATTTTGGTGAAAGTTCTATGCAATTATCTCCCATAGTTACCGAGAAATCGAGGTTTGATGTTTTTTCGTTTAAGGGGAGATAACTCGAAAACAAAATGGAAATTCAAAAATCGGGCTCGACACAAAACGAGTTCACGATAAGGGCTACAATCCCTGAAAATTTCATGAAATTCTGCTTGACCGTCTCTTCAGAATATTTGCCACAAAAAAAGTGCAAATAATAAAAATAATAATAATAAGAACTAGGACTGCCGCGGCAGTACTTAGGTCTTCAAGACTTCCTGTTTGACCTTCACACACTGTTTGACCTTGACATGACTTTTTGTCTAAGAGGTTAAGAGTAACTAATACATTATCATAATGACCAAATTCCACTTGATATTCAGTGTTTAAGACTTTTTAGAAAAATTCATCATGGTGGCCAATGTCAGCTATGACATCATTCTTCAGAGAATTTTATTCCTAGAAGCAGAAAAAAAGTTGGTTGAATTATCTGTCACCGTTTTCGAGATACATGTGATTCAATGGTGTAATGTAAAGTTGACAGTTTCAGACCCCTGTATAATGCAATGAAACCTAACACTTTAACTATTAGTATTTTACTGATAAGGTATATCAGTAACAATGTTGGTCTTGTATATACACACACAAACATGTATGTTTTGTTTTGATAGCTTAAATAGTAATGGAGTAATGAATTTTGAAACTTTATTGAAAACACTGAAATTTGAAGATTTTTAGACCCCTACTCCATGTTGGTCCTTCTAGCTCCTTAACTATCAACATTTTTATGATAAAGTACAACACAGTAAAAGTTGTGCTTGGAATAGCGCATGTGAAAATATAATCAATTTAAAGATATCTTTCTTAATAAAGAAACTGTGGAACTTTGAAATGTGCTAAAAATAAGAATTTTCCAAAAATCGTGATTTTCAAGGACTGATCGTGGACAGAAAACAATTTATCATGACTTGTTAATATTTTGCTGTCTACCCATTACATCTGCTTCACAAAACATCAATGATAAAATTTCTATCTGTAACAGTTTAGGAACTAAAATTCTCAAAGTAAAATAACCCTTGAAAAATGTTAAAATCGCCGAAAAATGTAAAAAATCTCTTTATGTCCACATATTTCCTTTAATATCAACTTTTATATAATAATGACCTGTAGTGAACTTGTTCACCTATCATTGTAGAACAGAATGCATTAAACAGATTTTATTTTTGACATTTCCTTACAGAGTGGTGCCCCTTTGAACGTGACGCAGAAAAATCTTTTTTTTCGAAAGATCGTTTTTGAAAGTGCTGTAGCTCAAAAACCGCTAAAAATAGTTGCCTTAAAGGGGGGTATCCTTTAAACAGCTTTCACTCAGCTTTCAAATGAGCTATAGTATGATTTTGTATGTATCGTAGTTAGTGAGGAGAAGATTTTCAAAGACGCGTACCGTCAAAACCGGAAAATTTCGCCAAAATTTCAGTTTTTCGATAATAGCAAAAAATCTATTTATACGGCCGAAAACCGCTATGGGCTTAATCGATGGGGAGTTTAGTTGCCCACATTTTGGTGAAAGTTGTATGCAATTATCTCCCATAGTTACTGAGAAATTGAGGTTTGAAGTTTTTCTTTCAAGGGGAGATAACTCGAAAACACAATCGAAATTCAAAAATCGCCCTCGTCATGCACTAAGTTAGATCACAAGCTACACTCACTGAAAATTTGATGAGAATCGTTAAAGATGGGAAGGCTGTAGGAGCGACACAAAATCGGTACAAATAATAAAAATAATAACTAGGATTGACGCGTCAATACTTAGGTCTTCAAGATTCCTCTTTGACCTTCACAAAGTGTTTGACCTTCACATGACTTTTTGTCTTAGAGGTAAACAGTAGCTAATACATTATCAAAATGACCAAATTCCACTTGATATTCAGTGTTAACGACTTTTCATAAAAATTCATCATGGTGGCGAATGTCAGCTATGACATCATTTTTCCTAGAAGCAGAAAAAAATTTGGTTGAATTATCAACCACCGTTTTCGAGATAGATGTGATTCAACGCTGTAATGTACGTTTCAGACCCCATTATAATGTAATGAAACCTAAAACTTTAACTATTGATATTTTACTGATAAGGTATATCAGAAACAATGTTGGTCTTGTTCATCCACATACAAAGATGTATGTTTTGTTTTAATAACTTAAAGCGTAATGGAGTAATGAACTTTGGAACTTTATTGAAAACACTGAAATTTGAAGATTTTTAGACCCCTACTCCATGTTGGTCCTTCTAGCTCCTTAACTATCAACATTTTTATAATAAAGTGTAACATAGCAAAAGTTGTGCTTGGAATAGCGCATGTAAAAATACAATCAATTTGAATATATGTTGCTTTGTAAAGTAACTGTGGAACTTTGAAATGTGCCAAAAATGAGGATTTTCAAAAATCCGCAATATTCAAGGACAGATCATGGACAGAAAACAAATTATCACGACTTGTTGATATTTTTTACTGTCTACTCAATTCATCTGCTTCACAAAACATCAACGATAAAATTTCTATCTGTAACAGTATTGAAACTAAAATTCTCAAAGTAAAATAACCCTCGAAAAATGTTAAAATCGTCGAAAAATGTAAAGAATCTCTTTATGTCCACATATTTCCTTTAATATCAACTTTTATATGATAATGATATGTAGTGAATTTGTTCAACTATCATTGTAGAACAGAATGCATCAAACAGATTTCATTTTTGACATTTCCTTAAAAAGTGGTGCCCCTTTGAACGTGACGCATAAAAATCCTTTCTTTCAAAAGATCATTTTTGAAACTGCTGTCGCTCAAAAACCGATAACAATAGATGCCTAAAAGGAAGTATGGATTAAACAGTATTCATTCAGCTTTAAAATGAACTATAGCATGCGTCTGTATGTATAACCGTTAGTGAGGAGAAGATTTTCAAAGACGCGTACCGTCAAAATCGGAAAATTTCGCCAAAATTTCAGTTTTTCGATAATAGCAAAATATCTATTTATACGGCCGAAAACCGCTATGGGCGTAATGGATGGGGAATGATGTTGGCCACATTTTGGTGAAAGTTTTCTGAAATTATCTCCCATGGTTACCGAGAAATTGAGGTTTGAAGTTTTGACTTTAAGGGGAGATAACTCGAAAACAAAATCGAAATTCAGAAATCGGGCTCGACACAAAACGAGTTCATGATACGGGCTACTATCCCTGAAAATTTCATGAAATTCGATCGAACCGTTTCTTCAGAATCTGTGCCACAAAAAACGTGCAAATAATAATAAGAAAACACGGGTAATAACAATAGGTCTTCAGACGTAGTCTTGAAGACCTAACTAGGATTGACGCGTCAATACTTAGGTCTTCAAGATTCCTGTTTGACCTTCACACAGTGTTTGACCTTCACATGACTTTTTGTCTAAGAGGTAAAGAGTAGCTAATAAATTTTCAAAATGACCAAATTCCACTTGATATTCAGTGTTAAAGACTTTTCAGAAAAATTCATCATGGTGGCCAATGTCAGCTTTGACACCATTCTTTAGAGAATATTATTCCTAGTAGCAGAACAAAATTTGGTTAAATTATCTCTCACCGTTTTCGAGATACATGTGATTTAACGTTGTAATGTAAAGAAAACACTGAAATTTGAAGATTCTTTTACCCCTACTCCATGTTGGTCCTTCTATCTCCTTAACTATCAACATTTTTATGATAAAGTAATACATAGCAAAAGTTGTGCTTGGAATGGCGTATGTGAAAATACAATCAATTAAAATATATCTTTCTTAATAAAGAAACTGTGGAACCTTGAAATGTGGTAAAAATGAGGATTTTCACAAAATCGCAATATTCAAGGACCGATCAAGGACAGAATTTTTTTTATCACCACTTGTTGGTATTTTTTTCCGTCTACTCCTTACATCTGCTTCACAAAACATCAATGATAAAATTTCTATCTGTAACAGTTTTGAAACTAAAATTCTCAAAGTAAAATAACCCTCGAAAGATGTTAAAATCGACGAAAAATGTAAAAAATCTCTTTATGTCCACATATGTCCTTTAATATCAACTTTTATATGACAAAGACCTGTTGTGAACTTGTTCACCTATCATTGTAGAACAGAATGCATCAAACAGATTTCATTTTTGACATTTCCTTACAGAGTGGTGCCCCTTTGAACGTGACGCATAAAAATCCTTTATTTCAAAAGATCATTTTTGAAACTGCTGTAGCTCAAAAACCGATGAAAATAGATGCCTAAAAGGAAGAATCGATTAAACAGTATTTATTTAGCTTTTAAATGAGCTATAGCATGCGTCTGTATGTATTACCGTTAGTGAGAAGAAGATTTTCAAAGACGCGTACCGTCAGAACCGCGAAATTTCACCAAAATTTCAGTTTTTCGAAAATAGAAAAAAATCTATTTATACGGCCGTAAACCGCTATGGGCTTAATCAATGGGGAATAGTGTTGCTCACATTTTGGTGAAAGTTTCATGCAATTATCTCCCATAGTTACCGAGAAATTGAGGTTTGAAGTTTTGACTTTAAGGGGAGATAACTCAAAAAGAAATTCGAAATTCAAAAATCTGGCTCGTCTTTATCTAAGTTACGTCATACTCTACATTCGCTGAAAGTTTCATGAAAATCGGGTTGTCAATAAGGTCAGAAATGAACTCACAAAAATCGGTACAAATAATAATAATCCGGACGATAACAATAGGTCTTCAGACTTTCGTCTTGAAGACCTAATAATAATCTGGATAAAAACAATAGGTCTTCAGACTTTCGTCTTGAAGACCTAATAATAATTCGGATAAAAACAATAGGTCTTCAGACTTTCGTCTTGAAGACCTAACTAGGACTGCCGCGGCAGTACTTAGGTCTTCAAGGTTCCTGTTTGACCTTCACATACTGTTTGACCTTCACATGCACGTTTGACCTTCACATGCATGTTTGTTAAAGAGGGTTCAAACATACCCAGCAAAATAGCACTTTTCCATATGCAAAGTTTGACCCTTCCTCGTGACCGGAAGTGACTGTTCGCGAGCGAGTTTATTCTTTTATCGTAAAGACCTTGCCAATGTCTACCTCTCATACAAAAATCATTCAATTCTATTGTCTGGTTTTTGAGCTATGTGCCCTTGAAGTTCGCGATTTTTCGATTTTGGTCAACTTTGATGGGTCACAGCACAAAAAGTATCAAGTTGAGGTCTTTGAAAATTAGGAATTGAAGAAAACAATACCTCAGCTACATTCAGTATGAATTTCAAAACTATGGTCTTAGTATCTTCAGAGGAGAAGATTCTCAAAGGCTGGTGGGGTCGGAAATGGTAGAAAATGCCGTAAAAGCAAGATGGCGGCCAAACCACGTGACCTACAAATTTGTCCTGATTTACTTTTTTTCATTATTTTTGATTGCGCTTGTTTTAAAAAAAATTTCAAGTCTCTAAGTGCATTTTGAAAAAAAAATCAATGTTAAATTTTCGATTTTGGAATCGAACTGGACCTTTAATGTACGAGTCGATTTTGCCTAAAAGCTTATTATGTCTATTCCTTAGTAGGATCTATCAGCATGCCAAGTTTGGACGAATTTGGAGCAGCCGTTTGGGCTGCAGCTCGTTCACAAAAAAAGTACAAATAATAATAACTAGGACTGCCGCGGCAGTACTTAGGTCTTCAAGATTCCTGTTTGACCTTCACATACTGTTTGACCTTCACATGCATGTTTGACCTTCACATGCATGTTTGTTAAAGAGGTTTAAACCATACAGACCAAAACATTACTTTTTAAAATGCAAAGTTTGACCCTTCCTCCTGACCGGAAGTGACTGTTCGCGAGCGATTTTATTCTTTTAACTTAAAGACCTTGCTGATGTCTAACTCTCATGCAAAAATCATTAAGTTCTAAGGTCTGGTTTTTGAGTTATCTGCCCTTGAAGTTGGTGATTTTCAGATTTTGGTCAACTTTGAAAGGTCACAGCACAAAAAGTATTAAGGTTAGGTCTTACAACTTTAGGAATTGAAGAAAACAATACCTCAGCTACATTCAGTATGAATTGCAGCTCTCTAGTGCAAGTATCTTCAGAGGAGAAGATTGTCAAAAGTGGGTGGGGTCTGAAACGATGAAAATTGCACTAAAAGCAAGATGGCGGCCGAACCACGTGACCTACGAATTTGCCATGATTTACTTTTTTTCATTATTTTTCATTGCGCTTCTTTTAAAAAAAAATTTAAGTCTCTAAGTGCATTTTGAAAAAAAAATCAATGTTAAATTTTCGAGTTTGGATTCGACCTGGACCCTTAATGAATGAACCGATTTTGCCCAAAAGCTTCGCACGTCGATTCCAGGTTAAGAGGTATCTCCATGTCAAGTTTGGGCGAAATTGGAGCAGCCGTTTGGTCAGAATCGTTTGGACAAAAAAAGTACAAATAATAATAATAATAAACTTGAAGAAATCGGATAAAAACAATAGGTCTTCACGACTTTGTCTTGAAGACCTAATAATAGACTAGGACTGCCGCGGCAGTACTTAGGTCTTCAAGATTCCTGTTTGACCTTCACATACTGTTTGACCTTCACATACATGTTTGACCTTCACATGCATGTTTGTTAAAGAGGGTTCAAACATACCCAGCAAAACAGGACTTTTCCATATGCAAAGTTTGACCCTTCCTCCTGACCGGAAATGACTGTTCGCGAGCGATTTTATTCTTTTATCTGAAAGACCTTGCTAATGTCTAACTCTCATGCAAAAATCATTAAGTTCTAAGGTCTGGTTTTTGAGCTATGTGCCCTTGAATTTGGCGATTTTGCGATTTTGGTCAACTTTGAAAGGTCACAGCACAAAAAGTATTTAGGTTAGGTCTTACAACTTTACGATTTGAAGAAAACAATACCTCAGCTACATTCAGTATGAATTTCAGCTGTGTAGTGCAAGTATCTTCAGAGGAGAAGATTGTCAAAGGCGGGTGGGGTCAGAAACGGTGAAAATTGCACTAAAAGCAAAATGGCGGCCAGAGCAAGTGACCTACGAATTTGTCCTGATTTCCTTTTTTTCATTATTTTTCATTGCGCTTGTTTTAAAAAAAAAATTAAGTCTCTAAGTACATTTTGAAAAAAAAATCAATGTTAAATTTTCGATTTTGGATTCGAACTGGACCCTTAATGTACGAGTCGATTTTGCCCAAAAGCTTAGCATGTCGATTCCAGGTTAAGAGGTATCTGCATGTCAAGTTTGGGCGAATTTGGAGCAGCCGTTTGGTCAGAATCTTTGTCACAAAAAAAGTACAAATAATAATAATAATAGAACTAGGACTGCCGCGGCAGTACTTAGGTCTTCAAGATTCCTGTTTGACCTTCACATACTGTTTGACCTTCACATGGGTTTTTGTGTAAGAGGTAAACAGTAACTAATACATTATCAAAATAACCATATTTCACTTGATATTCAAAGTTTAAGCCTTTACAGAAAATTCAACATGGCTGCAAACATGAATCATCTCAGGTTATACAATCTTGTTGCTGCCTGATGATAGATAAAACATTGCCTAGTGTTTTATTGCCAATGATCTACAGTTTTTCAATCATAAATGTATCATAATCATTCAAAACGAAAGTAGGATTGACCACATTTAAATGCTCCGAATTTCAATGTTAATGTTTAATCTAATTTTAATGAGATTTATCCAAGATTGCATGATCTTTTATCTTTCATTTGATATATAGAACAAGTATTTATCATGTGTCATTGGTTGACAAGAGTTTTTCAAACATACCAACCAAAACACCCGTTTTCAAAAATGCAAAGTTTGACCGTTCCTCAGGACCGGAAATGACTGTTCGCGAGCGATTTTATTCTTTTATCTTGAAGACCTTGCCAATGTCTAACTCTCATGCAAAAATCTTTGAATTCTAATGTCTGGTTTTTGAGTTATCTGCCCTTGAAGTTAGCGATTTTTCGATTTTGGTCAACTTTGAAAGGTCACAGCACAAAAAGTATTAATGTTAGCACCATTAAACTTAAAAACTTTTTTGTACAATACTCCGGCTACATTCAGTATGAATTTCAGCTCTGTAGTGCAAGTATCTTCAGAGAAGAAGATTGTCAAAGGCGGGTGGGGTCGGAAACTGTGAAAATTGCACTAAAAGCAAGATGGCGGCCGAACCACGTGACCTACGAATTCGCCATGATTTACTTTTTTTCATTAATTTTCATTGCGCTTCTTTTAAAAAAAAAATTAAGTCTCTAAGTGCATTTTGAAAAAAAAATCAATGTTAAATTTTCGATTTTGGATTCGAACTGGACCCTTAATGTATCAGTCGAATTTGCCCAAAAGCTTAGCATGTCGATTCCAGGGTAAGGGGTATCTGCATGCCAAATTTGGGCGAATTTGGAGTAGCCGTTTGGGCTGTAGCTCTGTCACAAAAAAAGTACAAATAATAATAATAGAGGAAAAGAACTTGAAGAAATCGGATAATAACAATAGGTCTTCCAGACTTTGTCTTGAAGACCTAACTAGGATTGACGCGTCAATACTTAGGTCTTCAAGATTCCTCTTTGACCTTCACACAATGTTTGACCTTCACATGACTTTTTGTCTAAGAGGTCTTTTTTATCCAGATACACAGATGTATGTTTTGTTTTGATAACTTAAATAGTAATGGAGAAATGAATTTTGGAGCTTTATTGAAAACACTGAAATTTTAAGATTTTTAGACCCCTACTCCATGTTGGTCCTTCTAGCTCCTTAACTATCAACATTTTTATGATAAAGTAAAACATAGCAAAAGTTGAGCTAAGAATAGCGCATGTGAAGATACAATCAATTTTAAGATATCTTTCTTAATAAAGAAACTGTGGAACTTTGAAATGTGCTAAAAATGAGGATTTTCCAAAAATCGCAATATTCAAGGACTGGTCATGGACCGAAAAATATTTATCATGACTTGTTGTTATTTTTTTGCGTCTACTTATTACATCTGCTTCACAAAACATCAATGATCAATTTTTTATCTTGAGCAGTTTTGAAACTAAAATTCTTAAAGTAAAATAACCCTCGAAAAATGTTAAAATCGACGAAAAATGTAGAAAACCTCTTTATGTCTACATATTTCCTTTAAAATCAACTTTTATATAATAATAATCTGTAGTGAATTTGTTTAACAATCCTTGTAGAACAGAATGCATCAAACAGATTTCTTATATGACATTCCCTTACAGAGTAATGACCCTTTGAACGTAACATGAAAAATGATCCTTTTAAAAAATGTCTATTTTCAAGGGCAGATAACTCACGTTCTAGATGAAAATTCCAAAAAACGGCTCGAGACTTTCTTGGCAGTTCTTTTAGCTTTCATTTGAGCTATCAAACACTGATGTATGTCTTGCCGTGTATGAGGAGATAGATTTCAAAGACGCGTACTGTCAAAATCGCGAAAACGCGCCAAAATTTCAGTTTTTTGAAAATAGCCAAAAATCTATTATTACGGCCGAAAACGGCTATGTGCTTACTTGATGGGGAATGTTGATGCCCACATTTTGGTGAAAGTTTTGTGCGATTATCTTTCTTAGTTTTCGAGAAATTGAGGTATGAAGTTTCAACTTCAAAGGGAGATAACTCAAGCACAAATTGAAATTCGAAATTCAAAAGCTTCGCAGAGCCAGTTCTTGTGATACTCTATCAGTCCTGAAAGTTTCATGAAAATCGATCGATTGGTTAGGTCAGAATCGCTGACACAAAAATCGGTACAAATAATAAGAATAAAAATCCGGATAAGAACAATAGGTCTTCCAGACGTAGTCTTGAAGACCTAATAATAATAATCCGGATAATAACAATAGGTCTTCTAGACTTTGTCTTGAAGACCTAATAAGAATCCGGATAATAACAATAGGTCTTCAGACTTTCGTCTTGAAGACCTAATAATCCGGATAATAACAATAGGTCTTCTAGACTTTGTCTTGAAGACCTAACTAGGATTGACGCGTCAATACTTAGGTCTTCAAGATTCCTCTTTGACCTTCACACAGTGTTTGACCTTCACATGACTTTTTGTCTAAGAG
Source organism: Steromphala cineraria (assembly GCA_916613615.1). Taxonomy (NCBI): domain Eukaryota; kingdom Metazoa; phylum Mollusca; class Gastropoda; order Trochida; family Trochidae; genus Steromphala; species Steromphala cineraria. The sequence continues at coordinate 53,645,589 of OU744731.1, read as the reverse complement.
GTAAACAGTAGCTAATACATTATCAAAATGATCAAATTCCACTTGATATTCAGTGTTAAAGACTTTTCAGAAAAATTCATCATGCTGGCCAATGTCAGCTATGACATCATTCTTCAGAGAATATTATTCCTAGAAGCAGAAATTTTTGTTGTTGAATTATCTGTCACCGTTTTCAAGATACATGTGATTTAACGCTGTAAAGTAAAGTTGACTGTTTCAGACCCCTGTATAAAGTAATGAAACCTAACACTTTAACTATTGATATTATACTGATAACTCAAAAAGTTTAACTAAAAGATGCAAACATAATACATGCTACAGTATACCAGAGTAGGTCAAAAATGCGTAGTCTAGCAATCTAGCAACGGGGAGTTGGAAATGGCCCTTTGTAGCGTCAATCTCTCAAATGAAAGATATGGCCAAGACATATTCCAAGACCAAATCCATGTACATGCACGTACACGTACATGAAAGGTGTCCAAGTCAGATCAGAAGAGAGGCAGGAGGTCTAGCAATAAAGACCAGACCAGACCGACCCGACCGACCGACTAATTTAATCATAGAGGGTAGAGTCCTGATTTTGACTTATACATGGTAGCAGATTCCACTCAGCTGGGTGTGAACGTATTGATTGAATTAACTCTGTTTTAAAAATCCCTATCACCTCTGTGGAACTTTAAAATATACCTTTCCCTCCAACTCAATGTTTTTAACTTTGTGAAATTGTTGTTTTCTTGCAAACTATGCGATATGTCATGAAAATTAGACTTTTCTCACCTTTTTTTTTACAAATCCCTTATCTGTCACCGTTTTCGAGATACATGTGACTTAACGTTTTTGCCGTCTACTCATTACATCTGCTTCACAAAACATCAATGATAAAATTTCTATCTGTAACAGTTTTGAAACTAAAATTCTCAAAGTAAAATAACCCTCGAAAAATGTTAAAATCGCCGAAAAATGTAAAAAATCTGTTTATGTCCACATATTTCCTTTAATATCAACTTTTATATGATAATGACCTGTAGTGAACTTGTTCATCTATCATTGTAGAACAGAATGCATCAAACAGATTTCATTTTTGACATTTCCTTACTGAGTAATGTCCCTTTGAACGTAACACGAAAAATGACCCTTTAAAAAAATGTCGAATTTCAAGGGCAGATAACGCGAGTCACAGTTCGAAATTTGAAGTTTCGGCAAATGCACGTTCTTACACACTGATTAGGCTTTCCAACGAGCTATCACACTAGTCTGTATATATTGCCGTTAGTGAGAAGAAGATTTTCAAAGACGCGTACCGTCTGAACGGCGAAATTTCGCCAAAATTTCAGTTTTTTGAAAATAGAAAAAAATCTAATTATACGGCCGAAAACCGCTATGGGCTTAATCGATGGGGAATGCTGTTGCCCACATTTTGGTGAAAGTTTCATGCAATTATCTCCCATAGTTACCGAGAAATTGAGGTTTGAAGTTTTGACTTTCAGGGGAGATAACTCAAAACCAAAATGGAAATTCAAAAATCTGGTCGGTGCATTTCTATGTTAGGTGATACTCTACAATCCCTGAAAGTTTCATGAAAATCGACTTGTCAATAAGGTCTGAAATGAAGACACAAAAATCGGTACAAATAATAATAATAATAACTAGGATTGACGCGTCAATACTTAGGTCTTCAAGATTCCTGTTTGACCTTCACATAGTGTTTGACCTTCACATGACTTTTTGTCTAAGAGGTCTTGTTTATCCACATACACAGATGTATGTTTTGTTTTGATAACTTAAATAGTAATGGAGAAATGAATTTTGGAGCTATATTATAAACACTGAAATTTGAAGATTTTAAGACCCCTACTCCATGTTGGTTCTTCTAGCTCCTTAACTATCAACATTTTTATGATCAAGTAAAACATAGCAAAAGTTGTGCTTAGTACAAGGTGCCATTTTCAAGTGGTGATAACTCAAAAAGTGTAACTAAAAGATGCAAACATAATACATGCTACAATATACCAGAGTAGGTCAAAACTGCGTAGTCTAGCAATCTAGCAACGGGGAGTTGGAAATGGCCCTTTGTAGCGTCAATCTCTCAAATGAAAGATATGGCCAAGACATATTCCAAGACCAAATTCATGTACATGCACGTACACGTACATGAAAGGTGTCCAAGTCAGATCAGAAGAGAGGCAGGAGGTCTAGCAATAAAGACCAGACCAGACCAGACCGACCCGACCGACCGACTAATTTAATCATAGAGGGTAGAGTCCTGATTTTCACTTATACATGGTAGCAGATTCCACTCAGCTGGGTGTGAACGTATTGATTGAATTAACTCTGTTTTAAAAAGCCCTATCACCTCTGTGGAACTTTAAAATATACCTTTCCCTCCAACTCAATGTTTTTAACTTTGTGAAATTGTTCTTTTCTTGCAAACTATGCGATATGTCATGAAAATTAGACTTTTCTCACCTTTTTTTTTACAAATCCCTTATCTGTCACCGTTTTCGAGATACATGTGACTTAACGTTTTTGCCGTCTACTCATTACATCTGCTTCACAAAACATCAATGATAAATTTTCTATCTGTAACAGTTTTGAAACTAAAATTCTCAAAGTAAAATAACCCTCGAAAAATGTTAAAATCGCCGAGAAATGTAAACAATCTCTTTATGTCCACATATTTCCTTTAATATCAACTTTTATTTAATAATGACCTGTAGTGAACTTGTTCACCTATCATTGTAGAACAGAATACATCAAACAGATTTCATTTTTGACATTTCCTTACAGAGTGGTGCCCCTTTGAACGTAACACGAAAAATGACACTTCAAAAAAATGTCGAACTCCAAGGGCAGATAACTCGAGTAACAGGTCAAAAATTAAAAATTCGCGGTATTCACGTTTTTACACACTCATTAAGCTTTCTAACGAGCTATCACACTAGTCTGTATGTATTGCAGTTAGGGAGAAGAAGATTTTGAAAGACGCGTACTGTCAGAACCGCGAAATTTCAGAAAATGGTCAGTTTTTCGAAAATTGCAAAAAATCTATTTATACGGCCGAAAACCGCTATGAGCTTAATCGATGAGGCATGTTGTTGCCCACATTTTGGTGAAAGTTTTTTTAAATTATCTCCCATAGTTACCGAGAAATCGAGGTTTGCAGTTTTTTCGTTTAAGGGGAGATAACTCAAAAACAAATTCGAAATTCAAAAATCGCTTATGTCATTCACTAATTTGGGTCATACTCTACAATCCCTGAAAGTTTCATGAAAATCGGCTTGTCAATAAGGTCAGAAACGTCGACAGAAAAGACGTCCAAATAATAATAATAATAATAACTAGGATTGACGCGTCAATACTTAGGTCTTCAAGATTCCTGTTTGACCTTCACATAGTGTTTGACCTTCACATGACTTTTTGTCTAAGAGGTCTTGTTTATCCACATACACAGATGTATGTTTTGTTTTGATAACTTAAATAGTAATGGAGAAATGAATTTTGGAGCTATATTATAAACACTGAAATTTGAAGATTTTAAGACCCCTACTCCATGTTGGTTCTTCTAGCTCCTTAACTATCAACATTTTTATGATCAAGTAAAACATAGCAAAAGTTGTGCTTAGTACAAGGTGCCATTTTCAAGTGGTGATAACTCAAAAAGTGTAACTAAAAGATGCAAACATAATACATGCTACAATATACCAGAGTAGGTCAAAACTGCGTAGTCTAGCAATCTAGCAACGGGGAGTTGGAAATGGCCCTTTGTAGCGTCAATCTCTCAAATGAAAGATATGGCCAAGACATATTCCAAGACCAAATTCATGTACATGCACGTACACGTACATGAAAGGTGTCCAAGTCAGATCAGAAGAGAGGCAGGAGGTCTAGCAATAAAGACCAGACCAGACCAGACCGACCCGACCGACCGACTAATTTAATCATAGAGGGTAGAGTCCTGATTTTCACTTATACATGGTAGCAGATTCCACTCAGCTGGGTGTGAACGTATTGATTGAATTAACTCTGTTTTAAAAAGCCCTATCACCTCTGTGGAACTTTAAAATATACCTTTCCCTCCAACTCAATGTTTTTAACTTTGTGAAATTGTTCTTTTCTTGCAAACTATGCGATATGTCATGAAAATTAGACTTTTCTCACCTTTTTTTTTACAAATCCCTTATCTGTCACCGTTTTCGAGATACATGTGATTTAACGTTTTTGCCGTCTACTCATTACATCTGCTTCACAAAACAACAATGATAAAATTTCTATCTGTAACGGTTTTGAAACTAAAATTCTCAAAGTAAAATAACCCTCGAAAAATGTTAAAATCGCCGATAAATGTAAAAAATCTCTTTATGTCCACATATTTCCTTTAATATCAACTTTTATATAATAATGACCTGTAGTGAACTTGTTCACCTATCATTGTAGAACAGAATACATCAAACAGATTTCATTTTTGACATTTCCTCACAGAGTGGTGCCCCTTTGAACGTAACACGAAAAATGACACTTCAAAAAAAATGACGAACTCCAAGGGCAGATAACTCGAGTAACAGGTCTAAAATTAAAAATTCGCGGTATGCACGTTTTTACACACTCATTAAGCTTTCCAACGAGCTATCACACTAGTCTGTATGTATTGCAGTTAGTGAGGAGAAGATTTTCAAAGACGCGTACCGTCAGAACCGCGAAATTTCCGAAATTTTTTAGTTTTTTGAAAATAGAAAAAAATCTAATTATACGGCCGAAAACCGCTATGGGCTTAATCGATGGGGAATGTTGTTGTCCACATTTTGGTGAAAGTTTCATGCAATTATCTCCCATAGTTACCGAGAAATTGATGTTTGAAGTTTTGACTTTAAGGGGAGATAACTCAAAAACGAATTCGAAATTCAAAAATCACCCACGTCATTCCATAGATTAGCTCATACTCTACAATCCCTGAAAGTTTCTTGAAAATCGGCTTGTCAATAAGGTCAGAAATCTTGACACAAAAAACGTCCAAATAATAATAATAATAATAATAATAATAATAATCCGGATAATAACAATAGGTCTTCTAGACTTTGTCTTGAAGACCTAACTAGGATTGACGCGTCAATACTTAGGTCTTCAAGATTCCTCTTTGACCTTCACACAGTGTTTGACCTTCACATGACTTTTTGTCTAAGAGGTCTTGTTTATCCACATACAAAGATGTATGTTTTGTTTTGATAACTTAAATGGTAATGGAGTAATGAATTTTGGAACTATATTGAAAACACTGAAATTTGAAGACTTTTAGACCCCTACTCCATGTTGGTCCTTCTAGCTCCTTAACTATCAACATTTTTATGATAAAGTACAACATAGCAAAAGTTGTGCTTGGAAAGGCTCATGTGAAAATACAATCAATATAATGATATCGTTCTTAGTAAAGAAACTGTGGAACTTTGAAATGTGCTAAAAATGAGGATTTTCCAAAAATCGCAATATTCAAGGACAGGTCATGGACAGAAAAAACATTATCCTGACTTGTTGATATTTTTTTCTGTCTACTCATAACATCTGCTTCACAAAACATCAATGATAAAATTTCTATCTGAAACAGTATTGAAACTAAAATTCTCAAAGTAAAATAATCCTAAAAAACTGTTAAAATTGCCGAAAAATGTAAAAAATCTGTTTATGTCCACATATTTCCTTTAATATCAACTTTTATATGATAATGATCTGTAGTGAATTTCTTCAACTATCATCGTAGAACAGAATGCATTAAACAGATTTCTTACTTGACATTTCCTTACAGAGTAACCTCCCTTTGAAAGTAACACGAAAAATGACCCTTCCAAAAAATGTCGAATTTCAAGGGCAGATAACTCAAGTCACAGATCGAAATTTAAAATTTCGCCACGTAGACTTTCTTACAACCTCATTAAGCTTTCTAACGAGCTATCACACTAGTCTGTAAGTATTGCCGTTTGTGAGGAGAAGATTTTTAAAGACGCGTCATGTCAGAACCGTGAAATTTCACAAAATTTTCAGTTTTTCGAAAATAGCAAAAAATCTATTTATACGGCCGAAAACGGCATAGAGTGCATTCGATGGAGAATAATGTTGCCCACATTTTGGTGAAAGTTTTAAGAAATTATCTCCCATAGTTACCGAGAAATCGAGGTTTGAAGTTTTTCCTTTAAGGGGAGATAACTCAAAAACAAAATCGAAATTCGACAATCTGGCACGACACAAATCTAAGTTAGGGGACCCTCTAGAATCCCTGAAATTTTCATCCAAATCGACTCATCAATAAGGTCAGAAATGGTGGAACAAAAAAAGTACAAATAATAATAATAATAACTAGGATTGACGCGTCAATACTTAGGTCTTCAAGATTCCTCTTTGACCTTCACACAGTGTTTGACCTTCACATGACTTTTTGTCTAAGAGGTCTTGTTTATCATCATACAAAGATGTATGTCGTGTTTTGATAACTCAAATGGTAATGGAGTTATGAGGAACTTTATTGAAAGCACTGAAATGTGAAGATTTTTAGTCCCCTACTCCATGTTGGTCCTTCTAGCTCCTTAACTATCAACATTTTTATAATAAAGTAAAACATAGCAAACGTTGAGCTTGGAATAGCGCATGTGAAGATACAATCAATTTTAAGATATCTTTCTTATTAAAGAAACTGTGGAACTTTGAAATGTGCCAAAAATGAGGATTTTCCAAAAAACGCAATATTCAAGGACTGGTCATGGACAGAAAAAAAATTATCATGACTTGCTGATATTTTCTTCTGTCTGCTCATTACATCTGCTTCACAAAACATCAAAGATAAAATTTCTATCTGTAACAGCTTTGAAATTAAAATTCTCAAAGTAAAATAACCCTCGACAAAAGTTAAAATCGCCGAAAAATGTAAAAAATCTCTTTATGTCCTAATATTTCCTTTAATATCAAATTTTATATGATAATGATCTGTAGTGAATTTTTTCAACTATCATCGTAGAACAGAATGCATCAGATAGATTTCTTATTTGACATTTCCTTACAGAGTAACCTCCCTTTGAAAGTAACACGAAAAATGACCCTTCAAAAAAATGTCGAACTTCAAGGGCAGATAACGAGAGTCACAGGTCGAAATTTAAAATTTCGCCACGTAGACTTTCTTACACACTCATTAAGCTTTCTAACGAGCTATGACACTTGTCTGTAAGTATTGCCGTTTGTGAGGAGAAGATTTTTAAAGACGCGTACCGTCAGAACCGTGAAATTTCACAAAATTTTCAGCTTTTCGAAAATAGCAAAAAATCTATTTATACGGCCGAAAACGGCATAGGGTGCATTCGATGGGGAATAATGTTGCCAACATTTTGGTGAAAGTTTAAAGAAATTATCTCCCATAGTTACTGAGAAATCGAGGTTTGAAATTTTTCCTTTAAGGGGAGATAACTCAAAAACAAAATCGAAATTCGAAAATCTGGCTCGACACAAATCTAAGTTAGGGGACCCTCTACAATCCCTGAAAGTTTCATGAAAATTGGCTCATCAATAAGGTCAGAAATGGTGGAACAAAAAACGTACAAATAATAATAATAATAATAATAATAATAATAAAAATCCGGATAATAACAATAGGTCTTCCAGACGTAGTCTTGAAGACCTAATAAAAATCCGGATAATAACAATAGGTCTTCCAGACGTAGTCTTGAAGACCTAACTAGGATTGACGCGTCAATACTTAGGTCTTCAAGATTCCTCTTTGACCTTCACATACTGTTTGACCTTCACATAACTTTTTGTCTAAGAGGGCTTGTTTATCATCATACAAAGATGTATGTCGTGTTTTGATAACTCAAATAGTAATGGAGAAATGAATTTTGAAACTTTATTGAAAACACTGAAATTTGAAGATTTTTAGACCTCTACTCCATGTTGGTCATTCTAGCTCCTTAACTATCAACATTTTTATGATAAAGTACAACATAGCAAAAGTTGTGCTTGGACTTGCGCATGTGAAAATACAATCAATTTTATGATATCGTTCTTGATAAAGAAACTGTAGAACTTTGAAATGTGCTAAAAATGAGGAATTTCCAAATATCGCAATATTCAAGGACAGGTCATGGACAGAAAAAACTGTATCATGACTTGTTGATATTTTTTTCTGTCTACTCATTACATCTGCTTCACAAAACATCAATGATAAAATTTCTATCTGTAACAGTTTTAAAGTTAAAATTCTCAAAGTAAAATAACCCTCTAAAAATGTTAAAATCGCCGAAAAATGTAAAAAATATCTTTATGTCCACATATTTCCTTTAATATTAACTTTTATATAATAATAATTTGTAGTGAATTTGTTCAACAATCATTGTAGAACAAAATGCATCAAACAGATTTCTTATTTGACATTCCCTTACAGAGTTATGTCCCTTTGAATGTAACATGAAAAATGATGCTTTTAAAAAATGTCCATTTTCAAGGGCAGATAACTCACGTTCTAGATCAAAATTCAAAAAAACGGCTCGATACTTTCTTGGCAGTTCTTTTAGCTTTCATTTGAGCTATCAAACACTGCTGTATGTCTTGCCGTTAATGAGAAGAAGATTTTCAAAGACGTGTACTGTCAAAATCGCGAAATTGCGCCAAAATTTAAGTTTTTTGAAAATAGCCAAAAATCTATTATTACGGCCGAAAATGGCTATGTACTTATTTGATGGGGAATGTTGATGCCCACATTTTGGTGAAAGTTTTGTGCGATTATCTTTCTTAGTTTTCGAGAAATTGAGGTATGAAGTTTCAACTTCAAAGGGAGATAACTCAAGCACACATTGAAATTCGAAATTCAAAAGCTTCGCAGAGCCAGTTCTCGTGATACTCTATGAGTCCTGAAAGTTTCATGAAAATCGATCGATTGGTTAGGTCAGAATCGCTGTCACAAAATCGTATAAATAATAATAATAATAAGAAAAACCCGGATAAGAACAATAGGTCTTCAGACGTAGTCTTGAAGACCTAAAAAAAGAACTTGAAGAAATCGGATAAAAACAATAGGTCTTCACGACTTTGTCTTGAAGACCTAAATATAGTTGCAAAGCAACAATGACAGGATTCAGCCAAATAATTTCAAATTCGAATCCAAAATCATAATGCATAAAAAAAGATATTTCATGCCATTTAACTGTTATGTGACCAAAATATGTTCTACCTAAGCAAAAGAATAACAAGTTCAATCTGCAAAAGTTTGTTGGCTGAACGGGATTTGAACCCTAAAAGTCAGCACTCTGGATTCAGAGGCAAAGGCTCTACCACGAGACCACGGACCTCCATGAGTATTGTATGGAATTTTAGCACTAAGACTTTGGGTTCATGAAGGCAAAACAAGAAATCTCGCATCCGAGAAGGCGTTCGTTGACGTAGTTGTGTTTGGATGTTGCTTTTGAGCGTTTTGAGCTTTCTGATGTGTTGGTCGAGGTCAGAGCGTGCTTTTGACCATTTCGAGCTCTTTGGTGTTGTTTCAGGTGGAAAATACGATGTCTAGCGTGGTTAGCGCTATTCTTAGTACACTTCCTGTGTCCAGTGGCGAAATGCAAGGATTTAGTGACCAAAATCGAATGTACATGACTGGACAGTGTGTTTGCATGAAATGTCTACATGCACAAAGTGTAGAACATGCGGCCGGGAGGAAATGCATATTTCAAAGTTCAAGAGGGCGACAGGCATTTTGGAAAAAAGAGTTAATCGAGGACGTCACACCCTTGCGAGTGGAATCTGCCGAGCATTTAGGCAGGAATCAGGACGGCCTCCCTTTATCTAATGACCAAGAGCCCAAGAGCCCAAGAGCTGATAGTGGCCGTCATTATGCCCTTTTCAATTAAGGGAAGGTACACTTGCTTGTACCTACCTACGCACCAACCGTGCCTTTGGTCTTGAAACTAAATCTTGACCACAAAGGCTATCAAAGTGTATGAGACGCACTTAGACAATTTATTGTCAGTCCCCAACAAAGAGTTTAATTGACAATGTGATCTATCAGTGTAGAGTTTTTCTATTTTATCCCTCAAATTAACCGACGGCACTCACCGTATGATACAAGGAAATGAAGACATTTCTTTTCTCTACGAGTTGATATAAAAATTATAAAATTATCTCTAATGGTTCGTGAGATATGAATGCCGCAAGGTGCGCGAGGTAAATGCAAGTTATATTAGCGATAGCCGGAGCGCAACTAGCGCGTGTGAACGATGTCTTATATTTCGCTTGCCGCTTCTTTATTCCTGTCCGCGCATAGACATATGATACATGGAAATGAAGACAATTCTATTCTCTACAAGTTGATATAAAAATTATAAAATTATCTCTAATGGTTCGTGAGGTATGAGTGCCGCAAGGTGCGCGAGTTAAATACAAGTTCAATTAGCGAACGCCGGAGCGCAAGTAGAGCGCGCACCGCTTCTTCATTTCTGTGCGCGCATAGACAAATGATACATGGAAATAAAGACAATTCTTTTCTCTACAAGTTGACATAAAAATTATAAAATTATCTCTAATGGTTCGTGAGATATGTCTGTTGTTGATTGATGAGTTATGCATTTTGCAAATATACAGTTATATCAAATGCATTCAAAACGCATGCAAAGTTGACAATATTCAAAGGTCCGTAACTCAATGTAAAATAAACATATGAATTTGTTGTTAATTTTTTTGAAAATCTATAGACTTTTGGCTTTCATATGATATATAGAACAATGTGTTATCTTACGTCGTTGATTCGCTACGATGTCTTAAACATACCTACTGAAACACCACATGTCCAAAATGCAAAGTTTGACCTCTGACCCTGACCGGAAATGACTGTTCGCGAGCGATTTTATTCTTTTATCTTAGAGACCTTAGCCATGTCTATCTCTCATGCAAAAATCATTAAATTCTACGGTCTGGTTTTTGAGTTATCTGCCCTTGAATTTTGCGATTTTTAGATTTTGGTCAACTTTGAAACGTCATAGCACAAAAACTATTAAGGTTACGTCTTTCAACTTTAGGAATTCGAATCTACAATACTTCAGCTACATTCAGTATGAATTTGAGCTCTGTATGGCAAGTATGTTCAGAGAAGAAGATTGTCAAAGGTGGGTGGGGTCGGAAATTGCCTAAAATGCACTAAAAGCAAGATGGCGGCCAAACCACGTGACCTACGAATTTGCCATGATTTGTTTTTTCCCATTATTTGTTATTGCGCATCTTTTAAAAAAAAAATCAGGTCTCTATGTGCATTTTGAAAAAAAAAATCCATGTTAATTTTTCGAACTTGGATTCGACCTTGACCTTTTATTTGTCGACCGATTTCGCCCAAAAGCTTAGTATGGCTTCTTCTCATAGAAGGCTATCAGTGTACAGAAATTTACTATAATAGCATAAGCCGTTTTGGCTGAATCGAGTTAACAAAATCCGTGGAATTAAAATAATAATAATAATAAAACACGCCAATAACAATAAGGATTCAGCCTGAAAGGCTGAATCCTTAATAATAAACTTGAAGAAATCGGATAAAAACAATAGGTCTTCACGACTTTGTCTTGAAGACCTAATAATAAACTTGAAGAAATCGGATAAAAACAATAGGTCTTCACGACTTTGTCTTGAAGACCTAACTAGGATTGACGCGTCAATACTTAGGTCTTCAAGATTCCTCTTTGACCTTCACACAGTGTTTGACCTTCCCATGACTTTTTGTCTAAGAGGTCTTGTTTATCATGATACAAAGATGTATGTTTTGTTTTGATAACTTACATGTAAATAGTAATGGAGTAATGAATTTTGGAACTATATTGAAAACACTGAAATTTGAAGAGTTTTAGACCCCTACTCCATGTTGGTCCTTCTAGCTCCTTAACTATCAACATTTTTATGATAAAGTACAACATAGCAAAAGTTGTGCTTGGACTGGGGCATGTGAAAATACAATCAATTTAATGATATCGTTCTTGATAAACAAACTGTAGAACTTTGAAATGTGCTAAAAATGAGGAATTTCGAAAAATCGCAATATTCAAGGACAGGTCATGGACAATAAAAAATGTATCATGATTTGTTGATATTTTTTTCTGTCTACTCATTACATCTGCTTCACAAAACATCAATGATAAAATTTCTATCTGTAACAGTTTTAAAGTTAAAATTCTCAAAGTAAAATAACCCTCGAAAGATGTTAAAATCGCCGAAAAATTTAAAAAATATCTTTATGTGCTCATATTTCCTTTAATATCAACTTTTATATAATAATAATATGTAGTGAAGTTGTTCAACAATCCTTGTAGAACAGAATGCATTAAACAGATTTCTTTTTGGACATTCTCTTACAGAGTAATGTCCCTTTGAATGTAACATGAAAAATGATGCTTTTAAAAAATGTCCATTTTCAAGGGCAGATAACTCGCGTTCTAGATCAAAATTCAAAAAAACGGCTCGACAGTTTCTTGGCAGTTCTTTTCGCTTCCATTTGAGCCATCAAACACTGCTGTATGTCTTGCCGTTAATGAGAAGATGATTTTCAAAGACGAGTACTGTCAAAATCGCGAAATTGCGCCAAAATTTCAGTTTTTTGAAAATAGCCAAAAAACTATTATTACGGCCGAAAACGGCTATGTGTGTATGTGATGGGGAATGTTGATGCCCACATTCTGGTGAAAGTTTTATGAGATTATCTCCCATAGTTACCGAGAAATTGAGGTATGAAGTTTTTCCTTTAAGGGGAGATAACTCAAAACCAAAATGGAAATTCAAAAATCTGGTCGGTGCATTTCTATGTTAGGTGATACTCTACAATCCCTGAAAGTTTCATGAAAATCGGCTTGTCAATAAGGTCTGAAATGAAGACACAAAAATCGGTACAAATAATAATAATAATCCGGATAATAACAATAGGTCTTCCAGACGTAGTCTTGAAGACCTAATAATCCGGATAATAACAATAGGTCTTCAGACTTTCGTCTTGAAGACCTAATAATCCGGATAATAACAATAGGTCTTCTAGACTTTGTCTTGAAGACCTAACTAGGACTGCCGCGGCAGTACTTAGGTCTTCAAGATTCCTGTTTGACCTTCACATACTGTTTGACCTTCACATACATGTTTGACCTTCACATGCATGTTTGTTAAAGAGGGTTCAAACATACCCAGCAAAACAGGACTTTTCCATATGCAAAGTTTGACCCTTCCTCCTGACCGGAAATGACTGTTCGCGAGCGATTTTATTCTTTTATCTGAAAGACCTTGCTAATGTCTAACTCTCATGCAAAAATCATTAAGTTCTAAGGTCTGGTTTTTGAGCTATGTGCCCTTGAATTTGGCGATTTTGCGATTTTGGTCAACTTTGAAAGGTCACAGCACAAAAAGTATTAAGGTTAGGTCTTACAACTTTACGATTTGAAGAAAACAATACCTCAGCTACATTCAGTATGAATTTCAGCTCTGTAGTGCAAGTATCTTCAGAGGAGAAGATTGTCAAAGGCGGGTGGGGTCAGAAACGGTGAAAATTGCACTAAAAGCAAAATGGCGGCCAAAGCACGTGACCTACGAATTTGCCATGATTTACTTTTTTTCATTATTTTTCATTGCGCTTCTTGTAAAAAAAAAATTAAGTCTCTAAGTGCATTTTGAAAAAAAAATCAATGTTAAATTTTCGATTTTGGATTCGAACTGGACCCTTAATGAATGAACCGATTTTGCCCAAAAGCTTCGCACGTCGATTCCAGGTTAAGAGGTATCTCCATGTTAAGTTTGGGCGAAATTGATCTAGCGGTTTGGTCAGAATCTTTCTCACAAAAAAAGTACAAATAATAATAATAACTAGGATTGACGCGTCAATACTTAGGTCTTCAGATTCCTCTTTGACCTTCACATACTGTTTGACCTTCACATGACTTTTTGTCTAAGAGGTAAACAGTAGCTAATACATTATCAAAATGACCAAATTCCACTTGATATTCAGTGTTAAAGACTTTTCAGAAAAAATCATCATGGTGGCCAATGTCAGCTATGACATCATTCTTCAGAGAATATTATTCCTAGTAGCAGAAAAAAATTTGGTTAAATTATCTCCCACCGTTTTCGAGATACATGTGATTTAACGTTGTAATGTAAAGAAAACACTGAAATTTGAAGATTTTTTTACCCCTACTCCATGTTGGTCCTTCTATCTCCTTAACTATCAAAATTTTTATGATAAAGTACAACATAGCAAAAGTTGTGCTTGGAATGGCGTATGAGAAAACACAATCAATTAAAAGATATCTTTATTAATAAAGAAACTGTGGAACCTTGAAATGTGCTAAAAATGAGGATTTTCCCAAAATCGCAATATTCAAGGACTGGTCATGGACAGAATTTTGTTTATCATCACTTGTTGATATTTTTTTCCGTCTACTCATTACCTCTGCTTCACAAAACACCAATGATAAAATTTCTACCTGTAACAGTTTTGAAACTAAAATTCTCAAAGTAAAATAACCCTCGAAAGATGTTAAAATCGCCGAAAAATGTAAAAAATCTCTTTATGTCCACATATTTCCTTTAATATCAACTTTTATATAATGATGACGTGTAGTAAACTTGTTCATCTATCATTGTAGAACAGAATGCATCAAACAGATTTCATTTTTGACATTTCTTTACAGAGTAATGTCCCTTTGATTGTAACATGAAAAATGATGCTTTTAAAAATTGTCAGTTTTCAAGGGCAGATAACTCACGTTGTAGATCAAAATTAGAAAAAACGGCTCGACACTTTCTTAGCAGTTCTTTTAGCTTTTATTTGAGCTATCAAACACTGCTGTATGTCTTGCCGTTAATGAGAAGAAGATTTTCAAAGACGAGTACTGTCAAAATCGCGAAATTGCGCCAAAATTTCAGTTTTTTGGAAATAGCCAAAAATCTATTATTACGGCCGAAAACGGCTATGTGCTTATTTGATGGGTAATGTTGATGCCCACATTTTGGTGAAAGTTTTGTGCGATTATCTTTCTTAGTTTTCGAGAAATTGAGGTATGAAGTTTCAACTTCAAAGGGAGATAACTCTAGCACAAATTGAAATTCGAAATTCAAAAGCTTCGCAGAGCCAGTTCAGGTGATACTCTATCAGTCCTGAAAGTTTCATGAAAAATCGTTCATTGGTTAGCTCAGAATCTCTCTCACAAAAATCGGTACAAATAATAAGAATAATAACTAGGATTGACGCGTCAATACTTAGGTCTTCAGATTCCTCTTTGACCTTCACATACTGTTTGACCTTCACATGACTTTTTGTCTAAGAGGTAAACAGTAGCTAATACATTATCAAAATGACCAAATTCCACTTGATATTCAGTGTTAAAGACTTTTCAGAAAAATTCATCATGGTGGCCAATGTCAGCTATGACATCATTCTTCAGAGAATATTATTCCTAGTAGCAGAAAAAAATTTGGTTAAATTATCTCCCACCGTTTTCGAGATACATGTGATTTAACGTTGTAATGTAAAGAAAACACTGAAATTTGAAGATTTTTTTACCCCTACTCCATGTTGGTCCTTCTATCTCCTTAACTATCAAAATTTTTATGATAAAGTACAACATAGCAAAAGTTGTGCTTGGAATGGCGTATGAGAAAACACAATCAATTAAAAGATATCTTTATTAATAAAGAAACTGTGGAACCTTGAAATGTGCTAAAAATGAGGATTTTCCCAAAATCGCAATATTCAAGGACTGGTCATGGACAGAATTTTTTTTATCATCACTTGTTGATATTTTTTTCCGTCTACTCATTACATCTGCTTCACAAAACATCAATGATAAAATTTCTATCTGTAACAGTTTTGAAACTAAAATTCTCAAAGTAAAATAACCCTCGAAAGATGTTAAAATCGCCGAAAAATGTAAAAAATCTCTTTATGTC
Source organism: Steromphala cineraria (assembly GCA_916613615.1). Taxonomy (NCBI): domain Eukaryota; kingdom Metazoa; phylum Mollusca; class Gastropoda; order Trochida; family Trochidae; genus Steromphala; species Steromphala cineraria. The sequence goes on along the minus strand of OU744731.1, from coordinate 53,629,665 downwards.
CACATATTTTCTTTAATATCAACTTTTATATGATAATAATCTGTAGTGAATTTGTTCAACAATCATTGTGGAACAGAATGCATCAAACAGATTTCTTATTTGACATTCCCTTACAGAGTAATGTCCCTTTGAACGTAACATGAAAAATGATGCTTTAAAAAAATGTCCATTTTCAAGGGCAGATAACTCACGTTCTCGATGAAAATTCCAAAAAACGGCTCGACACTTTCTTGGCAGTTCTTTTAGCTTTCATTTGAGCTATCAAACACTGCTGTATGTCTTGCCGTTATTGAGAAGAAGATTTTCAAAGACGAACACTGTTAAAATCGCGAAATTGCACCAAAATTTCAGTTTTTTGAAAATAGCCAAAAATCTATTATTACGGCCGAAAACGGCTATGCGCTTATTTGATGGGGAATGTTGATGCCCACATTTTGGTGAAAGTTTTGTGCGATTATCTTTCTTAGTTTTCGAGAAATTGAGGTATGAAGTTTTAACTTCAAAGGGAGATAACTCAAGAACAAATTGAAATTCGAAATTCAAAAGCTTCGCATAGCCAGTTCAGGTGATACTCTATCAGTCCTGAAAGTTTCATGAAAATACATTCATTGGTAAGCTCTGAATCACTGTCACAAAATCGTACAAATAATAATAATAATAATAATAATAATAAAAATCCGGATAAGAACAATAGGTCTTTGACTTTCGTCTGAAGACCTAATAACTAGGACTGCCGCGGCAGTACTTAGGTCTTCAAGATTCCTGTTTGACCTTCACATACTGTTTGACCTTCACATGGGTTTTTGTCTAAGGGGTAAACAGTAACTAATACATTATCAAAATGACCACATTTCACTTGATATTCAACGTTTAAGCCTTTACAGAAAATTCAACATGGCTGCAAACATGAATCATCTCAGGTTATACAGTCTTGTTGCTGCCTGATGATAGATAAAACATTGCCTAGTGTTTTATTGCCAATGAACTACAATGTTTCAATCATTCTTATATCAGAATCATTCCAAACGAAAGAAGGATTGACCACATTTAAATGCTCCGAATTTCAATGTTAATGTTTAATCTAATTTTATTGAGATTTATCCAAGATTGCATGATCTTTTATCTTTCATTTGATATATAGAACAAGTATTTATCATGTGTCGTTGGTTTACAAGAGTTTTTCAAACATACCCACCAAAACACCCGTTTTCCAAAATGCAAAGTTTGACCCTTCCTCAGGACCGGAAATGACTGTTCGCGAGCGATTTTATTCTTTTATCTTGAAGATCTTGCTAATGTCTAACTCTCATACAAAAATCATCATGTTCTATGGTCTGGTTTTCGAGTTATCTGCCCTTGAAGTTGGCGATTTTGAGATTTTGGTCAATTTTGAAAGGTCACAGCACAAAAAGTATTAAGGTTAGGTCTTACAACTTTAGGAATTCAAGAAAACAATACCTCAGCTACATTCAGTATGAATTTCAGCTCTCTAGTGCAAGTATCTTCAGAGGAGAAGATTGTCAAAGGCGGGTGGGGTCGGAAACGATGAAAATTGCACTAAAAGCAAGATGGCGGCCGAAGCACGTGACCTACGAATTTGCCATGATTTCCTTTTTTTCATTATTTTTCATTGCGCTTCTTTTAAAAAAAAAAATTAAGTCTCTAAGTGCATTTTGAAAAAAAAATCAATGTTAAATTTTCGATTTTGGATTCGAACTGGACCCTTAATGAATGAACCGATTTTGCCCAAAAGCTTCGCACGTCGATTCCAGGGTAAGGGCTATCTGCATGCCAAGTTTTGTCAAATTTGAAGCAACCGTTTGAGCTGTAGCTCTCTCACAAAAAAAGTACAAATAATAATAAAAAACTTGAAGAATAAGTGTAATAACAATAGGTCTTCCAGACTTTGTCTTGAAGACCTAACTAGGACTGCCGCGGCAGTACTTAGGTCTTCAAGATTCCTGTTTGACCTTCACACACTGTTTGACCTTCACATGACTTTTTGTCTAAGGGGTAAACAGTAACTAATACATTATCAAAATGACCACATTTCACTTGATATTCAACGTTTAAGCCTTTACAGAAAATTCAACATGGCTGCAAACATGAATCATCTCAGGTTATACAGTCTTGTTGCTGCCTGATGATAGATAAAACATTGCCTAGTGTTTTATTGCCAATGAACTACAATGTTTCAATCATTCTTATATCAGAATCATTCCAAACGAAAGAAGGATTGACCACATTTAAATGCTCCAAATTCAATGTTAATGTTTAATCTAATTTTAATGAGATTTATCCAAGATTGTATGATTTTTTATCTTTCATTTGATATATAGAACACGTATTTATCATGTGTCGTTGGTTTACAAGAGTTTTTCAAACATACCCACCAAAACACCCGTTTTCCAAAAAGCAAAGTTTGACCCTTCCTCAGAACCGGAAATGACTGTTCGCGATCGATTTTATTGCTTTATCTTGAAGATGTTGCTTATGTCTAACTCTCATACAAAAATCATCATGTTCTATGGTCTGGGTTTCGAGTTATCTGCCCTTGAAGTTGGCGATTTTGAGATTTTGGTCAACTTTGAAAGGTCACAGCACAAAAAGTATTAAGATTAGGTCTTACAACTTTAGGAATTGAAGAAAACAATACCTCAGCTACATTCGGTATGAATTTCAGCTCTCTAGTGCAAGTATCTTCAGAGGAGAAGATTGTCAAAGGTGGGTGGGGTCGGAAACGATGAAAATTGCACTAAAAGCAAGATGGCGGCCGAAGCACGTGACCTACGAATTTGCCATGATTTCCTTTTTTTCATTATTTTTCATTGCGCTTCTTTTAAAAAAAAATTTAAGTCTCTAAGTGCATTTTGAAAAAAAAATCAATGTTAAATTTTCGATTTTGGATTCGAACTGGACCCTTAATGAATGAACCGATTTTGCCCAAAACCTTCGCACGTCGATTCCAGGGTAAGGGCTATCTGCATGCCAAGTTTTGTCAAATTTGAAGCAGCCGTTTGAGCTGTAGCTCTCTCACAAAAAAAGTACAAATAATAATAAAAAACTTGAAGAATAAGTGTAATAACAATAGGTCTTCCAGACTTTGTCTTGAAGACCTAACTAGGACTGCCGCGGCAGTACTTAGGTCTTCAAGATTCCTGTTTGACCTTCACACAGTGTTTGACCTTCACATGCATGTTTGACCTTCACATGCATGTTTGTTAAAGAGGGTTCAAACATACTAAGCAAAACACCACTTTTCCATATACAAAGTTTGACCCTTCCTCCTGACCGGAAGTGACTGTTCGCGAGCGATTTTATTCTTTTAACTTAAAGACCTTGCTGATGTCTAACTCTCATGCAAAAATCTTTAAGTTCTAAGGTCTGGTTTTTGAGTTATGTGCCCTTGAAGTTGGTGATTTTCAGATTTTGGTCAACTTTGAAAGGTCACAGGACAAAAAGTTTTAGGGTTAGGTCTTACAACTTTACGATTTCAAGAAAACAATACCTCAGCTACATTCAGTATGAATTTCAGCTCTCTAGTGCAAGTATCTTCAGAGGAGAAGATTGTCAAAGGTGGGTGGGGTCGGAAACGATGAAAATTGCACTAAAAGCAAGATGGCGGCCGAACCACGTGACCTACGAATTTGCCATGATTTACTTTTTTTCATTATTTTTCATTGCGCTTCTTTTAAAAAAAATTTTAAGTCTCTAAGTGCATTTTGAAAAAAAAATCAATGTTAAATTTTCGACTTTGGATTCGAACTGGACCCTTAATGAATGAACCGATTTTGCCCAAAAGCTTCGCACGTCGATTCCAGGTTAAGAGGTATCTGCATGTCAAGTTTGGGCGAAATTGGAGCAGCCGTTTGGTCAGAATCGTTTGGACAAAAAAAGTACAAATAATAATAATAATAATAATAAACTTGAAGAAATCGGATAAAAACAATAGGTCTTCACGACTTTGTCTTGAAGACCTAATAATAACTAGGATTGACGAGTCAATACTTAGGTCTTCAAGATTCCTCTTTGACCTTCACATAGTGTTTGACCGTCACATGACTTTTTGTCTAAGAGGTAAAGAGTAACTAATATATTATCAAAATGACCAAATTCCACTTGACATGCAGTGTTAAAGACTTTTCAGAAAAATTCATCATGGTGGCCAATGTCAGCTATGACACCATTCTTCAGAGAATATTATTCCTAGTAGCAGAAAAAAATTTGGTTAAATTATCTCTCACCGTTTTCGAGATACATGTGATTTAACATTGTAATGTAAAGAACACACTGAAATTTGAAGATTTTTTTACCCCTATTCCATTTTGGTCCTTCTATCTCCTTAACTATCAACATTTTTATGATAAGGTACAACATAGCAAACGTTGTGCTTGGAATGGCGTATGTGAAACTACAATCAATTAAAAGATATCTTTAATAATAAAGAAACTGTGGAACCTTGAAATGTGCTAAAAATGAGGATTTTCCAAAAAACGCAATATTCAAGGACCGGTCATGGACATAAATTTGTTTATCATGACCTGTTGATATTTGTTTCCGTCTACTCATAACATCTGCTTCACAAAACATCAATGATACAATTTCTATCTGTAACAGTTTTGAAACTAAAATTCTCAAAGTAAAATAACCCTCGAAAAATGTTAAAACCGCCAAAAAATGAAAGAAAACTTTTTATGTTCACATAGTTCCTTTATTATCAACTTTTATATAATAAGGACCTGAAGTGAACTTGGTCAACAATCTTTGTAGAACAGTATGCATTAAGCAGATTTCATTTTTGACATTTCCTTACAGAGTAGAGCCCCTTTGAACGCGACGCGTCAAAATCCTTTTTTTCGAAAGATCGTTTTTGAAATCGCTGTAGCTCAAAAACCGTTCAAAATAGAGGTCAAGTTTGGGGGGTTCCTTTACACAGCATTGTTTCAGTTTTAAAATGAGCTATAGCATGCGTCTGTATGTATCGTAGTTAGTGAGGAGAAGAATTTCAAAGACGCGTACCGTCAGAATCGCGAAATTTCACCAAAATTTCAGTTTTTCGAAAATAGCAAAAAATCTATTTATACGGCCGAAAACCGCTATGGGCTTAATCGATGGGGAATTATGTTGCCCACATTTTGGTGAAAGTTTTATGCAGTTATCTCCCATAGTTACTGAGAAATTGAGGTTTGAAGTTTTTCCTTTAAGGGGAGATAACTCAAAAACGAAATCGAAATTCAAAAATCTGGCTCGAGATGCACTAAGTTAGGACACAATCTACAATCCCTGAAAATTTCATCAAAATCGGCTGATTCGTTATGGCTGTAGAGCTCGGACAAAATTGGTACAAATAATAATAATAACTAGGATTGACGCGTCAATTCTTAGGTCTTCAAGACTTCTGTTTGACCTTCACACAGTGTTTGACCTTCACATGACTTTTTGTCTTAAGAGGTAAACAGTAACTAATACATTATCAAAATGACCAAATTCCACTTGATATTCAGTGTTAAAGACTTTTCAGAAAAATTCATCATGGTCGCCAATGTCAGGTACCAATGTCAGGTATGACACCATTTTTCAGAGAATATTATTCCTAGTAGCAGAAAAAAATTTGGTTAAATTATCTCTCACCGTTTTCGAGATACATGTGATTTAACGTTGTAATGTTAAGAAAACACTGAAATTTGAAGATTTTTTTACCCCTACACCATGTTGGTCCTTCTATCTCCTTAACTACCAACATTTTTATGATAAAGTGCAACATAGCCAAAGTTGTGCTTGGAATAGCGCATGTGAAACTACAATCAATTTAAAGATATCTTTCATAATAAAGAAACTTTGGACCTTTAAAATATGCCAAAAATGAGGATTTTCAAAAAATTTCAATATTCAAGGGCCGGTCATGGACAGAAAAAAAATTAATCATGACTTGTTGACATTTTTTTCTGTCTAATCATTACATCTGCTTCACAAAACATCAACGATAAAATTTCTATCTGTAACAGTTTTGAATCTAAAATTCTCAAAGTAAAGTAACCCTCGAAAAATGTTAAAATCACCGAAAAATGTAGAAAATCTCTTTATATCCACATATTTCCTTTAATATCAACTTTTATATAATAATGACCTGTAGTGAACTTGTTCACCTATCATTGTAGAACAGAATACATCAAACAGATTTCATTTTTGACATTTCCTTACAGAGTGGTGCCCCTTTGAACGTAACACGAAAAATGACACTTCAAAAAAATGTCGAACTCCAAGGGCAGATAACTCGAGTAACAGGTCAAAAATTAAAAATTCGCGGTATGCACGTTTTTACACACTCATTAAGCTTTCTAACGAGCTATCACACTAGTCTGTATGTATTGCAGTTAGGGAGGAGAAGATTTTCAAAGACGCGTACCGTCAGAACCGCGAAATTTCCGAAATTTTTTAGTTTTTTGAAAATAGAAAAAAATCTAATTATACGGCCGAAAATCACTATGGGCTTAATCGATGGGGAATGTTGTTGCCCACATTTTGGTGAAAGTTTTATGAAATTATCTCCCATAGTAACCGAGAAATTGAGGTTTGAAGTTTTGACTTTAAGGGGAGATAACTCAAAAACGAAAGCGAAATTCAAAAATCGCCATGGTCATTCACTAAGTTGAGGAACAAGCTACATTCCCTGAAAGTTTCTTGAAAATCGGCTTGTCAATAAGGTCAGAAATCTTGACACAAAAAACGTCCAAATAATAATAATAATAATAATAATAATAATCCGGATAATAACAATAGGTCTTCTAGACTTTGTCTTGAAGACCTAATAACTAGGATTGACGCGTCAATACTTAGGTCTTCAAGATTCCTGTTTGACCTTCACACAGTGTTTGACCTTCACATGACTTTTTGTCTAAGAGGTAAACAGTAGCTAATACATTATCAAAATGACCAAATTCCACTTGACATTCAGCGTTAAAAACTTTTCAGAAAAATTCATCATGGTGGCCAATGTCAGCTGTGACACCATTCTTTAGAGAATATTATTCCTAGTAGCAGAAAAAAATTTGGTTAAATTATCTCTTACCGTTTTCGAGATACATGTGATTTAACATTGTAATGTAAAGAACACACTGAAATTTGAAGATTTTTTTACCCCTACTCCATGTTGGTCCTTCTACCTCCTTAACTATCAACATTTTTATGATAAGGTACAACATAGCAAACGTTGTGCTTGGAATGGCGTATGTGAAACTACAATCAATTAAAAGATATCTTTATTAGTAAAGAAACTGTGGAACCTTGAAATGTGCTAAAAATGAGGATTTTCCAAAAATCGCAATATTCAAGGACCGGTCATGGACATAAATTTGTTTATCATGACCTGTTGATATTTGTTTCCGTCTACTCATTACATCTGCTTCACAAAACATCAATGATACAATTTCTATCTGTAACAGTTTTGAAACTAAAATTCTCAAAGTAAAATAACCCTCGAAAAATGTTAAAACCGCCAAAAAATGAAAGAAAATTGTTTATGTTCACATAGTTCCTTTATTATCAACTTTTATATAATAAGGACCTGAAGTGAACTTGGTCAACAATCTTTGTAGAACAGAATGCATTAAGCAGATTTCATTTTTGACATTTCCTTTCAGAGAAGTGCCCCTTTGAACGCGACGCGTCAAAATCCTTTTTTTCAAAAGATCGTTTTTGAAATCGCTGTAGCTCAAAAACCGTTCAAAATAGAGGTCAAGTTTGGGGGGTTCCTTTACACAGCATTGTTTCAGCTTTAAAATGAGCTATAGCATGCGTCTGTATGTATCGTAGTTAGTGAGGAGAAGAATTTCAAAGACGCGTACCGTCAGAACCGTGAAATTTCACAAAAATTTCAGTTTTTCGAAAATAGCAAAAAATCTATTTATACGGCCGAAAACCGCTATGGGCTTAATCGATGGGGAATGATGTTGCCCACATTTTGGTGAAAGTTTTATGCAGTTATCTCCCATAGTTACTGAGAAATTGAGGTTTGAACTTTTTCCTTTAAGGGGAGATAACTAAAAAACAAAATCGAAATTCAAAAATCTGGCTCGAGATGCACTAAGTTAGGACACAAGCTACCATCCCTGAAATTTTCATCAAAATCGGCTGATTCGTTATGGCTGTAGAGCTCGGACAAAATTGGTACAAATAATAATAATAATAACTAGGATTGACGCGTCAATACTTAGGTCTTCAAGATTCCTCTTTGACCTTCACAAAGTGTTTGACCTTCACATGACTTTTTGTCTAAGAGGTAAACAGTAGCTAATACATTATCAAAATGATCAAATTCCACTTGATATTCAGTATTAAAGACTTTTCAGAAAAAATCATCATGGTGGCCAATGTCAGCTATGACACCATTCTTCAGAGAATATTATTCCTAGTAGCAGAAAAAAATTTGGTTAAATTATCTCTCACCGTTTTCGAAATACATGTGATTTAACGTTGTAATGTAAAGAAAACACTGACATTTGAAGATTTTGTTACCCCCACTCCATGTTGGGCCTTTTAACTCCTTAACTATCAACATTTTTATGATAAAGTACAACATAGCAAAAGTTGTGCTTGGAATAACACATGTGAACTTACAATCAATTAAAAGATATCTTTCTAAATAAAGAAACTGTGGAACCTTGAAATGTGCTAAAAATGAGGATTTTCCCAAAATCGCAATATTCAAGGACCGGTCATGGACAGAAATTTTTGTATCATCACTAGTTGATATTTTTTTCCGTCTACTCATTACATCTGCTTCACAAAACATCAATGATAAAATTTCTATCTGTAACAGTTTTGAAACTAAAATTCTCAAAGTAAAATAACCCTTGAAAAATGTTGAAATTGCCGAAAAATGTAAAGAATTTCTTTATGTCAACATATTTCCTTTAATATCAACTTTTTTATAATAATGAGCTGTAGTGAACTTGTTCAACTATCATTGTAGAACAGAATGCAGCAAACAGATCTTTGAAATAACATTTCTTAACAGAGTAGTGCCCCTTTGAACGTGACGCAGACAAATTTTTTTTTCAAAAGTTCATTTTTGAAATTGATGTAGCTCTAAAACCGCTCAAAATAGAGGGCAGGTTTGGGGGATTACTTTTTGCAGCGTTCTTCTGGCTTTAAAATGAGCTATAGCATGCGTCTGTATGTATTCCAGTTAGTGAGAAGAAGAATTTCAAAGACGCGTACCGTCAAAACCGTGAAAATTCACAAAATTGTCAGTTTTTCGAAAATAGCAAAAAATCTAATTATACGGCCGGAAACATTTTAGGGCTCAATCGATGGAGAATGATGTTGCCCACAGTTTGGTGAAAGTTTTTTGCAATTATCTCCCATAGTTACCGAGATATTGATATTTGCGATTTTTCCTTAAAAGGAAGATTACTCAAAAACCAGATCGAAATTCAAAAATCGCCCTCGTCTTGCACTAAGTTAGGACAAAATCTACAATCCCTGAAAATTTCATGAGATTCGGTTATGATGGGAATGCTGTAGAACCTCCACAAAATCGGTACAAATAATAAAAATAATAATAATAATCTGGATAAAAACAATAGGTCTTCAGACTTTCGTCTTGAAGACCTAATAAAAATTCGGATAAAAACAATAGGTCTTCAGACTTTCGTCTTGAAGACCTAATAAAAATTCGGATAAAAACAATAGGTCTTCTAGACTTTGTCTTGAAGACCTAATAAAAAAACAATAGGTCTTCCAGACTTTGTCTTGAAGACCTAACTAGGACTGCCGCGGCAGTACTTAGGTCTTCAAGACTTGCTGTTTGACCTTCACACAGCGCTTGACCTTCACATGACTTTTTGTCTAAGAGGTAAACAGTAACTAATACATTATCAAAATAACCAAATTTCACTTGATATTCAACGTTTAAGCCTTTACAGAAAATTTATCATGACTGCAAACATGAATCATCTCAGGTTATACAGTCTTGTTGCTGCCTGGTGATAAACAAAACATTTCCTAGTGTTTTATTGCCAATGAACTAAAAAATGTCAATCACTGTTCTATCAGAATCATTCAAAACGAAAGAAAGATTGACCACAGTTAAATGGTCCAAATTCAATGTTAATGTTCAATCTTATTTTAATGAGATTTATCACAGATTGTATCTTGTTTTGGCTTTCATATGATATATAGAACAAGTTTTAATCATGTGTCGTTGGTTAACAAGGATTTTCCAAACATAGCCATCAAAACACCCGTTTTCAAAAATGCAAACTTTGACCCTTCCTCGTGACCGGAAATGACTGTTCGCGAGCGATTTTATTCTTTTATCTTAAAGATCTTGCTCATGTCTAACTCTCATGCAAAAATCATTAAGTTCTAAGGTCTGGTTTTTTAGTTATCTGCCCTTGAAGTTTGCGATTTTGAGATTTTGGTCAACTTTGAAAGGTCACAGCACAAAAAGTATTAAGGTTAGGTCTTTTAAATCTATAAATTCAAATCTACAATACTTCAGCTACATTCAGTATGAATTTCAGCTCTGTAGTGCAAGTATCTTCAGAGGAGAAGATTGTCAAAGGCGGGTGGGGTCGGAAACGGTCGAAAATGCACTAAAAGCAAGATGGCGGCCAAACCACGTGACCTACGAATTTGCCATGATTTACTTTTTTTCATTATTTTTCATTGCCCTTCTTTTAAAAAAAATTTCAAGTCTCTAAGTGCATTTTGAAAAAAAAATCAATGTTAAATTTTCGATTTTGGATTCGAACTGGACCTTTAATGTACGATTCGATTTTGCCCAAAAGCTTATTACGTCGATTCCAGGGTGAGGGGTATCTGCATGTCAAGTTTGGGCGAATTTGGAGCAGCCGTTTGGACTGTAGCTCAGTCACAAAAAAAGTACAAATAATAATAAAAAAAACTTGAAGAATAAGTGTAAAAACAATAGGTCTTCCAGACTTTGTCTTGAAGACCTAATAAACTTGAAGAAATCGGATAAAAACAATAGGTCTTCACGACTTTGTCTTGAAGACCTAAAAAAAGAACTTGAAGAAATCGGATAAAAACAATAGGTCTTCACGACTTTGTCTTGAAGACCTAAAAAGAACTTGAAGAAATCGGATAAAAACAATAGGTCTTCACGACTTTGTCTTGAAGACCTAATAATAAGAAATCGGATAAAAACAATAGGTCTTCACGACTTTGTCTTGAAGACCTAACTAGGACTGCCGCGGCAGTACTTAGGTCTTCAAGATTCCTGTTTGACCTTCACTTACTGTTTGACCTTCACATGACTTTTTGTCTAAGGGGTAAACAGTAACTAATACATTATCAAAATCACCACATTTCACTTGATATTCAATGTTAAAGCCTTTACCAAAAATTCATCATGGCTGCAAACATGAATAATCTCAGGTTATACAGTCTTGTTGCTGCCTAATGATAGATAAAACATTTCCATTGTTTTATTGCCAATGAACTACAATGTTTCAATCATTCTTATATCATAATCATCAAACGAAAGTAAGATTGACCACATTTAAATGCTCCAAATTCAATGTTAATGTTTAGTCTAATTTTAATTAGATTTATCCAAGATTGTATGTTCTTTTAGCTTTCATATGATATATAGAAGAAGTATTTATCATGTGTCATTGGTTAACAAGGAATTTTCAAACATACCCACGAAAACACCCGTTTTCAAAAATGCAAACTTTGACCTTTCCTCGTGACCGGAAGTGACTGTTCGCGAGCGATTTTATTCTTTTATCTTGAAGATCTTGCTAGTGTCTAACTCTCATACAAAAATCATTATGTTCTATGGTCTGGTTTTCGAGTTATCTGTCCTTGAAGTTGGCGATTTTGAGATTTTGGTCAACTTTGAAAGGTCACAGCAACAAAACTATAAACGTTAGGACTTTCAAAAACATAACTTTTACTCTACAATACTTCAGCTACATTCAGTATGAATTTCAGCTCTCTGGTGCAAGTATCTTCAGAGGAGAAGATTCTCAAAGGCGGGTGGGGTCGGAAACGATCGAAAATTCACTCAAAGCAAGATGGCGACCGAATCACGTGACCTACAAATTTGTCCTGATTTCCTTTTTTTCATTATTTTTCATTGCGCATCTTTTAAAAAAAATTTCAAGTCTCTAAATGCATTTTGAAAAAAAAATCAATGTTAAATTTTCGAGTTTGGATTCGACCTGGACCTTTAATGTACGAGTCGATTTTGCCCAAAAGCTTATTACGTCGATTCCAGGGTAAGAGGTATCTGCATGTCAAATTTGCGCGAATTTGGAGCAGCCGTTTGGGCTGAATCTTCGTCACAAAAAAAGTACAAATAATAATAATAAGGATAAACTTGAAGAAATCGGATAAAAACAATAGGTCTTCCAGACTGTGTCTTGAAGACCTAATAAAAATTCGGATAAAAACAATAGGTCTTCAGACTTTCGTCTTGAAGACCTAATTAAATCTGCTTCGTAGAATATGAAAAAAGTATTTGTGGTTACCTGTAGGTCGCATTGTCATGCCTTGAGACCTTCCAACCTTATGGAAAAATAATAGCATTAATACCCAATTAAAGCATACTTAGAATGATGCATAATGGGACAAAAACCCGATTACATTAATCTTAAAAATTTTAAAAATATATATGAGGTCAGTTTATCTAACTGGAAAATACCCATACTGTACATTGTATTCTACATTATGTCTGGATTGCATTTGTAAAGGACAGACAGATGTATGTATTAAGAAGTTTATATATATACATATAAAAAAGTCTAATGTTTACACTTATAGCAAAAACAGTATTCAAATTCATACCTGTATCAATTGTCCACGCCGACTTCCCTTTGCGGATCTTAAAGCTATAAAAATATTTGTTATATATAATTTACTTTTCCTGACCTGAAACATTTATATTTGTGAAGTTTGCTAGCAGCCGATTACACATATGCTTACAAAATGTCAGTGCATTATTTGACAAATAAGACTGAAACAGCAGGATAGTACTTTGCTTAAGTATTATTTTAACTGAATTTTGAAAACCTCAGAGACAAGAGAAGATGAATGCAGGAAGACTGGAGATTGTTGTGTGTGGTCGACCAATATGATTATTTGGCGACGTGGTGGATTACAGCCTTATCTGTCGAATTTTCAAAACTGAACTGTACCTATCCGTCGAATAACGCTTGAGTGATTTTGTACCGATCCTTCGAATCTTGACGAGCATGAGACACTGGGAGAATCCAAGTTAATTAATGAAGCAGTGTATGGGTTGCAACAAGACATGGTTCACAATATTAAACAGTGAAGTTCAACCATGCAAGTCCGTTTCTTACACAAAATTAATTTAAGGTGTTCACACAAAAATGTCTGCCAATGAATTTTATGTGAATCTTTATAATTTGTTCCCTGACTATGAATGATTGGTTTGAGAAATGCGATTTTTGAAACTATCAAAGTAATATATTTAACATTAACATACAATTATCAGAGAAAACTTAAAATTAAACGATTTCTTAAAAAAATATATGCTACTGCCCCTTTAATATATAATATTCAACACCAAATTCACTTTTAAAACAAGAATTAATTAAAATGGTTATTTTGAATTTTTAATTTATGTGTACCATTCTTGTTCATATTTTACTCTTAATCTAAACACAAATTTTGACGGTAATTTATCAACATTATTTAGATTTAGCTGTTGTTCCCAAATATAGCAATATCCAAAAGCGTAGAGAATGTTTATATATTTTTTAATATTCACTCATTAAATACAAGAAACAACGAAATGAAGATTATATACTCTCGTCATCCTAACTTCAAGGGACAAAATTAACTGAATGAGAGTGCAAACACCACTTTGGTCTTATTAGGAACCTTCCAACGTTATATTAGCCAATTATCAACTAAAATCACAGTACGGATCAATCAAATGGATTTGTCCATCCTTAAACTAGAAATTCGACGAATAGGTATGCAACCGCGTGGTGTACAAGCTATAGTCAGGGGTCCTAAATGTTGAATCTGAGCCTTAAAATTGAATCTATCGAGAGATCAACTCTCTGCGTATTTAGGAAAGACATGTTACATAACAACACCCAACATACGGCTATCTAACTGGTTTGTCAGGCCACATGCTGGATGCTGGATGCCGGGCAAAGGAGATCGAATTGTGTTTGTCAAAGTGATGATTGATAAAAAAAATGTGTTGAAAGGTCGAATATATAAAGTGACACGATCGTCGATGTGGATGCCTTTGATGATATGGGCAACCGTCAAGTAAACAAGCGTTTGTGGTGAATGAATTGACAAAATGTTTGAAGATATGTGCTTATATTGAAATATTTTTAGATCAATTTTGAATATGCAAATTAGAAGAAATTTGGACGACAGTTTACACAGAATCGTTCAAAAGATTATGGTTTTAGGTTAGTGTGATTAATTAATTAAGAAATAATTAAGCAAATATTACTTACCTTTCCAGGGTTTTTTTTCGTCTTCAAAATGTTGTTTTGGGTCATCATACTAAATACGAAAAATAGAGCCATTGGCTCTGTAGCTCATCAGGCTTCATATTTAATTTTGCTGTGGCCAATGTGGTTTCTGTAAGGAATAAACTCCGAAAACTCGCCAATATTTGCGGGTCAGGTATCGTCGGAGGCCGTTAGGCCGACGATGATACCTGACCCGCAAATATTGGCGAGTTTGAGGAGTTTATTCCACTTAAACCTAAATTCGTAGATATTGGCGTGCTAGTTTTGTGATTACCACATCTACCAATACTGGCGTCCTACATCTGATGGCTGCATGATGAAGCGCGTGCATCGTAACAAGTGCACGGCAATTCAGTGCATTTATGAATATCATTTTGGTAGGGAAAACATTCAAATAACTTAGCTAAAGGTTTAGTTCGTAATTCCAGCTTGTGAAAAATGTACGTTAGTCATGCGATTCCTAAGTAAATATCCATCGGATGTTATTCAATGATTGTTAGCAACATTATCAAAACATGAAGGCTTCTTACATTGAATGTACCGGTTAATAAATGTTTTTAATGAAAGTCATTTTGTAAAATCCTCTACGGTTTTCTATACTGTACCGATTAGCATTAGAATAGTTTGCAGCAACAGTCAGCAATTAGTGAAATAAGATAAGAAAACAATAACGTATACATAAATGTTTCAAACAACATACCAATGTCACTTTAACTTTTAAAAAACGACACGGCAACAACAGTTAAGGAAACTTGTAACAATATTGTCTCAGAACATACTCCAGTTCCAAAACAATCTTACGATAAATGTATCTACGCAAAAATATCGTGAGAGTTTGTTAAAGAGTTTTGCTGAAATAAATACCATAATTTACAACTTTATCGTACAGCTGTGTATATATTACTGTTTGGTAGGTGAAACAACATTTTAAAAGTTTTTATTTCATTTCAGATTTGAGAGATTCCCCAATGCTCAGTTTTTACGTGGATTCTGAAAGAGAACAGACTTCACCAGCATCTAACCATCTCAAAGCTGTTCAACTAATTCTCAACATGTTCCAAAGTTTACACCAAGAGTTTTCCCATTTGGGACCAACACGTTATCATTTTACTTCGAAAATACAATAAAATCCATTTACATTGTTTTTGTTGTAATCTTTTGTACAGCCTAAGTAAACCTAGCCTCACTATTATCCGTTACACTGTTATACTGAGTATAGCAGTGTAACGGATAATAGGGAGGCTAGGTTAACTTAGACTGTCTTTTGTATCACAGCATCGCACGTGCAAGTATTTGGCACGTTTACACATGCCGCAAATATGCAAACCTAGAACGCCAATATGGAAAACCAGAACGCCAATATGCAAAACTAGGACGCCAATATTCAAAACTAGGACGCCACTATGCAAGATAAAGACACCAATATGCAAGAAAGGTCACCAATAGGGCAGATATATTGGACTGTAACTCTGCGATTACATAAGCAAAATATACATAATGGCACTTATTTAGGTTTAACCATTTGTAGGGACCACAAAGTCTCAAATTCTAGACTTAAGTATATATGTGATGTGATTTCAGATACCTATAATCAATACAGAAATGGAAATTTTTCATATCAGGATAATAGGATTATATTTTAACTGTAAACTTAATTTGCAATGTAAGCTCATTGTGTTCTTCATGTGAAGATTATTTTACCATACTTGTGTATGACATCGATTGAAGCTGCCTTCAAATATCATCTTTCAGCAGCATACCTCGCCTTGTCAGAAATGTTTTAGGGAAACACACATCAAATATCTCTTAAAATTGATAATTGTGACTTTCTGTTGGTAGTTTTTAACTCTTTGGTCTTTAATTATGCTATTTTAAGCGTAATATTTTCCTAATTTAGGTATTTTCTTTACTTTGCAGTCATTTACCCCTTAAGAAGAAATGCCATGGCCAGGATTATCTGTTTCGACAGAACAAAGATGAAATTAGGTTTTTAGGGTGTGGTCCCTGTGGCTCTTATTAGGGGCCACAGGGCCACCAAAGCTACACTTTATAATCCCCACTAGTCAAGGAGTCTGTACACAAAGTTTCAGCTTTCTAGGCCTTATGCTTTTAGAGAAGAAAATGAAAATAGGTTTTTAGGGTGTCGTCCCTGTGGCCCTTATAAGGGGACACAGGGCCACCAAAGCTACAATTTATAATCCTCACTAGACAAGGAGTCTATACACAAAGTTTCAGCTTTCTAGGCCTCATGGTTCTGGAGAAGAAGATGGAAATAGGTTTTTAGGGCGTGGCCCCTGTGGCCCTTATTGGTGGTCACAGGGCCAACAAAGCTACAATTTTTAATCCCCACTAGTCAAGGAGTCTGTATACCAAGTTTCAGCTTTCTATGCCTTATGCTTCTAGAGAAGAAGATGAAAATAGGTTTTAGGGTGTGGTCCCTGTGGTCCTTATTAAGGGCCACAGGGCCACCAAAGCTACAATTTATAATCCTCACTAGTCAAGGAGTCTGTATACCAATTTCAGCTTTCTAGGCCTCATGGTTCTAGAGAAGAAGACGAAAATAGGTTTTTAGGGTGTGGTCCCTGTGGCCCGCCACCAAAGCTACAATTTTTAATCCTCACTAGTCAAGGAGTCTGTACACCAAGTTTAAGCTTTCTAGGCATTATGGTTCTGGAGAAGAAGTCGAAATTCAACAAAGTTTACGGACGGACGGATGGACGGATGGATGGACGGACGGACGCTGGACACCATGCCATGCCATAAGCCCATCGGGCCTTACAGGCCAGATGAGCTAAAAATGAATAAACAGAATGTAGATGTTAACGCGTCTCAATTGATATGTCAAAACCAAAATAATTGAAATCTTGTAAAGCTGAAATCATCAAAGATACCAAAGATAAGCATAGTTCATCAAAAAATAAAATCTTAAATTAAAGTTTTGTTATTAGTTATGTCTATATTGTTTTATTTATGCACTGTAAACGAAACTATACATGTATATGATCTACGTTTCTAAGGAAACCGCTTATTATTTAATAACCAACCCTGACCAGTGACCGTAGCCTGTTAGCCATATAACATGTAATTCTCATGAATTATCAATTCTAATAATTCTTTTGACTCCGACTGATGTAATGTAACATCATTACCCAGAACAAATAGAGTTATCCACCAGTCACTAGTCCACCAGGTGGCGTGACCTGTTATCCAATTAGTTTCTCACATTACAGAGTAAATCTTGCTCCCCGATTGTGATAGCGATATAGCATATATCAGAAGGTTTCTTGACCTTCCCCTCTCTCCCTCTCTTTCTCTTTCGTCTGTCTATCTGTCCTACATGTACGTGGTTTTTAATCCTTTTAGGGTTGAATACTGTGTATTCGGAAGGTATTCTGTTTGACTCATTCAGCTGTTTCAACCAAGGCCAGGTTTTCTGCACTTGCTTGTCGAGTCCTTTGATCGCCCTGTTTTCGCATGTGGTTTCGGCGCCCCAGGGTAACCTTCTTTTGAGTAGACGCGTGGTCGTTTCCTGCGATAGTGCGCTCGAGCGCCCATTGCGCTTATGACACTGTGTCTTGACTCAGGGGAGGTTCCCTCCATGGAAAGAGGCTGGGTGTAGACGTAACTGACAAGTGGCCCTTTGGTAGTGGTCCAGTCATCACATGAGTCGCAAGAAGGATGTGAGGCGAACCAGGCGCTCTCTCCTCTCGTCTGGCTTGGAACTTGCCTGACGCCCCTTATCTGGGACTTTCGCCTGACTATTCAGGCGATTCCTGACTTGTGGTTGAGGCGCACCATTTGCTCTCACCTTGTCTAACATTGAACTTTTGCCTGACTCTTCAGGCAATTGTGAACTTGCGGTTGAGGCGCACAAAGCGCTCTCCCCTTGTCTAACTTCATGTTCAATTCCATATTGGATTTGAAACATTGTGACTTTGCGTGTGGCTTTTGTGGGTGCTGCGGCTCACACAAGTCGGAAAGTTACAACTCTCACATGGCCTCCATGGCCAAAGGGTGAACAATCTCAAGAGCGGTGCACATCATGGGAGGCACGGACGCTTTTTCTTGGCCAGATCATCCTCTGTCAACGGATGTTGCACTCTCGAGTTCCAGTTCGGAAGAGCGCACGTCAAGCTTTTTGCGACAAGATTCAATCACCAGTTGCCAATCTGTGTGTTACCAGTTACCAGTACCTGACCCACTCGCATGGGGTATAGACGCTCTTGCGTTAGAGTTGGAGAATAGGATCTGACTGTGGTACACCTCTGAGCACTATGAGCCACTTACAGACACGACACTGCTGTACACGGCTTTTTTGGTACCTTTGAGGTCAGCGGCCATGATATAGGAACTGCATGCACTGCAAGCAGATTTACTCAGGTTTGAGGTGAGAGATGGGGGGTTCGGCGCACAGGAACCAGATATTGTAAATAAAATGTAGGTAAAACGTGGGTAAGAAAGACCCGTCCCCTCTATGAAATAGAGTAAAGGAATAAAGGCATCAATCTTGCCGATCTCGGCTCGCTTCCGAGTTAAGTCAAAATTATCGCTTCAAATTGATGACATCTCATACACATTCGCAAGAACCTCTCAGTTATACATTTCTCTACAAAACTTGGCTTATTTCCAACACATGTCACCCTCCCAATAACTTTTATATCTATTTAAATTCGCAAAACGACCGCAGAAACCTCTGGGGTGAACGTTACTCCGCACCAAATGCCTCTCTGATTGGTCCGTTAGGCGAATTTAATTTAAGCATCGCTTAACAAACTAACCGGCGTGGTTTGACCAGTGCTATGTTTCGGCAATGAATTCGCTATCACATTCTCAGAAGAGTGATTTGTAGAAATTACACATAGACCTTGAGGCGTTAGACAAGTCTCCCAATTAAAACAGTCACTCGCTAGGTCGCCAATCGTCAGAACAATCTTGAGAGTTAGCGCTGTACACGACGAATTCTTCCCGCCACCTACAGTGTAATAATACTATTTTGATTAAATATTATTTTTACATACCGTAGACAATTGACAGCCGTTATTCCCGCCGCCTCCCACCATAGGTATCCGTCGTTAGTTGGAACTTCTAGGTAATGTGAATGAATCTACATTGGATAACAGGTCCCGCCACCTGGTGGACTAGTGAGGGGCGGTAACTCTGTTTGTTTTAATAATGTTGTTTACATTACATCAGTGGGAATGAGTCAGCCACATATCATATGGCTAATAGGCTATGGTCACTTCTCTACGGTAAGTAAAAATAATGACGTTTAATCCAAAACGTACTTTAATGATAATCAATACCAATGGTGACTGATTCAATTACCACGTTTACAGAGTTTGGTCTTGAAGTGGTTGAGTTCTGCTCAGGAAACGAAGTTCCCAATCATCCCAACCACCATAATTGAACCAGAAATTTTTTGTCCATGGGACACAGATGCAAACAAAGATATACGTTATAATCCTCACTAGTCAAGGAGTCATAGTGCTACCAAAGTTATACACTAGAAATATCATTTATGAAGAAGTCTTTTCAAGAGTTTCTAGGCCTATTCCTCTGGAGAAGAAGATGAAAATAGATTTTAAGAATTATGCCCCTGTTGCCTGTATTAGAGAACACAGGGCAATCAAAGCTAAAAACTATAATCCTCACTAGTCAAGCCGTCTATTCCCAATGTTTCAGTTTCTAGGCTTAAGTTTTAATGGCGTGCACCCATATTAGGGGCCATTTGGCAACCAAAACTGTGAATATAATCCTCACTAGTCAAGGAGCCAAAAACCAAAACTTTCAACTTTCTTGGCTTTATGCTGCTGAAGAAAAAGATGAACATAGGGTTTAAGGGCGTGGCACCTGCGGCCACAGGGTCACCATAGCTATCAATCATAATCCTCACTAGTCAAGGAATCTGTACATAAAGGTCCAGCTGTTTAGGCCTTATGCTCCTGGAGAAGAAGTCGGAAACGCATGACATTATGAACGGACAGACGGACGCCGGACACCATGCCATACAATAAGCCAATCGGGCCTAACAGGCCTTAGAACTAAAAATTGCTATTATAAAACGTGAAATCAGGATGTAATATGAGATAATATAAGACTAATTTTCAAAGTGTTACCTTTGCTGATTTCCCGAGTTCAAACTCCTTTCCGGTTTCCAAAGCTGTAAAAGAGATTAGTTATATATAATTTGCATTTTCTTTAAAGTGAACATGTCCTGAAACATTGATACCGTGTTTGTGATACGTTTGCTAGCAGCCGATTACACATATCCTAACATAATGTTAGTGCATTCTCTGACGACTATAACTGATCAAGGACATTTCTTTGCTGAAATATCATTTCAACAGATTTTTGAACGGGGGAATCTCGGAGACAAGAGAAGATAATAATTATAATTTGACATAACTTACCTTTTAGTTTCTTTTCTGCGTCTTGAAGTTGTTCTTTTAGGTCATTATACTAAATACGAAAATAAAACACAATATAGATGTTAACGCGTCTCAAGTAGTATGTTAAAACCAAAATTATAGAAATCTTGTAAGTCTGAAATCATCAAAGATATGATAAGTCACGCATAATTTATCAAAAGATTAAGTATCAAATCAAAGTTGTGTTATTTGTTTAAGTGCGTATCTATAAGCGATATTTCATTGAAACAATAGTGTTATTAAAGCTTTGTTTACTTGAGCCTTGTTAACGCAGTTTCTATGTAGATCTTGTGTTTTTCTCGTCACTGCAAAAAGAAGAAATGCATACATGTATGAAATTCTTCTAAAAATAGCTTTTTTTGAGACAGAAGAGTGTGACTCTCGTATCCACTAACATTGCACAATTTGGCAGTTTTATTGTTTTGATAGTAATACAGGGAAGTTTACTTGACCAATCTAATACTAATTGTAAACTAAACTATAACTAAACAACTAACATTGTAAAAGGAAAATACTTATTGACAATTTGTAAATGATCGAAAGTAGTATGTGATACATGCGGTAATTAAATGAATATTAAGGTCACACATAAAAACACATTTATACTCACTCGTTTTTTCAAAATCAGTAGCTTGTACAATGAAAGAACTTTCGATGTCCAACTTGAAATCCATGGTTTCACTGCGAACTTCTTCAAAAATGATATTTATAACTTTTTCTATCGTTTCGCTGTCGACATATTGCCCCTCCCTTCCTTGTAGCTTTATGATGACAGATCCAGATGTGATGTCAACAATTTGAAGTCCAGAATTCCTCAATTTCAAATTGATACGTTCAGTTTTAGCGTCAAGTTTCCGTTTCAAGACTCTTTCCTTTGTTGGATCCGTTGGGTCAGTCGCGACAATAACTAAGTTGGTAACGTCTTGCTTTGGAACTACAACGAGAAATATTCCAGATCAAGTCTTAAACATATTAACACCAAATCAAGGCCAATTATATTTGTAAGGCGTTCTATGAAAACAATCCTCACTAACAAGAAAGTTTGTTCTTTGCGGCCCAAGAATTAATTGAGCATAAAATCAAATAATAGGAAACATTTAGGTCTTTTGACCATTTACAGACTTCCATGTTTTACACTTTGTGTTTATCAGCGAAATTGGGTCTAGCATCCTTCTTATTGATTTCAATGACTGTTTTTGTAAAGTAGGAGAGGTTATTTATCAGACCTTTAAACCCTTTGTGAATTATTACGACAGGTTCAACGGATAGAAATGAAACGAAATATGGATAATGAAAGAAAAGCAATGAAACAAATAATAATTTCACCTATTTTCACATTTATAGAATTGTCATTTCCATCTTGTCTCAGGCAGAGAGTCTGGCGTTTCGATTTGGTGATGTTCATTGCACATTTATCTCCAAATTGTAGACAGGACCCATCGAAGGAACCTAAAATGGATACATAATCAGTTCATAATAGCAATTCAATAAACGTAAGTATAATGGCAATGTGCCAGAAAACTGAAAACGTGCAAGAAATTCAAAATCGAAAATTATCATACAATAAATATGTGAAAGTTTATTCGTATTCAAGGCCTCATGGCCAAAAGTACAAAATCGTATGTACATATAATCAGAGCGCATGAACATCGAGATGGTATATTACATAGGTAAATTACGTTTGAGAAAAATAGCAAGATTCTTAAGATATTCAATATTTTGTGAAGCCATAGGCAAGTTAAATTTTTCCCTTGTCGGATTGGTATGAAAATGGCTTGGTAACAGCAATTTTCTACTTATTTCATAAAATGGACAAACTAATAAAAAATGAAATTCATCTTGAATAACGCCATAATTACATTTTGTACATTTGAGTAGGTCAGTATTAACATTTTTATCATATCGGTATTGCTGTATATTAAGTTTGTGACTCATACATCTGAACTTACACAGAGTACGTACCAAGTCTCTATTTGAAATAAGCTTAAAAATGTAAACCTCTGGTTCCAGAATACTCTTGTAAGAACAATAATTATGCAGATATGATGACGAACATAATTTACTATGCCATAATTGATACTGAATGTCATGACATCGTTGTTTAAAACATTTCAAAAACGCTGGAATGTCACCACATTCTTGAGATATCCATACATATGAAAAACCAGTTTCCATTAACAAGGTACGAACATGCGACACCCAACTGATACCACCATGGTCGTCATATGATTTAAGCCTAAGATAGCAGGCCTTTGGATGACGACTCGTTTCCATGTTTAACCCATTTGTGCATGACGTCCCATAAATGGGACGCTAATTCAATGGTCTGGTTCTCAGTTCATATACAATGCAAGATAAATATTTGCTGTAAGCTGTTTTTTAATGGGAAGATGTCGTATTTACATGACAACAAAGTTAAATAGTTGTAGATTTAAATACGCTGAAATCTGACAACCTGAAACAGAGAAGATACTAATTTAGCAAATTGCCAAAGTTTGAGGTACCACTGAATAATTGAATGTTCCATTTGAACTAAATTGACTTGTTTTTAATGTGTTTCAATGTTAAATAGTTCAACTAAAAATAAGAGTGAATGTCAACTAAATGTTTTTCCATGCTCAAACTTTTGTCAAATTAGCGTCCCACTTATGGGACGTCATGCACAAGAGGGTACAGGTTTTTTGGTCATTCTCGGAAATTATTCTTGTGAAGAAATATAATTTCTTGTCTTGATATTTATTGGAAAGGATAACCTGAAATGTAATAAAATTAGAAAAAAAATATAACTGACTGATTAACCCCCTGCTGATATATAATTATATGGACATTTCCGAATTTTCTGCTGCCATAGATTGTATTGAAGATGAGGATGGTTTTAAGGATGAAATGGGTTAATCAGAGCATTTCATGTGCTAGAAGTACCTCATGAAGAACCAAACTTGGTGGTCAATGTTCCTTTCCCCGCTCTCTGGAGAAATTGTTAATGCTTGAATACTACATATACTAAGTTTTTCACGCAAAATTTGATTGATTGCTCTGCTGAAGTACACCTGAAATCGGAAATTCTGAAATTGTTTGCATTTCTGAAAGAGGAAGTCCCCAAGATGTTGTCCAACTAAAATTTATTATCGGTCAAACATTTTTGTTTCATCATGTGCATATAAAAAACCTGTACCCTCCTGTGCATGTCGTCCCATATATGGGACGCTAATTCAATAATCAAAATAACACGGAAAAAATTACTTGAGGGAAAAATAACAACTGATTCCCTTCATTGCAAGTTATGAACTATAAATTGTCACAATTAAATTAAAATCTGAGAGGTCATGCATAAATGGGTTAATAACCTGGTCCAATATTTAACACATCTTTGAAAATAGTAAATACATAGTCTTGTTCTACCAACTTCTCCAAGAATAGTTGAGTTTGATACAAATTTACCGACTCCTAAATATTTCTTGAAAAAAGAACTATGAACTTGTTCGATTTTATCTCTCACAGAATAACCCCATATTTCAGAACCATATAAGAGTATCGGTGCTATTTTTGTGTCAAATATTTGGGTTATTACACTCAATGGGAGTTGAGGATATTTGTTAATGAGTTGAAAAATGGGAAAGCAGGCCTTTTTAGCTTGAATAGCAAGAGTTTCACATGCCTTTGACCATACAAGTCTTGAGGAAAATATTATACCTAAATATTTGTAATATGAAACAACATTGAACTTTTCTCCATCATACATCCATTTTTCGTTCTTATTGAGATAACCACCATTTCTAAATACGACAATACATGATTTATCTAAGTTAACCTTTAGACCCCATTTATCACAGTAGTTTTTTAGTAAATCAAGCTTCTTCTGTAAACCAATAACAGTGTCATCTAACGCAGTACATATACAATAAATATGTGAAGTATACTAAAAAGCTTGGCAAATTAATGTTCCATTTTAGCGACAGTTAGTTCTTCTCGATACAGAATGGAAACTGATTAATATAGACTTTTGAAATCACCATCATGGAACATAACTTGATACAAAGTCCAATCCCTGAAAACCGGGAATACGTCAATTGTTAAATATTTGTTTACTTTAAGCCTTAAAAATACCATACAATATATATCTGATTAATGAAGTTAAAATTTCCTTTTATTTTCTATGATTGACAAATGTTGTAAAATCTGCATTCAAATAAATAGTTGATAATAAACTGAAAACAAAACAAACAAGCTCAAAATGTATGTCCGGAGCACTCTGAACAGGGAAAACGGTCTTCGAACAGTCTTGCAACAGACGGTGAACATGGATCGAACGATGTTTCGAACAATTTTAGCAAATGATATTATTTTTTTTATCACTTTATTTCTTTTTGTAGGCACCACAAATACACTATACAACTGTAATATTCATTTTCTTCATTATAGACATAATTATCAAATCGATTAGACATGGTATACAAAATGTACAATGGTGGATACAATTTATGTGAAAAGACTGTGGCATGATGACCAGAAGGAGATAATTTTCTCGTATCTACAATCAGTGTAGAGACGCTCCTTACTGACGTTGTAGGTGTCTTGTAAAATTGATTTAAGGCCGTTAATATGTGGTTTTCTGTTCTGGCATTTATAAATATAAATATAGTGTTTAGTTTCAATGAAAATCAAATTTAATACATCATTTCTCTTTCTTTGTATCCAAATAAAATATGGGTAATACTTGGTTCTAAATTAAGTCCACATCTCAATTCAATCTATCTAAATAAGCGATGCCATAAACTTTTCACATGTACACAGTCATATAAAAGATGTTTGATAGTTTCATTTGTATTATTACAAAAAGTACACAGAGGGGAAACTTGCAAATTGTACATGAAAGCACTTCTATTTGTTGTGAATATTCTGTGAATTATTTGATATTGAAACCATCTTAATTTGCAACAAACAGTGCTGCGAAATGGAATAAAATTATATATTTTCCAAACATCTTTACTTATACTTGAGCCAATGTCATTTTCCCATTTCGTTTCGCTTTTAACTTGATCTATTTCGTCTTGTTTTGTTAGTTGTATATAAAATTCCTTACATCCTGTGGTTTCCTTGAATAAACTTTTTAAATTATCAGGCATAAAAGGCATACTCAATTGTTTAGAAAGTGATAATGAATCCTTTTTAATGTATTCCTTTATGCACTGAATAAGACCCATATATTCCAAGAAGTTTGTCTTTACTTTATACATTCCACAAAATTCTGAGAATGCAAAAAATGAACCATCATCTTTTAAAATATCATTTACATATTTGACATTTGATGTCACATATCGTTTGATCTTTTGTTGTAGCCTATCTATAATATCTACCTTTGGATTAGGGATTGATGTAAAGAGGTGGTTTATTGTTGGAAAATAAGGCTTTTCAGAACTGTGATTCTACCCATAGGGGTGAGGTCCCTACGGGACCATACTGCCATTTGATTATCTATTTTCTTAAGCTTATCTTTGTAGTTTCGTTCAACCATTTCTGCCACGTTATGTTGAAACTGTATACCAAGTAGAGTGAATGGACGCTGCGTCCAATCCATGTCTAATGACTCGAAGTATTTTGTAGAAGATAATTGCTTTGATCCAATCCATACTACTTTAGTTTTTTCAATATTCATTTTCAGGCCAGAGAAGGATGCATATTTTTGTAAAATATCAATAGCTGTATTGAAACATTTTTCAGTTCCATCGAGGATGATAGTAATATCGTCAGCAAATTGTGTAAGAAGGTATTCAAGATCAAGCATTTTTATACCCTTTATATTTGAATTCGTCCGTAACATATGAGCCAATATTTCAGCACATATAAGAAAGATATAAGGAGATAGAGGATCACCCTGTCTACAGCCCCTTGTTATTTTGAAAAATTCGGATGCAAATACATTTACCAAAACACTTGAAGTTATATTTTTATAAAATGTGTTAATCCATCTTTTAGTGAAGGGCCAAAGTTAAAAAAATCAAGACAGTTATCAATGAATTTCCATTCTACCGAGTCGATTGCTTTTTCAAAATCTAAAATATTATAATGTCAGCGTGTTTCCTTCGTTATAACCCAAATTAAAGGAAGTGACGCACAGCAATGTTCCGTTAACGTACCCATAGAACATGGTATATGTATTTCATATAGTATGTACATCTTCATATACACAAGTATGTACATCTTCATGTCATGAAATTTATTCAAATTTCATTTCAATTGTAAATAACATTTAAAAGGCATTTATTTTGTATTACGATTTTTCAAAAGCATGACTTATGTTGGAATTTGGAAAATGGACCACGTCTCTATTCTTCATAGGCATATCTCTAATAGCAACATGAATTTTTAAGGTGTTTAAAGGGAAAGTAGAGGGGAAAGCTTTTAGGGGGAATGTAAGGTGATGTCAAGAAAAGGAAAATAAACAATGTTCCAATTGAAAGACAATGTATTTAAACTAAATGAAGCAGTGCTCAATCAAATATATAGAATAACCCTTATAGGACAGTAGCACGTTTTTAGGGGGAATATAAGGTGATGTCAGAAAATTGAAACTAAATGGTTCCAATCGAAAGACAAAGTGATTACACCAGATGAATTAAAGGTGTTCACACAAAAAATGGCTGTAAATGGACTATGTGAATCCTTATAATTTGTTCTTTGACTAATGTTGATTAGTTTGTACAATCATGAGTGAAAAATTTAAAATATAAAACTTTCGAAAAACGTGCTCCTGTCCCTGTAGAGCCATTCTCTCCCCACAGAGGCAACTCAGTCACACCTGAATTAGCCTCTGTTCTATTACGGCTAACATACGGGATAGAAAGGTAGAAATCTGATTGGAGGCAATCGAAGTTAGTTGTGTAATCAGCGACGCCGTTTCAAAAGTGCTCATTCGCAAAACCTCGTCCATCTGCGTCGGGTTCGTCAAAGCATTCGTTTAAATTTCACATCCAGGGGAGGTAAATCTTCCTCTTACAAACCATCGCTTTTTAAGTTCTTATTAGTTATTTTTTGGTTGATTAGTACAATAAAATCTATCATAAAACGAATGATAATTTACACAATTATAAAACTAATGAAAAACTCTATCTATATCAGATTTTCAAATAGTTCCCCTCTCACACTGTTAATAAAAAATAAACATGAAGATATAATATTTTTCTTTGTCACTATACGACGGTTAAGAACTCCCGAAGTCATGGATATCCAAAAGGTGTTTTCATTGGCTGCAAATAAAGGAGATATTTTAAGTTACAAGTTTTTGCCGCTAGGGCAATCTGCCGGAACCCCAGGATCTAGGCGAAATAGAACAGAGGCTAATTCAGGTACGACTGAGTTGCCTCTGTGGGGAGAGAATGCTGTAGAGCCATAGACGTCTTAAACACAGTTTTACACTTAACATAATTTAATCATTATCAGTGGAATTTCCCGACTATGTTGTACACTGCCGGTAAAAGTACGTACAACAGTGCTCATATCGATACTTATACATAAAATCTCTAAACTTTCCTATTTTCCTATATATTAGTTAATCAGTATTTCAAAGTTATTTAGTTAAAACACAACATAAACCGTGTTTCAATGTTTTAGGTTTTTGCTTTGTTCCCTTGTCTTAGGTTGTGGCCCAAAGGCAATCACCTATCTAAACGAGTATTATTATAAAAGATTAAATAATTATCCAATTTTTACTTGTAAATCACTAAACGCTTTTGAAATAAGCACTTTTACCGTTGAAACGCATGGAAGTGAATGATAATCACAACCTACACTAACATATATCTTTTACTCAAGGCTCTAAAATAATATGTCAAATATACCCTTTAAAATATATCCTAAACTAGAGTTAAAAGAGGAACCAACAATTTATTAAAGAGTTGAGTGTCGATTGGCCAAGGAGCGTCACTTTGCCTCCCGTGCAACATCATGGCTGCCCTTCTTATCTATTCATTATAACATCTACTCTGATCAGTGTCAACTCCTGCCTGACCAGGTGCTCTTCAAGAGCTCCAAGGATGGATCCTATAGCATCAAGCTAATTCCCTGGGATAAAGTCAAGACCAGTTCCACCCTGTGAGAGTAACGCCTTTATCTTGCGGGTTGATGCTGCTTACGACATACCAAACAAATTGGATCGTTCCAATACAGCTGTCGCTGTTGCATATGTATCCCACTACATATATGTTGGTTTTTGTTTACAATTGGACAAGTTGAGACAGCGAAAAGATAACTTTTGTATTTACCAGTAGTGGTGCTTTGCGCTGGCTCATTCGGTGTTTGATCACGTTTATCACCAGTTTGCTGATTAGGTGAAGTGACGTCCGCATCTGTCCTGGAAGTTTTAGGCTGTTTTTTGGTGACAGCAACCTCAATCTCAGTGTAGTCTTTCACACACAATTCTGGGAGCTGGTACTTCAGTCCTTTGAAGTACCATTCTTTCTCTTTTGGCATTTTGTTGACCAGAAATACTTTCGAAGAATTTTTAAAACCTGTGAAGAATGGATAGTGTTTATGCTTCTGGTAATTTAAATGAATGATAGGAAGGTTTAGTATCGCATTTATTACTGAAGTTTGTTAAAATAGAAGGCCACAGCATTTATCATCCATTACACTCATTATTGTCTTCGGTAGTAATGATAGCTCTTCCGCATTGAGCGCAAATTAACAACTAGGTAGAGCCATTAGGTATGTGACTTATCAGGCTTCATATTCAAATTTGCTTAAGGGTGTGGTCAATGTGGTTCCTTTCTTTGTAGGGCCAGACAAATTTGGTAAAAATGTGCAATTTATAATCCTTATAACCTAATCTTTACAAATCATTTCAGCATTCTGTGCCTTGTGCCTCTGGAGAAGACGATGAAAAAAGACAAAAAGAGATTAGAAGGGGCCACAGAGTCACCAATTCTCGAATTAAACATGTGGGCGATGTGATTTCAGATACCGGTGATCAATTTGGAAATTGAAATTTCTCAAACATCCAAAGAAAATTAACAAGAGTTATCAGAAGATGACATATCCCACCTCTCCCCGATTCAGAATATCTAAGATAAATACAGAAAACAAAGTCATCTGTCGAAATTATGAGTTCTATTTCAATTGAAACCACCAAGCTTAAAAATCAGAAGCCGGAAAAAAAGCCACATTTTCAGATGCTGACTGATCCATGTATCAATATTCAATGAGCTAGGTCTGATAGTTTTGGAGTTATGCCCCAGAAACGAAATTCCGACTTATGTTTCCATGGACACTGTCAAAAATAAAAATTCCGAATAAGGTCAAAATCCTAAAAGGCATATGTTGACTGGTACATATCTATTTATTCAATGAGCTAGGTCATCTTCTTTTGAAGTTATGCTCCAGGACCGAAATGATAACAGACTGACGGGTGGACGGACGGACGGGGCGAAGACTACATCCAACACTATTACATACCGGCGGAATAATAATTGTAACTGACAAACCCTACATTGAGTAAGAAGGCTACCAAATCTCAGTTAATAATCTTGGGGTTATGATCAAAAGGTTCAGCAAACCCTTTTAATGGACTTAAGAGTCGCCCATATAAAAAATCATCCAAGCTGTCTGTCATCTGCCTAGGCCTTTTGCTTGTGTGTACTTGTAAATGGCTTGTAAGGGACCAACGGGCCACCAAAGCTATTTATAATAATAATTCTCATTCGTCAAGAATTCTGTACGCAAGGCTTCAGCTTTCTTGGCCTTAGGCTGAGGATGGACGGACGCACGCCGGACACCATACCATGCCATAAGCCCATCGGGTCTTATATATCTAGAATGCAGGGGAAACTTAACTCGAAATAACGATAGCTCTAAAATATGTAAAAAGTTGTAATAGACCAAACTGAATGAGAGTAGTTTTCAAGGGTATGAACGCTTTGGCCCCTATTACGAACCACAGGGCCATCAAAGCGATAAATAAGAATCCTTACCTGTCAAGGAGTCTGTATACATAAAGTTTCAAAGATTTACATAAAAGTCCATACGAATTTCACAAATTGTACATTCCTCCTCGGTAGTCCTACTTTACAAATAAGAATATTTAAAAATCAATAGCAACTACCTGAAAAGTAGTCATAAACCACATTGTGAAGACGTTGTTTTCTCATCACAATTTGCAGGAAATGTGTATCAACAATCAAATACATGACCTCGCACCATTCAGTCAGAATCTGTTTTTCGGAGAAGAACTCAATGTCTGAAAGCGCAAAAATATATTTTAGAGTTCATATATATAAAAAACTTTAAAGTAGAGTTTTAAAAAAATGATTTTCATTGTGGATTGCAGTTATATCAATGCTAAACAAAACAAAAAATTTAATTGATCTGATTTAACATTCAGAGTTTATCCAGCGCTTATAATGTTTCTTTTCCTTACGGAATGTGTTTTAATTTGTTTATAAAGGTTAATGTTTCGTCTGTATAACGTTCAAGTGAAAATGGTCGGCTTGTTCGAGGGCTGCTGTTTGATAGTATGATAACTAATTTGAAATTCCCCACTTTGTTTTTAACTTATTTCGATCATACCAGCAAGGGCAAAAGCTTATCTGAGGCCCAAAATATGTGTCACTTGAAAAAAAATGATTCAAATAATAACCCGTTTGATTTTTACTTTAATTTGTAACTGGAACATGTGTTTTCATAATTATTGCCTGCTGTACGATTCACTATCTAAAACTAGATAAGTGTTTGCGGGACACCGCAAAAACAAAGCAGCCCCGAAACTTGGGGTTTCGCCTTACCCTGTTCCGCCTTCTACAAGCCTCAACATATTGGGCATTTTCTTGTGACCTTGACGTTTGACACTCAAGGTCACGCAATCAAAGAATACATTTCATTGAAAATTACATTAATGTATCGAATAAAAGTGTTTAAAGTTAAAATAATCCATTTTCTCAATATTTGTTGACCTTGCTGTGACCTTGACCTTTGACAGTTCGTACCCAAAACATTTCCAAAATTTTGTACTTCTCAAGAGATAATATATACAAAATTTAAACTTCATAGCGCAAAAACTTTTCAAGTTAACGCGTTTACAAGGAATGTTTTAGTGATTTTATAGCTCGTGACCTTGACCTTTGACCTTGAAAGTGAACATGTCATTCTAAGTCCCCAGAGGTGTAAACACTTATACATGTTTATGAGTTCTGAAAAGCTTAATGGGATAAAGTTATATTCAAATTAGTTGCACATTGTTATAACACAAATCTCATGACCTTGACCTTTGACCTTCAATATTACACAATCTATGAACACTTTTCATTGAGTATAACAATAATCTATTGATTAAAAGTGTTCATAGTTAAAATAAAGCATTTTCGCAAAATCATGCTAAAGTCGTGACCTTGCTGTGACCTTGACCTTGAACAGATTGTAGCGAAAACCTTTTCAAAATTGTTTACTCTTCCAAGGATGATACATACCAAGTTAGAGCTTCATAGCACAAAAACTGTTCAAGTTATCGCGTTTACAAGGAATTTTTTAGTAATTTTATAGCTTGTGACCTTGACCTTGACCTTTGACCTTGAAAGTGAACATGTCAAAATCGTTCCCCCGAGGTATAAGCAGTAAGTTATGAATACAAGTTCTGGAAAGTTTAGTAGAAAAAAGTTATAGCCATTAGTATGTGCGCGGCTGCGGCGGCGGAAACTGCACAAAACCTGATAGCAGCCCCGTCCTTAGACGGGGCTGCTAATAAAGCAATCATCAGACATTAACGTATCCGTCACATATATTAGTTTTGCAAATATTATGTATAATATTGATAAATTGAATAATAAGTTATTTGGTTTTTCTGATTATTCTTTTGCATTTTCAATAACAGGGAAGCTTGTACTAAAACAAATCCATAAATAAGAAAATGTCCTACCATGCCCAAAGATATTTTTGTATAGAAAAGAGTTTTGTTTTAAGATTCTTTTAAGCAAAACATTAATGAATTTAAACAAATAATTATCTAGAATGCAATAATTTACATGATATGATGTCATTATTTGTGTTAAAATCGGTGTCATTTATTGAATTTCAAAGGGGCAGTAGTACATTTTTTGATGATTTTATATTTCAAATATGTCACTGATAAATGTAAGTTAATGCTAAATGTATTAATTTGACAGTGTCAAAAATCACATTACACAAGCCAATCATCCAAAGTCAGAGGACCAAGTATGGAGATTCACATTAAATCCCTTGGCGGCCATTTTGTGTGAACACCTTTAATTCATTTTGTGTAAGAAAAGGGAATCGCATGGCTAAACATTACGTTATATATATGAATTAGTAATGCGTCATTGAGTTTAAATACATTGTCTTTCAAATGGAACCATTAATTTTCATTTTCCTGACATCACCGTACATTCCCCTTAAACACGTGCTACTGCCCCTTTGGAAAATGTAAGTTCAAATTATCACAGCTTATGTGACTTTTGATGGTGCTAATAATACGGTTTGGTCAACATCCGAGTCATCTGGGGTTCGTAACTCGAAACAGTCGTTAAATCTGTTTACGTAAAGATAATAGTTATTTAGGTTTAGAAGTGTAAAACGAAGCAGTCGTTAAACAATACTTAACCATTCGTTAGATAGTCTTTGAGGAAGTGTAGCTCGAAACAACGATAGATAAAGTAAGGTTTCAGTCTATGGGATTCCCCATAAACTTCGACTGTATTGAATTTTCTTCTGTCTATATTACTTTATCAGTCTCATGAGTAAGCGTTCTGTTAGATTTCTTAACTGTTGCAATCTTCTGTTGAACCCCAACGAATATATTAAGTCCAATAAATGTTATTTGCAAGATTTATAAATCACATGTACATGTTTTTAATGTTATTTTCGCACAACAAAACAATTACAA
Organism: Steromphala cineraria; assembly: GCA_916613615.1. Taxonomy (NCBI): domain Eukaryota; kingdom Metazoa; phylum Mollusca; class Gastropoda; order Trochida; family Trochidae; genus Steromphala; species Steromphala cineraria. The sequence goes on along the minus strand of OU744731.1, from coordinate 53,595,853 downwards.
TGGTATTCTTTAGAAATATAATGTATTCTTTCGTTATCTTTGTTTACATTTATACATTTATAATTTAAGGTTGAAAACGTTCGCATGAAATACGACTACGCAGACTAAAATATAACGACTGCTTAAGGGCTTGTCAGAGGTAGAACTGAAACATAGTCGCTTTATCATCTTTTAAGGATTTTCCTTACTTTAAGGACTACTTTCAGTTACACAACCTTAAAACAAGGAATGCTTAACGCCTGCCCTTAACTAAAAATCATTTAACGACTGCTTCGAGTTACGGGCCCCTGCATTGTTATTCGAGCGTCAACTGGACCCTGGTGTTGTTCATGCAAACGCAACCCAGCCGCGAAATATAAGAATTTCTAAGAGTTTTTAAGCCTTTCTCCTTGTATAAAGTGCAAATCTGTTAAAGGGCCCTTAAAAAGATTAAGTTCAACATTTGATATTACTGACGATGTCAACTTTTTAAGGTAACCATAACTGTTATGAAGCCGGAAGTAAGCTCGAAGCCATTTTGGGGGACGTCCTGAGTCTACTAACGTGCACACATTTTCAGCATTTATTCAATACTTGGGTCGAGTTAGTAGAATATAATGATGTTCTTTCAACAAATGTGAGGATTTATCTTAGGTACATTCATCACAATTATTAATTCAAATTAAGGTTTCTGAAATAGAAATTCACCGTGCGGTCCTTACTAAAACGAACACCAACTCGCGGAGTGGCTCTTTAAACTTAAAGGGGAAGTGACACGTTTTAAAGGTGAGCAAAGGAGTCTCGCGAAAACTAAAATATTAACGGCCTGTTCACACAGCCCAAAAGTCGCGTAAACGCATGAATCACGCACACAGTTTGGATGTGCGTGCCCGTCCGTCAAATTTATACCATTTTCACTGTCATACGCGATTACAAATCACCGATGAATTGCACAAGAACTACGGAAAGAGCACGCACAAATCACTAACAAACCACGAACTTCAGACACGCAAACAGAGTGAATACGTGGTTGTGAGCAACGAAAGGTCCGCTAAAAAACACGCAAAATCTGCATACTTACACTAATGAACTGCGCATGAATAGCGCATGATTCACGTATGAATTGCACACAACGGGCACATATTATACTGATGCGTACACGACGCCTCATTCTCTCCCCACAGAGGCAACTCAGTCATACCTGAATTAGCCTCTGTTCTATTACGTCTAATACACGGGATAGAAAGGTAGAAATCTGATTGGAGGCAATCGAAGTTAGTTGTGCAATCAGCGACGCCGTTTCAAAAGTGGTCATTCGCAAATCCTCGGCGATCTCCGTGTCATTCGTCAAAGCTTTCGTTGAAATTAACATCCAGGGGAGTTAATTCTTTCTTTTACAAACCATCGCTTTTTACCTTCTCAGTAGTTATTATTTGGTTGAATAGAAAAATAAATGTTATCATAAAACAAATAATAATTTACTCAAATATAAAACCGTTTCTATCTAATGATAAACCCTATCCATATCTGATTTTCAAATAGTTTCCCTCTCACAAGTACACTGTTATTGAAAAATACAGGTGAAGACATAATACTTTTCAAGTCACTATACGACCGTTAAGAAATCCCCGAGTCATGGATATCCAAAAGGTGTTTTCATTGGCTGCAAATAAGGGAGATATCTCAAGTCGCAACTTTTTGCCGCTAGGGTAATCTACCGGAACCCCAGGATCTTGGCGTAATAGAACAAAGGCTAATTCAGTTATGACTGAGTTGCCTCTGTGGGGAGAGAATGACGACGCCTTGGCATTCCCGTTTCAACAGTCGCATGAATCACATCAGCTCTTAAGAAGTGGGTACCGTACCAATTACTTTGAAATCTAGTTGATATTCTTGAAATTTGAGTTTATATCCATATTTTCAACATTCAACGCATATTTTCCGCACTGTCCATGTAAGAACTACGCACACTACGCAAAACGTATACGTACGTAATACAGCGCAGTACTGCGTAAACTTTTACGCGTATAGCGCCGATTGGGCAAACATCGACGGGCAGCTACGGAGATTCCACGTCAGACAAACTGATGAAATGCGCAAATCGCGTAAGACTCGAATCGTGTGCGTGATTCATGCGTTTACGCGACTTTTGGGCTGTGTGATCAGGCCTTACATGTTAACCATTGCCATTGTTCAGAACGCTGAATCAATTTCCCTATTATACATCAAATGATTGAAAGGCGTTCTAACTAAAGTGGCAGCCAACAATTTTCGCCTGATAGTGATACTTGCACAACCCCGTAGAGTTATTGAAAGTTGAAGATTAAAATACGAGACAAAACATGCTTCTGTACCATCAAAGCCATGGCCATATTCTTTCTGTGGTAGCATTCTGTTTCAGTCCTTGAGAGGGAGAGGTCTATGTTTACTTTTGTCAGGCTGATATTGGATAAATGCGGCGATGACTATGTTGCTGTTTATTATTGACTTATCTCTTCCAATTTTTTTATTTACTATACATTAAAACTCCTATTTTTTTACTCATTGTATTTCTTATAGCAACTTTTTGTTACTTCAATGAATGATTGAATGATACCTTTTGTGTTTTAAAATTTCATCACCAGTTTTATCCAGGTCATTTTCTAAAAATTTGTTAATGAATTGTTAATATATTGTATGTATTTTCATGCAGTCGTTATCATAGTTGGATAGCTTGGACTCTTATTATTTAAAACTCCTGCAAAAAAAAGTGCTGTCAGAAAAAAGATACTTTCAAACTATTAAATAATCTGCCGAGTTAATATGCTCACCAACCCATTAGTCCTGGTGTTATAGACCTCCCCACAGAGTAGTGCGTCATGCCGCTCTCAGTTACCTCCCTTCGGGTGGCGCTAGCATCGTCCGCCATTAAGCGGATGCAATCGTACGTTGACGTTCTACGTGCTTACGGTTGACGTTTTTATTAATGATATGACTTCTAACAAATAAAAATGATCGTAAGCGGTCATGAACGGTTTGTGTCATCAAGTACCTTTTTTAATTCATATGTTATGTGAAAAGAATCCCCATGCACAGCTAAAAACCCGTCAGAGAGTCACTGTCACTGTTAGTTTCTCCCTACTGCACCTATATATGTAGGTCTATCATCTCCAAAGAGTTCCTATCATATTTTCTGATTTACGTCTGGCTTAGGTATCACATACAGATTTTTTATCCAATTATGATGCTGTTTTTGACCGAGGTGAGTTTTAGTACAATATTAGATTGTAAAAATTTAATAGAAAAGATATAATCTTAAAATTATACAGAAAGTATAGACCTAAGCTAAATATATTTAACACGTAACACGTTCGATAAGATAGTAAAAACGTGTGCACCATAGTGCCTTGTTTGTTAAAAGGGTAAATGATTATTTAAAAAAAAAGCTTATATGCCTAAGGTAAACAATTATATAGTTTTATTTCTCATAGATCTATGAAATATTCCTAAAATTTAATTAGAAAGCATTATTTCACTATCCTATCCTTTGTCATTACACATTATGTGTTAATACTCAAGAAATACACGCACATTCATAACACGAAATAAGAGTAATTGTTTGGCCTATGTATAATTATTAAAAAAAATATCGTAATACAACTCATCATGTCAAGACTCATTTAATTTTGAAGGATGGTTAAAGCAAATTGAAATGAACGTATAATGTGTAATCGATACGAATGTCACGCAATTATAAATCGTATTTAGAAAAAAGTAATGGAATATTTTTCTCTATCTTCGATGATACCACTATATCGGGTCCGAATTCAATCCCTGCAAGACATAATATATCCCCGACATGGTAGGCCCTACTGTATAAATCAAATCATTACATCCAGTGATAAATAGTGCCAATACCATGTCAATATGTTCCGAGTTAAAAGAAAACACAAAACTTGCTCTCACGTGTAATTTAAATCTTCAATGAATAAATCAATCACAAAATAGAATAATAAAAAAACCAAAAGAATTATCAGTTTTTGCCTATAATTGAAAACACAGTTAACAGTAAATGATGTCACACAATTCATGGCACAACAATGCAACAGAATGCTGGTGATCCTGGGATGACTGCAGACGAGTTTGTGTTTCAAATATGCCTATAATTTGCTAATTACAGATAAAGGGTGATTTTATACCATCTTCTGGTATTTGCTACAAAGGTTTTAGTCCTACCTAAAATATTGTAAATAAGAAGACCCCAGGAAGCTATTTCTTAGGTGACTGTGTTTTTTAAAAATTTATCCGTACTCCAAAAATCGATAAACTAGTTGACAGAATAATTGTAATGATCACTTTAAAATTAACTGTTTGAGGGGCACTATGAAAAGTAGTATAAGGAAAACAAGGAAATTCTACGTATGAACAACTTCATTCATTTCATAATATATGTAGCAATTTATGACATTCACGTAAATTCATTAACATCGAAATCCTAACTTGCTGGACGGCTTTCAACACCTAGTAAATTGGCCAATCAATCCTATACAAAGCTATAGGCCTACAGTACATATTTATAGAATATTGTGATATAATCATGTTTCCTTGAAACAAAACAACCCTATGCGTTGGTCTAGATGCCAAGCTTTGAAAAATCTTAACTGAAGTGTTTGATGCCGATGTGACATAAGGAGATACTTAAAATGAACTATTAGTTGGTAACGAAGGTGACGTTAGCGTATGCCGCTTAAGTGGTGACTGGGTAGCGTCTTTACGTGTATGCAACGTCAATGCGCAAATCCCGCAACGTTGCAAATAACACTGACCAGTTAACGTTGCAGCCGCTTAATGGCTGCCACAAATTGGCTGCGCCCATGAAATTCGCCGTGGAAAGGTCTATAAAACATCCGCAATGTATCCAGCCACGTACGCTATGTGTACGATTGTCAAAAGAGAGAATACTAAACGACGTTCAGTTTAATAACATATTTATGAAACGAGTGGATGGTATTCGTATAGACCCTTTTTCGCGCGCTCATTTACATCCGACCTTGACCTCATTAACATAACAGCTGATCGAGATGGAGGCAAAACATGGCGGTGAGTGAAGTGGCGATTCGCTTGCATTTTTTCAATTATACTCGCTAATGAAACATTTCCTGTCCAGGAAAGACGGCAAAATGGTATCCTTTGTAACTGTAAAAGCATAAACACTTTACATTGCACACTGTCAATCAGTATTATGTTTTGAAAGTAGTTGTTATGTCTGCAAAACAACGTAAACATTAAGGCGGCCATGTTTGTCATTTGGTTGTCTGTGATAGTCTTTTTGATACACATGACGAGATGTCCATTCCTGAAAATAAATGAACTTAAAATCGGTGTATCATTTAAATTTGAAAAAAAAATCTACAAACGGGGATATTTTCTTACCGGCTAGATTGCATACCTTCCCGATTGACAATATTCACATGTAACCCTTTCCCCAAGTCAAGTGAAAACAACATGGGATATTTTTAAGTAACACGAAAAAAAGTAACGGAAAAAAAGTAACAGGAAAAAAAGTAACACTTTTTATATAAAGAAACACTTTAGTAGGAAATTGAGTTTGAATTATATTAGGATTAGTGTTGATAATCTTGTTATTAAAGAAGAGTATCACACTTACATCACATTTAACGTCAAAGGTACACTTGTTACTTAAAACAACATAATTACATTGGTATTAACTGTTTCCTTCTCACCTGCTCAATTATATCAACATAATACTCTCCCTTAATTGATCATTTGGACTGGACTCCCTCATTTACTATCACACTGGCCTCACTCATTTACTTATTAAAAACAATACCCATAACAGTTGGAATTTTAACAAAGCAAATTGGGAAATATTTCAAAATATTTGAGAGCAAAACCTAAACAATGATGTAACAGACTGGAAAGAACTTCTTATTATACCATTACACAAACAGGGAAAAGACCCTGCCAAATCCGATTCATATAGACCAGTCTCCTTAACATCAAATCTATCTAAAACACTCGACTTCAAGACTACAACACTATCTAGAAACTAACGAATTGATCAAACAAAATCAATCAGGTTATAGACCTCATTAACCTCATTAAATAAAAAACAAAAACAAAAACTGTTACTTTTTTTCCTGTTACTTTTTTTCCTAGCAAAAACTGTTACTTTTTTTCCGTTACTTTTTTTCCTGTTACTTTTTTTCCGATCACCGTGTGCAGTTACCTAAAACAGAATTCCATCCCTAGCTGTTAAAATGAATCTTTTTAATGAAGAAATGGTTTGCTGTACAAAATAGAGGTTAATTATGTCATGCAAAATTATTTTGAAAAAATATTCCATCTGAGATTCAAATTACTGATTCGGGATCAGCATAGGCAGATATAAGATCTATGTTTAGGTATAAGAAATAGTACTATTTGGAGAAAGAACAATCTGCAGTGCTATATATCTTCATTTCTTAGCTTATAAATAATACACCCCACTACTTCCTGAAAAGTGATATTGTGATAGACAAATTAATTTGCTTTGTTTTTCATTAAATACAATTTAAATTGGGATCCTTATGACTGTAATAATTATTGATAAACATCATTAGATCTTAATGATGGATGTGAGAGAATATTATGATAATATTCATGACTTAGTTTGTTCATTTTGGAGAAGAGCTTTCAGATAAAACATCTTAATTTCAAACAAAATGAAAAACAACCTATGTTTATGCATATTTATGCAAATTTGTCACTTAGGGCTTATATAATTAGCTTACTATCCCATGAACAGGATTTTGTTATTAAGGATATTACCAGAATGACAGATAAAATACCACTGAAGTCTGGACATCAAAAACATGTTTCAACATTAAACATCAAGTAAAAAAACTATGATTAAATCCATATATATAATATTATTTTTTGCCTTATGCATTAACCATTTGCATGTTTGTATACACAACTAAAAAAAACTGAATTTCAGCAATGATTTATCACAGTATTGAAACATTCATCTATTTCTGAGGCACACAGTTTTCATCCTTACATTGTTTGTATATGTAGGAGGTAATATTTGAATATGTTTTTAAATGCAAGTCATCCAAAATTAGTCAAATTTAAGAGTTTCAGACTCCAGAGATTTTATTACATGATTTTATATCTTTTGATTGTAAAAACAATATTAGTGACAAGGGAAAAAATTCAATCCCTTTACAGGGATTTGGAAAGACATTTCACATTGGGCCATTTTCAGGATTTTCAATATTTAGCCTTTACAGCAATGGTAAACTTCAATTTGTAAATGGGACAAAATGGCCCATGACCCCTGTCTTTCCAAATCCCTGCCTTCACATTTTTAGAATAAACTTCAATATATTGTTTGATTATCCTTATTTATCACCAAAAGCAACCTTGTTGAATATTTCTTTTATGAAATAATATCATTGTAAGAACAGGATTTGTGCCTGAGGCCCCACACATGTGAGTTACTGGGTAGACATAAAAGATTTTTTAATTATTTTTTGTATAAATATTTCACTTTAATAATTTAGCTTCCTTACCTTAATACTATCATATTATATTAGGAATTTTGTTTTTAAATAAATTAAATGTAAAATCTCCCCTATGCATGTTTTGAGTACACATGATTACTATAAATACAGTTTGTTTTTATCAGTCTCAACAACAAATCATCGAAAATTTAATTATTTTGCCATGATTACAGATCTGATATTAAATCTAAAACCATTGAATATTTTTTTTTTTTGGTTCCAAAGATTACATTAACATATAGTTGTCATGGCATAACAAGACAGAATATAATGTTAAGTTGAAATTATAACTTATAGTCGCATAACTAATTATTTTTTTAAATATGATGCAAGTAAAAGTCATATTGGTCAAGTAAGTATTGGAATAAAAGGGTTCCATTGAGATTGAAATTTTCTAAATATTGTTTCTCTTTTGAATAGTTTTTAATAAAAAAGGTTGTTTCAGTTTTTTTTTAAATTAACCTGAAGATTGAAAAGTTTATTTCTTTTGCTGCATAAATAATTGTGCCTCTTTGGAGATGATGATATGTTTCAGTTGTTTATTTTAATAAAGGGTACCAAACCACACTATTGTATTTGGAAAATGTCGAATGATGATATATAAAATGCCCATAGACTTACATGTTGAATGCCTGTTGCAAGAATAATTTTCATTCATAGTGATAATAGATTTAAATTACACAAAGCTAGGAAACCATCTCAGCTGAAGTCACATAATTTCCTCTTACTTTCCCATTGATTTATTCTTGAATGTCGACTGATTTAAGCAACAAATACACAACATTTTTGGCGACTGTTCCATTGATGTCCATGTTGAATCTTGAGTTTGCTGCTGTTTGCTGTATATAAATGATGTTTTGCTGCAATTGTCTAAAATAGTTAATAATTATCCGATTTTAAAATGAAAATTATGTATTTCTAGCTGAGATGATTTCTAATGTTATCAAAACATATTGGCAACAATTTGGCCATAAATCAATTAATGAAAAATATTCTAACCACCTAATAACATGCAAGTCAATGGGAATTTCGAGAGTCTTGAGTCACGTTGATATTGGACTACCGGAGAACCTCTGTTAATGCTTAGTAGATCTATATTTTCAAAACATCAATCAGGGATCGATACAGGGTTAAATATAACATTTAATTCATATATTTCTACGACAGAAGATCATCTACATGTCGGCATGCTTCGATGTTTGTTTGTAAACAAACATCGAAGGTGTCGTCACATGTCAACATAGACCCCGTCAAAAAAAAAAATCCAAACCAGTCACGTCAAATATTCCTTTAAACATGACGTAACTACAATAAATACTAGCAAATAGTTATATTTGTGTGGTTGAATTACTTTTAATATTTGAAAACTACGCGCTCGAAATGTTGAGGCAACTGGAGGAAAGCTATGGAGCTTCTGTCTTTCTGCCTCCACTGAATATTCATGAGCTAGCCGTCGCGTGAAATTTCCCGCGAAAAAGGGTCTATTTAACAAGCGAAAGCGAGTTAAATACCAATACTATCCACGAGTTTCAAAAATATGTTATTAAACTGGACGGAGTTTAGTATTTTATTTATTACACTCTTTAAATTATTGATCAAAAATGAAAATTATGTTTACTCTCCATTCTCGTAGTTGTGCGTAGGAATACAATTCTTACAATGGACGCATATGTAGCGTCATTAGACTTTGAGCAATGAACAAATAGGTCATGAGTTAGTCCGTTTATAACAGCTTTAATTTTGAAAATACAAATTGAAAACTCTCATTAAATTACCTTTGTGTTATAGTTCCTACAAACGCAAATTGGCGAGTTAACAAAACCATCTGTCGCTGAATTGTGCGAATGAGATTGTGTGAATGAATGCCAAGTGATTGTGACGTCATCGGAATGTGCGTTTTCAAGCGCGATTCAGTAACTTTGACTTTGTGTCAGTGGGAGGAACACTGTCCTTGTTTGCAATCCATGGTGAGAAGAGTTTAGGGAGTACCCTCTTCAATAAAATTTCATCTTAATTAAAAAAAAAAAAGGACCGCTGCTTTGAATGGCGAGCCCGACGTTGAGTTGCAAAACGCTGCTAGGAGCTTAGGGATGCAAGGGAGATAACTCTAAAACCTTTTAGCGCTTTGACGAATTAAAACTTGTTGCCGATAAAGATAACGTTGCTAATGCTTACGGTACATCACCAAAAATTGGGTTGCTGTATCGAAATTCTGAAATACTGACGGTGACATTTCAAGAATCGACCGGAGTCGGAAGGGATGACCTGGCCAGATATACTATCGAATGCCGACTTGACCCTGATTTCGAGGTCATGTTTACATTTGAAGATGAATGTTGTGGAGGTATCTCTGATTCTTTGTATTGTTTCCGCACAATTTAATCATAAACATATAAGGTTTGTAAAACGAATTTTACTTTTATCTCGTATATTTTTCGTTCGGACTGAGAACAATATTGTTAAGTCACAATTTTGATTGACATGATTAACCGATAAAATTAATTCTCTTGAGACGGCTGGAAAGTAGTTCCGGATGAGATCGCTTTCACGTGCAATGTTTCACAACAGTGTTGAATAACATGTCATTGTTTCACAACTGTCGTATCTTCAACGAGAGTGTAATAATTAGTTATACACATAAGGAAAAAACTTGAAAATTCATACGTTCTGCATACGTGCTACATTTCCTTGAGGACCGTTATGTGTATGTTGTCATGCGATATCAATGCGTTAGTTCGCGATACAAACACGAGCTCACACTGCGCATCACGTGCATACCTATCAAGATTAGCTATAACGTACATGTAGGCCCTAAGCCTATGAAAATGGCCTAAGCGCATTCCGACGTACAAGAAACGACCTTCACACAATCAAGTTACAATACATGTAAACAAATATGAAATGGCTTGTTATTTTGAGATTGCACTCCTCATAGTATGATAGAAAACAAGTGGGGAATCGTTCTGTGAATTTGTCACCAGTGTCAATTTCTTTATTGCAGGGAATTCGATGTAGATACTAGCACCGTTATCAAGCATATGAAACATACATGTATGGGCATAGTAGTAAGTAGTAAAACAAAGTTTGCATATATCTTTCACCATGACTTTAAGAGGAATCAAGAGGTTATCAAGCATAATGAATTTACACAAATAGAGAAATGTTTAATATACAATAGAACATGTACATCAACCTATTTATTGTATAAAAAAAATCCAATATAAAATAGTCATGAGTGAAAATTTGAAATAAATAATTTATAAGTTGGTGTTTCTACTTTTGTCGGAGTATAAAGAAACCTTATAATCTAAGGACTAAGGAGCAACTACAAGATATTAGCTCTGTAGACCTTTTGTTTGGATAGAAAGGCGACAAGTCAATAAATAAATGTCAATAAGTCTGTATATTAGATTTCACCTATTAGACTGTTGTATTCTGCAGAAGCGGATGAAATTTCAGTTTTGAATCTCCAATATTTTAGGTTATACAAAAGATTACATCTTCTTTAAGAGGCATTTAGAAGCTGGTTGATGAAGAAGAACAAGTTATATGGATAGTCAACTTCTTTATTGCATGAAATGTGACGTTTCGGTGTAGCTACTTACACTGTTATCAAGCAAATGATACTGGACATAATGATGGAGAGTTATATATAAATTTGTTATCCATTTATGTATATATAACTCTCCATCATCATGTCCAGTATCATTTGCTTGATAACGGTGTTAGTATCTACACCGAAACGTCGCATTTCATGCAATAAAGAAGTTGACTATTTTATATAACTTGTTCTTGTTAAAACGATTACAGTATATTGATAACACAGCAACAATGGAAAAGATATTTTAAGGCGAGGCGAGGTTCACCAAAACTCAGATTTATAGTTTAACTGTATTATGTAAATAATATGTCATAATAGGCCCTGATTACTTCTCGATAATATGAAAACGTTAAAAGAGTTTTGCATTTGTGACTTCAAAGTATAGTTACCATTGCAAACAACAATTTCAGCATTTGGAACATCTTGTTGCGTCTTTAAAATCTTTGCGTACTCTTCGCCTTCCCTTGAACATACGAAGACTGCAATAAAGTAAACATAATGCATTAAACTCGTATCTGGTGACAAGGTGACAGTTTAAGATAATAAGATTGAAGTTTCGTTGGTTTATTATTTTTAAGCATTATAGATTCGTTTATTATTTATTTTATATAGCAACATGCGATCTAGAGGTGGGTTGTTTTCACATCAAAACGGAGAGGATATCCAGACTGATTCGAACCTGTTAGAGACAATATTTTTTATTTAGTCGATTTTAATCAAACTTGACTAGCCAAGGAGTCTGTACATCAAGTTTCAGCTTTTGAGGCTTTATGTCTCTGGAGAAAAAGTCGAAAATACCCAAAGTTTACGGACGGACAGATGGACGGACGGACGGAAGCCGGATATCATGCCATGCCCCAAGACCATTGGGCGTTTCAGGTCAGATGAGCTAAAAATACAATATTCTAATTGAAAGTCATTTTAGGTGAATTTTTTTTATTGATTATCAAACCCGCAGGGTTTTGAAAATCATATTGTTATTTTTTTTGTCAAACTCCAAACGTCCTCAACGTTCTATGATAAAAGCGAAGTGTAAACATGAAGACATGGTCATCAACATCCCCTGCCAAATAAGTTTTCATCAAAGCTCCCAATATTTTCCTAAATGAGCTGTAACTCTGTAATAAGTAATTTCATTTACCTCATTTTTGAACTCCATCGAGGTATTGAGGGGGGGGGGGGGGGGGGGGGGCCGAGGCCGAAATGGAACCCCGGAGAAAACACTCTCGTCCACCCGCCACCAAGCTAGGAAGCGATGCATATCTTGGGTAAGAGCTTTGGCGTGAGGACACCGCGGCTCCCTGTAACCGGCGGATGAATACCCCCCTCTCCTTTCAGCTCAGGTCTTGAGCTAATGTTAGCATCCCCAACACATTCTGCCACTGACGTAGGGATAGTTACACATCTAGAGCGCGATCCATGGTAACGAGCCATCCATTCCCTCATTACGAACAACTGGGTGTCTAGGACAGCCCAAAAGAACTTCCCAAGAGTCGCCGAATTAGACTTCTCTCTAAGGTTACTAACCATTCAAGACAGAACAGGTCTATCGTGAACCTGAGCTGTACCTCAAGAACGACGGGAGAACGGTCGTGAGCAAGCCTTCGTCCGAACCAAAGGATACGGGTAGCAAAACGTCGGACAAACCTGCAGAGGTTTCAGATTCTTTGAAGGGGATCCCTCTTTGGGAACCTGTTAATTTGCATACATGACAGGTTTTTTTTTTTTTTAATAAAAATTTACACTCACAAATAAGTGTTATCGTATGTATGACCACCTCGACGAGCGCTCCACCGTCTAGCGCCAAGCACCTTAGTAACTCTAACTTCTCACTTATCAATCTAGACAAGGCCAGACAGAATGGAGGTGGTTGGCCGTACCCGTAGGGGGATCCTTTCAGAGAATCTGAAACCTCTGCAGGTTTGTTCCATTCTTTTTCAGAACTTGGGTACTTAATTAGCATAAAACCAGACTCCCAAACAATTGCTATCGGGAGTAGAATTCTGTCCGCTAATAACTAAGAAATAATCCAGACATACAAACCTAGTCACTTGACCTCTCGCGTCGTGGTGGACACGTCTGGGATCCTTGGTGCTATGCAAAAACACTTTTAAAATGTAAAACCCACCCCTCCCTTTTTTGGGAAAGGAGATCTAGGGGGAAACGAGTCCAAAAAATAATGTAAAATCTCAAGCTATTCCTCCCCGAGCAGCGGCCGCCGGCAATGGAACTGAGATGGGACTAATACAAAAACTGCATGAACTAGATTAGCATTTTCGGGACACCGCAAAAGCAAAGCAACCCCGAAACTTGGGGTTTCGCCTTACCCTGTTCCGCCTTTTACAGGCCTCACCAAATTCGGCATTTTCTTGTGATCTTGACCTTCGACGCTCAAGGTCACACAATCAATGAACACATTTCATTGAGTATAAGATTAATGTAATGAAATAAAGTGTTAAAAGTTAACTTAATCCAATTTCTCCATATATGTTGACCTTGCCATGACCTTGACCTTCGACAGTTCGAACCCAAATTTTTTAAAGTTTTGACCCCTGTGGGGTCATGGGGTTACGAAATCTACAATTTAGAATCCCCACTAGTCAAGGAGTCTACACATGACTTTTCAGCTCTCTAGACCTTTTTGAACTGGAGAAGATAAAAATAGTTTTTTAAGGTATTGACCCCTGTGACCCCATTTGGGGGCATGGGGTCACGAAATCTACAATTTAGAATCCTCATTTGCCAAACAGTCTACACATAACATTTCAGCTCTCTAGAACTTTTTTGAACTGGAGAAGAAGATGAATTTAGGTTTTTAAGGTATTGACCCCTGTGACCCCATTTGGGGTCATGGGGTCACGAAATCTACAATTTAGAATCCCCATTGGCCAAGAAGTCTCCACATTAAATTTCAGCTCTCTAGAGTTGTTGGTTCTGGAGAAGAAGTCGCAAATGTGAAAAGTTTACGGACGACAGTTGGACGACGGACGGACGGATGCCGGACGACAGACGGACGCCGGACGAGGGGCCATGCCATAAGCCCATCTGGTCTTTCAGACCTGATGAGCTAAAAATGACTTCTCAAAAAGTAAAAAATGTAAACTTCATAGCACAACAATTTTTCAAGTTATCGTGTTTACAATGAATAACTCATATCTCATGACCTTGACCTTTGACCTTCAAGGTGACACATTCATTGAACACTTTTTATTGAGTATAATAATCCTGTATTGATTAAAAGTGTTCATAGTTAAAATTAAGCATTTTCGCTAAATCATGCTTAAGTCATGACCTTGCTGTGACCTTGACCTTGGACGGATTGTAGCCAAAACATTTTCATTTTTTTTACTGTTCCAAAGATAATATATAACAAGTTAGAGCTTCATAGCACAAAAACTTTTCAAGTTACTGTGTTTACAAGGATTTTTTTAGTGATTTTATAGCTCATGACCTTGACCTTTGACCTTGAAAGTCAAAATCGTTCCACCGAGGTTTTAAGCAGTAAGTTATGAATACAAGTTCTGGAAAGCTCAGAAGAAAATAGTTATAGCCGTTAGTATGAGCGCAGGGGACACGGCGGCAGACGCGGTGCGGCGGCGGCAGGGAAACTACACACATACTGAAAGCAGGCCCAACTTAGTTGGGGCTGCAAATAAACCTTGTTAGTTTGTTAGTGAAACATAAAAAAGTAAAAACCTCGAGAACTTAGACAGTCAGAGGATTTACTATTCTGTCCACTGGAGAGAACTGTCTTACCAAACCGAGGCGCTCCAAATAGCCGCAGAGCACATCTCTTCAATGGGCAGAGCCGCAGCGTAATACTGCGAGGTCGCTACTGCTCTGACTGAGTGAGCTCTCGACTGACCAGGGGGATCTTGACCCTTGTGGACAATTTCAGACACCAGCCACCTTGAGATAGTTTGTTTACTGGCTGGTCCGCCCAACTTTCCACCTCCGTAACAGCAAAACAGCTGTTTATCTTTACGGATGTCCTTAGTCCGCTTGAAATAGGTTCTTAAGCACATGCGGAGACATTGGGAAGGTTTGGTTACGCCCGAGGAAAGCATAAGGGCCGGGAGCTCAATCAGAGCAGTAACATGAAAAGCCTTGTTGACCTTGGGACTGTACAAATCTGGCAGCCTAATGCTGACTCAGTATTTATGAAAAACAGTCAGCTGGAGATCAGCAGACATCGCATGAATGCCGCCTAACCGCCTGCCAGACATGACCGCCACCAGAAAAGCTGTCTTCCAGGTTAAGATCTGGAGAGATAATGAAGCTAAGTTTTTGAAGGATGGCCCTGACAGCCAATCAAGCACTATTGATAGATCCCATGAAGGGGTAATCCGTTGCACTGGGTGCCGGATTCTGTCCATACCTGCTCAAAAGCGCTGGAACAGAGGGTGATTGCCCAAAAGGGAACCATCTACTGGCATGTGTATAGCCGATACTTCCTGTGGACGCGGCCAGGCCGGCATCGAGCCTTGACAGCAGAGATTCTAGAACAGAAACTAGATCTGCAGAAGAGGGATCAAGGACCTCTCTATCGTTACACCAGCGGGCACAACAGGCCCATCTATCATTGTACTGAACCTTTGTCAGCATTGTGTGCAACTCGTGCAGGATTACTGCTCTCCTGGAGGCCAAGGGAAGTTGCAGGAATGCCCACCACACACGGTCGGTCCAATTGAGCACAAATGAGTCGCAGCAAAAGCTTTCGGGCTCGGGACCCTGGAGCAACACTCCGGGTGCTGGATCGTCGTTCCAGACACAAATAGATTCACCTGGAATGGTCCAAACAACTGGGTAATGACTCCGAATATCTCCCGGTGGTGCATCCACTCGTGAGGAGTGAGAATCCTCCCCGACAGAACATCCACTCGCACATTGTCGACTCCGTGCTTCTTGAAGCAGGGTCGGAGAAACTGTGCCCCACTGCTTCAGAATGTACCTCATGGTGGTCTGGTTGTCCATTTCGAGACGAACCACTTGACCCCTGATGTGCTCTAGGAAGTGTCTAAACACCAAATTTTGAGTAAGTACTTTCTGAGTAAGACGAAAGCCCTGCCAACGCCTGTTGGACCGGTCTCATACGAAGTAGAGCTCTCCAGACCACCTCTACTGTTGCTGCCATGTTTCCCAGCAACTGGAGTCAAGCTCGTGAGGAGTGCATGGAGGACTGCATGAAATGTAGCGTGGTCAGCTGAACCTTGATACTCTGCCGGGGGAGAGGGAGACAATCTCCATCCCCGACTGAAATCTGGCTCCCTAAAAGACCAGATTTTGAGATGGAACCAGGTCTGATTTCTTCAGATTGATAATCCAACCCAGATTGACCAAGATATTGAGTATATCCTGGGTGGCTTCCTGACTCAAGGCACGGGACAAAGCCCTGATCAGTTGTCTAGGTACGGGTGACAGCACCTGCCCTGTGCGGGAATCAGCATCAGCTTGGTGAACACCCTTGGCGCCGTAGAGATGCTAAAAAGGAGCACACGTAACTGGTAGCACACCCCGTCGAAAGCAAACCTTATGTATTCCTTGAACTGGGGATGCATCGGAACATGCAGATACTCATCCTTGAGATCTATTGAAGACAGCCAATCTTCCGTATCTATAAATGTGATCACCGATCTGAGTGTCTCCATCTTGAAAGATGAGACCTCCAGCAGTGTATTGAGATACTTTAAATTCAGAATTGGTTTGAAGCCTCCGTCCTTCTTGGTGACCAGGAAGTAAGTCGAGTAAAACCACCTCAATCGCAGCCTTGTCCAAGAACTTCCGCCTTCTCCCGGTCCTTCAACACTGGAGTACAACGAACTCCGGCGAAGTACAGGGGTGCACATTTCCATGCTGGCAAGTGGCTGTCCCTGAGCGTGGACAGGACCCAGGGAATGGATTTAACCTTGCCCCATTCTTCTACGAACAGGGCCAAACGGACCCCAACAGGAGTCTGGGGGGCTAAATAGTGAACTCCCAGAACCTCCGGCACATCGGCCATTGGTCCTTGAGTCACCTGAGGAGTCCAGGGCGTTAGGAACCCTGAGGGGGTTTCCAACGGCCCTGAAAAACTACTGTCGCCTGTTGCGCTTGCCACCTCCTCCACGGCTTTGCCCCTCCCCTCTACCCTGGCCGTAGCCCCCGTTGAAGGGAGCGAACAGCGCATCTGTCGACATGGTTGATGTGGGTGTAGAGAGAAGTGGAGGTCGCTTGCGCTTGACTTTATTTGGGACGAAAAATATGCTACCGACATGGAGTTCAACATTGGAAATGGGGCCAGATTAAACTTGGGGAAAAGAAAACCTAGTGTAACTGACATATCTATAGAGCAGTGGGGCTACGCAAATGCTAGAATCATGGCAGAACTCGTTCTTCAAGGAAGGCTAAATTCACAGGGAGGCTACCTAGATTACCTAAAATACACACAGGACACCTATCGCCTAGCTTCAAGGTATGCATGGCAAAGCATACTTCTATACGACAATGAATATAGGGAGAGACAAGCTATCGAAAACTTTGAGTGGGGTTATTACATCCAGGAACTCAGAGATTTTAGGCTCATCCCGAAATTTGCTCAGAGTCAAGGTACCAAAGTTCAGAATAACATTAACAGTGAAATGCCTAGGAAAAGGGCACCAGGGCCTTTCACACCTGCAGGCAGAGAGATATGTAGGAACTTTAACCGTGATCAATGTTTTCGCAGGGATTGTCGCTGGGCCCATGTGTGTTCAATTTGCCTAATGCCTCATGCAGAAATCGTTCATGGGAATATGGGCAGCAGGAGTTCTTGGTTCGAGTCAAATCCTATTCATCCAAAAAACTTTCAGAGAGTGGACACTGGTCAGGGGTTACGGGGAGATCCGGCCTTGACTCATCAGAATCGAGCCTAGTTTATGACGCTTGGGAAGAACTCCTCCCAGTGAACTACCCTAGACGGGAATATATCCTTGAAGGTATTCAACATGGGTTTAAATTGAGAGACACTCCTGAATTAAGTAAGGAAAAAGTTTTTGTTAAAAATGCCATATCATCAGAACTGTATCGAGAACAGGTGGAAAAACAGATTATCGAAGAGTTGAACTGTGGAAATTATGTGATTTTGGATTATCAACCAGCTATTGTTAGTTCACTGGGAGCTATCCCTAAAAGCAAGGATAAGGTCAGACTCATACATGATGGGAGTAGGCCAGATAAGTGTTCTATGAACAGCTATATTACTGATACCAGTGTACACTATTCAGACTTAAGAAAGGCTTGTGAGTTGATTAAGCCAGGAGACTGGTTAACAAAAATTGACTTGGGACATGCATATCGGTCTGTGAAGATACACCCCACTGAATATGATTTGACTGGTTTATGTTGGAGATTTGAGGGCGACAGTAAAGGTACATTCCTTGCGGATACAAAACTACCCTTTGGATGTGCAAAGAGCCCACAGGTGTTTCAGACGTTGAGTGATGCTGTTTGTGCCACCATGTTGTCACTTTATAAGATAGTTGTCATTGCGTACCTAGATGATTTCTTAGTTATTTCAAGTGATAGTACTACATGCTTGAATGGCCAGAAGTTACTTTTACGCCTCTTACGCAAGTTAGGATTTCAGATCAACTGGTCTAAAGTGGAAGGACCTTCCCAGAAGCTCCAATTTCTTGGTGTAGATATTGACACTTGTACCTTTACCCTTAGTTTGCCAAATGACAAGTTAAAAACTTTTGCTGAAATGATAGAGGAATTTAGTCACAGAAAGAGGGCAAGCAAGAAGCAGTTAGAAGTATTGATAGGTAGGCTTAATTGGGCATGCCAAGTGGTCTCAGGTGGGCGGACATTTTTACGTCAAATGTTATCCCTGAAAGATAGTGTAAAGTGCAGATCTCACAAAATCATCCTATCTAAAGACTTCATGACAGACTTGGCATGGTGGCAAACATTTCTAAAGAGTTTTAATGGAACTGTAAGGATAAAAGACCTTAGAGATGTGAAATATGTGTATTCAGATGCTTCTGATCAAGGCTGTGGAGCATGTCATGATGGGGATTATTTTTATATTAACTGGTCTACAGATTTTCCAAGCTTGCAGAATCATCATATTAATGAAAAAGAGACCATAGTTATTGTGGCAGCTGCTTATAGATGGTCAAAAGTTTGGAAAAATAAACAAGTAGACAAATAAACATATTTTTGCAACATTTTCCCCGTGAGAACACTTCAATTCAAACAGGAATCTAAAATGCACAAACATTCAAAGTTGATATAATCATCTAAACATTAAACTTATACTGGTAAAGATAGATAAATACAATAGAATCTCAATGGCAAACACAAACATGGATATATCACCGATATCCCTTTGAAGAAAAAATAGTTTTAAATTCGTCAAAGTCATTAAAATTTCAAAGCTGATAAAACTTAAAAAGTTAACACTCGTATGATTTAAACATATTTTATTCATGAAAAGACATGAATGGATTCACATTTCACAAATTATTTTTTATAAAATTCATTTTTCAAATCAGGCAATGGCAATATCCATAACCCCATCTTTTCAACAATAATGTTTTTCATAAGGTAACTTCCATAATTTCTAACAAAGTCAATATTTGTTCATTCACATACAACAATTTCCTCAAGTTTAATCTTCAAATCCAAATTCACTTTGTATTACATAATGTTTTTTTTTAATATAAAAAATTTCCAAATAAAAGTTAATATTTTACCCGTAACAACTTCCATTAGATAATTTTTTAATCAAAATTACCATTATAATGTGATTTCTCTGCAAAGACATTTTATTCATCAAACTCAATATTTAATCAAACGTGCAAAGTCATCAAAGTAAGTCTTTATAAAAACACTATTTTTGCAAACTCAAAAAAAAAACATTAACAAATTTCATCAAAGTCAATATTTCGTCAAATATCAACCAAAGTCACTTTTTTCAAATTCTTGTTTTTACTAAATATTCCACACACAAAATTACTTATTAAAGTTGAAATTTTTATATCTTAAAGTACTTTCAAAAGCAAAAGTTGATCCAGCTATCCCATCTTAAGATGGGATATCCCAACTTAGAATAACGCTTTATCCACAGTTGGGACAGCTGCAAGAGCTATCCCATCTTAAGATGGGATAGATCCGTAGTTGGGATGCAACAGTCTATACAGACAATGTCTCAGCTCGTGCATGGATCAATAAAGGGTCTTGCAAAAGTAAACAGACAATGACATTTTTGAAGGGACTTTTTTGGTTAAAAATCAAGTATAATTTTGCCTTAACTGCAGTTCATATACCCGGCAAAAAGAATAACAGGGCTGATGCAGCGTCTAGGCTCCATGAGGATGGGGGGTTCTCTAGACTGTACGAATGTATGCCAAATCTTGCATGTGGCAGTTTATCGCTAAATGAAATGTGTCAGCATATGTCTTGTGCTTTTATCAGGTCCAAATGGAAGTGCCAGGTTGAAGAGAATCCGTGCAGCTGCTTTGGAGTACAAATCAGCGGCCTGGGCAGACTCCACAAAGAGGGTATACTCCACACATTTGAAGACATACAAAACATTTTGTGCTATCCTGCAAGTCAATGAAGTGCCGTTGCAGCCAGAACTTGTTGAATTGTATATAGCTTATTTAGCAGAGGAGAAAAGTTTGTCCTATGGATCTATTGTCTGTTACTTGAATATAGTAACACAACTACACAGAGCACAAGGATTGCCCAGTCCAGTGTCTGATCAATGGGGGGTTAAACAGACTCTAATAGGGCTGAAGAGAATCAAAGGTGCTAGTCAGTCATGTGTGGAGCCTATCACCCCAGCTATATTACTCTTAATGCAAAGCAAGTTGAATCTGCGGTGTGTAGAGGATATTGCTTTTTGGGCGGCTTGCCTTGTGGGATTCTTTGGATTGTTGCGGCCAAACAATTTTTTATTGAAAGAAAAACCTGGGAAGTTTGTGCGCCGCAGTGATGTTATTGTAAAAGATGCAGGTTATGTACTTAACCTGCGTTTCTCTAAGACTGTGCAATTCAGGGAGAGAGTAGTTCAGGTCCCGTTACCTTTGGTCAAAGACCACCCTCTCTGTCCGGCTTCTGCCTTGGCAGACTATATCCGAGTGTCTCAGGGTGAGGATCCGATGGGTCCCCTCTTTGTGATAAACAAAACGCCTCTGAAGTATACAGGGTTCCTTCAGCACTTGCGTAGAGTGTTGAACCTATGCGGTTTGGATGGGTCACAGTTTGGTGGACACTCCTTCAGAAGGGGTGGTGCAACATGGGCAGTTCGAGCTGGAATTCCCTTGAAAATGGTTCAAAGACTTGGTTTCTGGCAAAGCGATGCCTACGTTAGATATATTGACTCATCAATGGAGGACCTTCATTCGGCAGTTCACAGCATGGTGGACAAAGTGTCATTTTAAGTTAACTTATTATTGTTCCACTTCCCTGACTTATTGTATTGTTAAGCAAAACTTTCCATGTAACTAAGCACACAATGGTTTTTTTTTATTTTTTTAAAAAAATTTTTTTCCATATGTTATCATTTCATTTCAATTTCAAACTTGAATTTGGGTCTTTTGGGTAATTATTCACCCTTCTTGTCAAAAGTTCATGTAATCTTTAATTGCAAATTGTTAGGGCATTTCCAGCATTAAAGTTTTTGAGCCCAAATTCTGGTTTGTTAGTTTTTCACATTTATCATGCATACCCTTACATATGTGCTTTGTGAGTAACAGAGTAAAGATTTAATTCATTCTGTGAATTATTTTTTAGGAGTTGCGTTTATCTCCCTTTGTACAAGCGCATGCGCAGTTATCCTCTTTGTGTCATGGCTAACTGGCAGCCGCAGCAGACAGCTTCACGTCGCAACGCTATGCAGTAAAGTTTTTTATCCCACCCTTGCCCACCCAGTAGCATTATTGGTAGCCTTCCTGGGGCATTGGTAACGCAGGTAATTTCTACCTCAGCCTTGCATGGCTTGACTACTCGCATACCACTAGTCAATTATACTACATTCAGCGCTTTAACGATTTTGTCCATTTTTATGTTTATGGGTAATTATTCACCCTTCTTGTCAAAAGTTCATGTAATCTTTAATTGCAAATTGTTAGGGCATTTCCAGCATTAAAGTTTTTGAGCCCAAATTCTGGTTTGTTAGTTTTTCACATTTATCATGCATACCCTTACATATGTGCTTTGTGAGTAACAGAGTAAAGAGAGTTGACAGATCCGAGAGAAAAGCTGTGTAAGGAAATTACAACACAAGTTTTGCATAAATAAACGATGGTAGTCAGATTTAGTTACTTCATGTATTATGGAACGTTTTTGACTTGATTATATGCCATCCCACTTGACTCAAAACGTTATTGCGGTGTGGTGGCGTGTGTGCTTCCCCGACCCTTGAGCTATGCCAAATGGAGCTGGCATGCTCCTGGTAGGGTCACCTAAGCTTTAAAAGTCAATTGGAAGAAACCAGACCAAATTTGTGTCGCTATAAAACCTGCTTTCTATCCCTCTTTTTCGTTTCTTCTCTCATCCTGTCCAACTTCTTTCTTCTCAGATCTTCTGTCTTTTGGATGGCAAATCCACATGTTCAATAGATGAAAAAAATGCTGATTGTATGTTAAACCCCAACTCACTCATTCGCCGTTTATCTGCCTCTATGATTTATTTCCTATTTCTGACTCGGCCAAAGGCCTTTCTGATTGGCTAATGAAAGACGGTAATGCAACTAAGTGGAGGTGATTTATGAATCGCATTGAGTCCATATTGGTTCCAGAGGTTAGTGGAGATACTATCGGAACGTAAACTCTGGATTATCGAGAATGACTGGAGAGGAAACGGAGAACATTTTAATTAATGATAATGAAATTAAAAAACACTTATACGATATATGGCAATACGTCATTAAAATGCAAAATTGCGCTAGTGAAGGCAATGTCGTTTTTTTAAGGGCCCTGTGTTCTACGTGAAGTAATATAAATCTGAACTTGCATTGAAATCGATATCCTGTACAGCTTGTGTGAGGATGCTGAAAAAGAAACAAAAGTATTTTAACTCTTCTGCAAAATTATTCATTAAAGTGAAAAAAGTTAGAAACCCCAAGGGGGAGAATAGAAGAGATCAAAAAATGGTGGTCTATCAGCCAGGGAATTCTTCTTTAATTTATAATGACCATTAAAATTGACTTTGAGTGTGTTCGAGCTAGGCCTATGAAAAAGTTCGGCTGCATGTTTCGAACAATATTTCTACATATAATCAATCGTGGACAGAGAATCAACGATAAAGAGCAGCTGGGTATGTTATTAGTGTTAACAAAACAATTCATTTTAATCATATTAATCGATCGATACATGTTAATGTATCATCAGAATCGTGATATATATATAAGAAGTGGAGGTTTTGAATAAATCACTCTGTAAAAGTAATTAATCATAAAGAATAAAGTCAATGGCTCTGCACTTCATGGGTTATCTAATGGTTGTATCACCAAATCCTTCAAACACTCATTGAGTCTGTACTGAACGTTTCAGCTTTCTATGCCATTTTGTTTCCAGGAAAATAAGATATGAAATTTGTTTAAATGGGGTAGCTCCTTTTGCCCTTATTATTGGTCACTATATCAACAAATAGTAATCCTAAACACGAAAAAACGTTTCAGCTTTCTAAATCATTACGAAGAAAGGAAATTATGATCTTAGGGTGTGTGGCCCGCTGTTGCTCTTGTTAAGGTCACGAATCTATAAATCTTAATCCCCATCAGCTAAGAAAGACATAAAGAATTCTATGGATGACACAGAAGCGATGTTTCGGTGTAGATCCCTATACCTTTTTTAAATCCTATGTTTACCCATTTGGTCAATTAAGGAGAGATGGGACGAACAACTTAAATATTTTAGAATGTTCTAATTTTTTGTACATTGGTTATTTTTATGTGTAGAATGCATATATGAAATAAAAAAGGGGGTTTACCGAACGATTTTTGGAGCTACAGCCAATTGAAATTTGTGGCCACGTGAGAAATGTCAAAAAATGGCATCATTGTTTGAAGTAACTTTTTAGATAAAGAGCTGTAATACTGCTGTAATTTTTCATATTATTTAGGATGAAATATAACAAAGAATTGTTGATAACTTTATTTGGAAAACAAAATATATTTTTTTTAAAGTTATGATGGTATAAAATGAAAATTACGATTTACGAAAACATTTTCTAACCGATTGTATTGATAAATTATATTCACATGTTTTACGATTTTCTCATACTTTGTAACATGATAGAAAATCGCTTCTTCTTTCAAAAAATATATAATTCATTAGTGGTCACCGAACGAATAAAACAGTTATGAGGCGAAATGTAGATAATATGAAAGCTGAAAATGGATTTTCGCGTCGCCGTAGATGTCCTGCAGTGTCTAGCGCGTCACGGCGTGTTTTCACAACATAGCACCGAGAAGCGATTGCGCCGGGAACAAAGATAAATATATATTTGAAAACAAACTGAATAAATTAGAACCATGTTATAAAAAGTGAATTGAATTGATTTACAATTGAGATGCATTAGTATTTTTTTAATCTTAAAAAGAACAAAGTTTGGCTCGAGGCTAGACTAATCAGCCACGATCCCACTTTCGGGTTTGTAATGGATACGACATCACTACGACTGAACACACTACGTATGT
Source organism: Steromphala cineraria (assembly GCA_916613615.1). Taxonomy (NCBI): domain Eukaryota; kingdom Metazoa; phylum Mollusca; class Gastropoda; order Trochida; family Trochidae; genus Steromphala; species Steromphala cineraria. The sequence continues at coordinate 53,571,060 of OU744731.1, read as the reverse complement.
TAGAGACATTTGAGATAACCCGACATTAGAAAGCAGTACTACTCAGCCCTACACCCCGAAACTCTTTCATAATGTAATTAATTTGATCAACATGTTACATTTGTCTATCGGAGAATCTGCACAGGAACCGCACGGTGGGAGAAATCGTGCAGTCAACTCTCACGTTATAGAAAGGATTCTGATGATGCAATGTCCGTTCAGGGATCATACATGCTCGTTCAGAGCCCACACTTGTTGTCAGCGCAAAATGTACTGCCCAATGTTTTAATACATCTTATAAAAGTTTACCATCACTTGTAAACAACTTTACTACGATTTGGATTACTTCTTGTGCTTCAATTTACTCAAATATTGTCACATTAACAAAATATGTTGCGACTTAACATGAAGTTAATTGAAAATCGAGTAACCATTGGTTGAGAATTCAGCAAGTATTAACAATTTGTATATCAAACGATTGAAAATAGAGCCATTGGCTCTGTAGCTCATCAGGCTTCATCATCAATTATGCTGTAGAGTGTGGCCAATGATACCCCCTTTGTAGAGGCCACAGGGGCACGATTCATAAAATTAAGTATATATAGGCGACAAGTTTCAGTTTTCTAGGCCTTACACTTCAGGAGAAGAAGATGAAAATAGATTTGAAGGACGTTCCTGTTGCCTTTATTAGTGGTTACAGGGCAACCAAAGCTACAATTTATAATCCTCACTAGCCAAGGAGTCTGTACACAAAGTTTCAGCTTTCTAGGCCTTATGGTTCTGGAGAAGACGATGAAAATAGGATTTTAGGGCGTGGCCCCTGTGGCCCTTATTAGGGGTCACAGGGCTACCAAAGCTACAATTTATAATCCTCACTAGCCAAGGAGTCTGTACACAAAGTTTCAGCTTTCTAGGCCTTATGGTTCTGGAGAAGAAGATGAAAATAAGTGTTTAGGGTGTGGCCCCTGTGGCCCTTATAAGGGGTCACAGGGCCACCAAAGCTACAATTTATAATCCTCACTAGCCATGGAGTCTGTACACAAAGTTTCAGCTTTCTAGGCCTTATGGTTCTGGAGTAGACGATGAAAAATAGGATTTTAGGGCGTGACCGCTGTGGCCCTTATTAGGGGTCACAGGGCTACCAAAGCTACAATTTATAATCCTCACTAGCCATGGAGTCTGTACACAAAGTTTCAGCTTTCTAGGCCTTATGGTTCTGGAGAAGAAGATGAAAATAGGATTTTAGGGCGTGGCCGCTGTGGCCCTTATTAGGGGTCACAGGGTCACCAAAGCTACAATTTATAGTCTTCACTAGCCAAGGAGTCTGTACAAAAAGTTTCAGCTTTCTAGGCCTCATGGTTCTGGAGAAGAAGATGAAAATAGGTTTTTAGGGCGTGGGTTTCCTATTTTCATCGTCTTCTCCAGAACCATAAGGCCTAGAAAGCTGAAACTTTGTGTACAGACTCCTTGGCTAGTGAGGATTATAAATTGTAGCTTTGGTGGCCCTGTGACCCCTAATAAGGGCCACAGCGGCCACGCCCTAAAATCCTATTTTCATCGTCTTCTCCAGAACCATAAGGCCTAGAAAGCTGAAACTTTGTGTACAGACTCCTTGGCTAGTGAGGATTATAAATTGTAGCTTTGGTAGCCCTGTGATCCCTAATAAGGGCCATAGGGGCCACGCCCTAAAAGCTATTTTCATCTTCTTCTCCAGAACCATAAGGCCTAGAAAGCTGAAACTTTGTGTACAGACTCCTTGGCTAGTGAGGATTATGAATTGTAGCTTTGGTGGCCCTGTGACCCCTTATAAGGGCCACAGGGGCCACGCCCTAAAAACCTATTTTCATCTTCTTCTCCAGAACCATGAGGCCTAGAAAGCTGAAACTTTGTGTATAGCCTCTTTGAAGAGTGGGGATTATAAATTGTAGCTTTGGTTGCCCTGTGACCCCTAATAAGGGTCACAGGGGCCACGCCCTAAAAACCTATTTTCATCTTCTTCTCCAGAACCATGAGGCCTAGAAAGCTGAAACTTTTTGTACAGACTCCTTGGCTAGTGAAGACTATAAATTGTAGCTTTGGTGACCCTGTGACCCCTAATAAGGGCCACAGCGGCCACGCCCTAAAATCCTATTTTCATCTTCTTCTCCAGAACCATAAGGCCTAGAAAGCTGAAACTTTGTGTACAGACTCCTTGGCTAGTGAGGATTATAAATCGTAGCTTTGGTAGCCCTGTGACCCCTAATAAGGGCCACAGGGGCCACGCCCTTAAAACCTTTTTTCATCTTCTTCTCCAGAACCATAAGGCCTAGAAAGCTGAAACTTTGTGTACAGACTCCTTGGCTAGTGAGGATTATAAATTGTAGCTTTGGTAGCCAAGGAGTCTGTACACAAAGTTTCAGCTTTCTAGGCCTTATGGTTCTGGAGAAGAAGATGAAAAAAGGTTTTAAGGGCGTGGCCCCTGTGGCCCTTATTAGGGGTCACAGGGCTACCAAAGCTACGATTTATAATCCTCACTAGCCAAGGAGTCTGTACACAAAGTTTCAGCTTTCTAGGCCTTATGGTTCTGGAGAAGAAGATGAAAATAGGTTTTTAGGGTGTGGCCACTGTGGCCCTTATTAGGGGTCACAGGGCCACCAAAGCTACAATTTATAATCCTCACTAGCCATGGAGTCTGTACACAAAGTTTAAGCTTTCTAGGCCTTATGGTTCTTGAGAAGACATTGAAAATAGGATTTTAGGGCGTGGCCGCTGTGGCCCTTATTAGGGGTCACAGGGTCACCAAAGCTACAATTTATAGTCTTCACTAGCCAAGGAGTCTGTACAAAAAGTTTCAGCTTTCTAGGCCTCATGGTTCTGGAGAAGAAGATGAAAATAGGTTTTTAGGGCGTGGCCCCTGTGACCCTTATTAGGGGTCACAGGGCAACCAAAGCTACAATTTATAATCCCCACTCTTCAAAGAGGCTATACACAAAGTTTCAGCTTTCTAGGCCTCATGGTTCTGGAGAAGAAGATGAAAATAGGTTTTTAGGGCGTGGCCCCTGTGGCCCTTATAAGGGGTCACAGGGCCACCAAAGCTACAATTCATAATCCTCACTAGCCAAGGAGTCTGTACACAAAGTTTCAGCTTTCTAGGCCTTATGGTTCTGGAGAAGAAGATGAAAATAGCTTTTAGGGCGTGGCCGCTGTGGCCCTTATTAGGGGTCACAGGGCCACCAAAGCTACAATTTATAATCCTCACTAGCCATGGAGTCTGTACACAAAGTTTCAGCTTTCTAGGCCTTATGGTTCTGGAGAAGACGATGAAAATAGGATTTTAGGGCGTGGCCGCTGTGGCCCTTATTAGGGGTCACAGGGCCACCAAAGCTACAATTTATAATCCTCACTAGCCATGGAGTCTTTACACAAAGTTTAAGCTTTCTAGGCCTCAAGGTTCTGGAGAAGAAGATGAAAATAGGTTTTTAGGGTGTGGCCACTGTGGCCCTTATTAGGGGTCACAGGGCCACCAAAGCTACAATTTATAATCCTCACTAGCCATGGAGTCTGTACACAAAGTTTAAGCTTTCTAGGCCTTATGGTTCTTGAGAAGACATTGAAAATAGGATTTTAGGGCGTGGCCGCTGTGGCCCTTATTAGGGGTCACAGGGTCACCAAAGCTACAATTTATAGTCTTCACTAGCCAAGGAGTCTGTACAAAAAGTTTCAGCTTTCTAGGCCTCATGGTTCTGGAGAAGAAGATGAAAATAGGTTTTTAGGGCGTGGCCCCTGTGACCCTTATTAGGGGTCACAGGGCAACCAAAGCTACAATTTATAATCCCCACTCTTCAAAGAGGCTATACACAAAGTTTCAGCTTTCTAGGCCTCATGGTTCTGGAGAAGAAGATGAAAATAGGTTTTTAGGGCGTGGCCCCTGTGGCCCTTATAAGGGGTCACAGGGCCACCAAAGCTACAATTCATAATCCTCACTAGCCAAGGAGTCTGTACACAAAGTTTCAGCTTTCTAGGCCTTATGGTTCTGGAGAAGAAGATGAAAATAGCTTTTAGGGCGTGGCCGCTGTGGCCCTTATTAGGGGTCACAGGGCCACCAAAGCTACAATTTATAATCCTCACTAGCCATGGAGTCTGTACACAAAGTTTCAGCTTTCTAGGCCTTATGGTTCTGGAGAAGACGATGAAAATAGGATTTTAGGGCGTGGCCGCTGTGGCCCTTATTAGGGGTCACAGGGCCACCAAAGCTACAATTTATAATCCTCACTAGCCATGGAGTCTTTACACAAAGTTTAAGCTTTCTAGGCCTTATGGTTCTGGAGAAGACATTGAAAATAGGATTTTAGGGCGTGGCCGCAGTGGCCCTTATTAGGGGTCACAGGGTCACCAAAGCTACAATTTATAGTCTTCACTAGCCAAGGAGTCTGTACAAAAAGTTTCAGCTTTCTAGGCCTCATGGTTCTGGAGAAGAAGATGAAAATAGGTTTTTAGGGCGTGGCCCCTGTGACCCTTATTAGGGGTCACAGGGCAACCAAAGCTACAATTTATAATCCCCACTCTTCAAAGAGGCTATACACAAAGTTTCAGCTTTCTAGGCCTCATGGTTCTGGAGAAGAAGATGAAAATAGGTTTTTAGGGCCTGGCCCCTGTGGCCCTTATTAGGGGTCACAGGGCCACCAAAGCTACAATTCATAATCCTAACTAGCCAAGGAGTCTGTACACAAAGTTTCAGCTTTCTAGGCCTTATGGTTCTGGAGAAGAAGATGAAAATAGCTTTTAGGGCGTGGCCCCTGTGGCCCTTATTAGGGATCACAGGGCTACCAAAGCTACAATTTATAATCCTCACTAGCCAAGGAGTCTGTCCACAAAGTTTCAGCTTTCTAGGCCTTATGGTTCTGGAGAAGAACATGAAAATAGGTTTTTAGGGCGTGGCCCCTGTGGCCCTTATTAGGGAACACAGGGCTACCAAAGCTACAATTTATAATCCTCACTAGCCAAGGAGTCTGTACACAAAGTTTCAGCTTTCTAGGCCTTATGGTTCTGGAGAAGAAGATGAAAATAGGTTTTTAGGGTGTGGCCCCTATGGCCATTATTAGGGGTCACAGGGCCACCAAAGCTACAATTTATAATCCCCACTCTTCAAAGAGGCTATACACAAAGTTTCAGCTTTCTAGGCCTCATGGTTCTGGAGAAGAAGATGAAAAAAGGTTTTAAGGGCGTGGCCCCTGTGGCCCTTATTAGGGGTCACAGGGCTACCAAAGCTACGATTTATAATCCTCACTAGCCAAGGAGTCTGTACACAAAGTTTCAGCTTTCTAGGCCTTATGGTTCTGGAGAAGAAGATGAAAATAGCTTTTAGGGCGTGGCCCCTATGGCCCTTATTAGGGATCACAGGGCTACCAAAGCTACAATTTATAATCCTCACTAGCCAAGGAGTCTGTACACAAAGTTTCAGCTTTCTAGGCCTTATGGTTCTGGAGAAGAAGATGAAAAAAGGTTTTTAGGGCGTGGCTCCTGTGGCCCTTATTAGGGGTCACAGGGCTACCAAAGCTACAATTTATAATCCTCACTAGCCAAGGAGTCTGTACACAAAGTTTCAGCTTTCTAGGCCTTATGGTTCTGGAGAAGAAGATGAAAATAGGTTTTTAGGGCGTGGCCCCTGTGGCCCTTATTAGGGAACACAGGGCTACCAAAGCTACAATTTATAATCCTCACTAGCCAAGGAGTCTGTACACTAAGTTTCAGCTTTCTAGGCCTTATGGTTCTGGAGAAGACATTGAAAATAGGATTTTAGGGCGTGGCCGCAGTGGCCCTTATTAGGGGTCACAGGGTCACCAAAGCTACAATTTATAGTCTTCACTAGCCAAGGAGTCTGTACAAAACGTTTCAGCTTTCTAGGCCTCATGGTTCTGGAGAAGAAGATGAAAATAGGTTTTTAGGGCGTGGCCCCTGTGACCCTTATTAGGGGTCACAGGGCAACCAAAGCTACAATTTATAATCCCCACTCTTCAAAGAGGCTATACACAAAGTTTCAGCTTTCTAGGCCTCATGGTTCTGGAGAAGAAGATGAAAATAGGTTTTTAGGGCCTGGCCCCTGTGGCCCTTATTAGGGGTCACAGGGCCACCAAAGCTACAATTCATAATCCTAACTAGCCAAGGAGTCTGTACACAAAGTTTCAGCTTTCTAGGCCTTATGGTTCTGGAGAAGAAGATGAAAATAGCTTTTAGGGCGTGGCCCCTGTGGCCCTTATTAGGGATCACAGGGCTACCAAAGCTACAATTTATAATCCTCACTAGCCAAGGAGTCTGTCCACAAAGTTTCAGCTTTCTAGGCCTTATGGTTCTGGAGAAGAACATGAAAATAGGTTTTTAGGGCGTGGCCCCTGTGGCCCTTATTAGGGAACACAGGGCTACCAAAGCTACAATTTATAATCCTCACTAGCCAAGGAGTCTGTACACAAAGTTTCAGCTTTCTAGGCCTTATGGTTCTGGAGAAGAAGATGAAAATAGGTTTTTAGGGTGTGGCCCCTATGGCCATTATTAGGGGTCACAGGGCCACCAAAGCTACAATTTATAATCCCCACTCTTCAAAGAGGCTATACACAAAGTTTCAGCTTTCTAGGCCTCATGGTTCTGGAGAAGAAGATGAAAAAAGGTTTTAAGGGCGTGGCCCCTGTGGCCCTTATTAGGGGTCACAGGGCTACCAAAGCTACGATTTATAATCCTCACTAGCCAAGGAGTCTGTACACAAAGTTTCAGCTTTCTAGGCCTTATGGTTCTGGAGAAGAAGATGAAAATAGCTTTTAGGGCGTGGCCCCTATGGCCCTTATTAGGGATCACAGGGCTACCAAAGCTACAATTTATAATCCTCACTAGCCAAGGAGTCTGTACACAAAGTTTCAGCTTTCTAGGCCTTATGGTTCTGGAGAAGAAGATGAAAAAAGGTTTTTAGGGCGTGGCTCCTGTGGCCCTTATTAGGGGTCACAGGGCTACCAAAGCTACAATTTATAATCCTCACTAGCCAAGGAGTCTGTACACAAAGTTTCAGCTTTCTAGGCCTTATGGTTCTGGAGAAGAAGATGAAAATAGGTTTTTAGGGCGTGGCCCCTGTGGCCCTTATTAGGGAACACAGGGCTACCAAAGCTACAATTTATAATCCTCACTAGCCAAGGAGTCTGTACACTAAGTTTCAGCTTTCTAGGCCTTATGGTTCTGGAGAAGACATTGAAAATAGGATTTTAGGGCGTGGCCGCAGTGGCCCTTATTAGGGGTCACAGGGTCACCAAAGCTACAATTTATAGTCTTCACTAGCAAAGGAGTCTGTACAAAAAGTTTCAGCTTTCTAGGCCTCAAGGTTCTGGAGAAGAAGATGAAAATAGGTTTTTAGGGCGTGGCCGCTGTGGCCCTTATTAGGGGTCACAGGGCCACCAAAGCTACAATTTATAATCCTCACTAGCCATGGAGTCTGTACACAAAGTTTCAGCTTTCTAGGCCTTATGGTTCTGGAGAAGAAGATGAAAATAGGTTTTTAGGGTGTGGCCCCTGTGGCCCTTATTAGGGGTCACAGGGCCACCAAAGCTACAATTTATAATCCCCACTCTTCAAAGAGGCTATACACAAAGTTTCAGCTTTCTAGGCCTCATGGTTCTGGAGAAGAAGATGAAAATAGGTTTTTAGGGCGTGGCCCCTGTGGCCCTTATTAGGGGTCACAGGGCAACCAAAGCTACAATTTATAATCCTCACTAGCCAAGGAGGCTATACACAAAGTTTCAGCTTTCTAGGCCTCATGGTTCTGGAGAAGAAGATGAAAATAGGTTTTTAGGGCGTGGCCCCTGTGGCCCTTATAAGGGGTCACAGGGCCACCAAAGCTACAATTCATAATCCTCACTAGCCAAGGAGTCTGTACACAAAGTTTCAGCTTTCTAGGCCTTATGGTTCTGGAGAAGAAGATGAAAATAGCTTTTAGGGCGTGGCCCCTATGGCCCTTATTAGGGATCACAGGGATACCAAAGCTACAATTTATAATCCTCACTAGCCAAGGAGTCTGTACACAAAGTTTCAGCTTTCTAGGCCTTATGGTTCTGGAGAAGACGATGAAAATAGGATTTTAGGGCGTGGCCGCTGTGGCCCTTATTAGGGGTCACAGGGCCACCAAAGCTACAATTTATAATCCTCACTAGCCATGGAGTCTGTACACAAAGTTTCAGCTTTCTAGGCCTTATGGTTCTGGAGAAGACGATGAAAATAGGATTTTAGGGCGTGGCCGCTGTGGCCCTTATTAGGGGTCACAGGGCCACCAAAGCTACAATTTATAATCCTCACTAGCCATGGAGTCTTTACACAAAGTTTAAGCTTTCTAGGCCTTATGGTTCTGGAGAAGACATTGAAAATAGGATTTTAGGGCGTGGCCGCAGTGGCCCTTATTAGGGGTCACAGGGTCACCAAAGCTACAATTTATAGTCTTCACTAGCCAAGGAGTCTGTACAAAAAGTTTCAGCTTTCTAGGCCTCATGGTTCTGGAGAAGAAGATGAAAATAGGTTTTTAGGGCGTGGCCCCTGTGACCCTTATTAGGGGTCACAGGGCAACCAAAGCTACAATTTATAATCCCCACTCTTCAAAGAGGCTATACACAAAGTTTCAGCTTTCTAGGCCTCATGGTTCTGGAGAAGAAGATGAAAATAGGTTTTTAGGGCCTGGCCCCTGTGGCCCTTATTAGGGGTCACAGGGCCACCAAAGCTACAATTCATAATCCTAACTAGCCAAGGAGTCTGTACACAAAGTTTCAGCTTTCTAGGCCTTATGGTTCTGGAGAAGAAGATGAAAATAGCTTTTAGGGCGTGGCCCCTGTGGCCCTTATTAGGGATCACAGGGCTACCAAAGCTACAATTTATAATCCTCACTAGCCAAGGAGTCTGTCCACAAAGTTTCAGCTTTCTAGGCCTTATGGTTCTGGAGAAGAAGATGAAAATAGGTTTTTAGGGCGTGGCCCCTGTGGCCCTTATTAGGGAACACAGGGCTACCAAAGCTACAATTTATAATCCTCACTAGCCAAGGAGTCTGTACACAAAGTTTCAGCTTTCTAGGCCTTATGGTTCTGGAGAAGAAGATGAAAATAGGTTTTTAGGGTGTTGCCCCTATGGCCATTATTAGGGGTCACAGGGCCACCAAAGCTACAATTTATAATCCCCACTCTTCAAAGAGGCTATACACAAAGTTTCAGCTTTCTAGGCCTCATGGTTCTGGAGAAGAAGATGAAAATAGGTTTTTAGGGCGTGGCCCCTGTGGCCCTTATTAGGGGTCACAGGGCCACCAAAGCTACAATTCATAATCCTCACTAGCCAAGGAGTCTGTACACAAAGTTTCAGCTTTCTAGGCCTTATGGTTCTGGAGAAGAAGATGAAAATAGCTTTTAGGGCGTGGCCCCTATGGCCCTTATTAGGAATCACAGGGCTACCAAAGCTACAATTTATAATCCTCACTAGCCAAGGAGTCTGTACACAAAGTTTCAGCTTTCTAGGCCTTATGGTTCTGGAGAAGAAGATGAAAAAAGGTTTTTAGGGCGTGGCCCCTGTGGCCCTTATTAGGGGTCACAGGGCTACCAAAGCTACAATTTATAATCCTCACTAGCCAAGGAGTCTGTACACAAAGTTTCAGCTTTCTAGGCCTTATGGTTCTGGAGAAGAAGATGAAAATAGGTTTTTAGGGCGTGGCCCCTGTGGCCCTTATTAGGGAACACAGGGCTACCAAAGCTACAATTTATAATCCTCACTAGCCAAGGAGTCTGTACACAAAGTTTCAGCTTTCTAGGCCTTATGGTTCTGGAGAAGAAGATGAAAATAGGTTTTTAGGGTGTGGCCCCTGTGGCCCTTATTAGGGGTCACAGGGCCACCAAAGCTACAATTTATAATCCCCACTCTTCAAAGAGGCTATACACAAAGTTTCAGCTTTCTAGGCCTCATGGTTCTGGAGAAGAAGATGAAAATAGGTTTTTAGGGCGTGGCCCCTGTGGCCCTTATTAGGGGTCACAGGGCCACCAAAGCTACAATTCATAATCCTAACTAGCCAAGGAGTCTGTACACAAAGTTTCAGCTTTCTAGGCCTTATGGTTCTGGAGAAGAAGATGAAAATAGCTTTTAGGGCGTGGCCCCTGTGGCCCTTATTAGGGATCACAGGGCTACCAAAGCTACAATTTATAATCCTCACTAGCCAAGGAGTCTGTCCACAAAGTTTCAGCTTTCTAGGCCTTATGGTTCTGGAGAAGAAGATGAAAATAGGTTTTTAGGGTGTGGCCCCTGTGGCCATTATTAGGGGTCACAGGGCCACCAAAGCTACAATTTATAATCCTCACTAGCCATGGAGTCTGTACACAAAGTTTCAGCTTTCTAGGCCTTATGGTTCTGGAGAAGACGATGAAAATAGGATTTTAGGGCGTGGCCGCTGTGGCCCTTATTAGGGGTCACAGGGCCACCAAAGCTACAATTTATAATCCTCACTAGCCATGGAGTCTGTACACAAAGTTTCAGCTTTCTAGGCCTTATGGTTCTGGAGAAGACGATGAAAATAGGATTTTAGGGCGTGGCCGCTGTGGCCCTTATTAGGGGTCACAGGGCCACCAAAGCTACAATTTATAATCCTCACTAGCCATGGAGTCTTTACACAAAGTTTAAGCTTTCTAGGCCTTATGGTTCTGGAGAAGACATTGAAAATAGGATTTTAGGGCGTGGCCACAGTGGCCCTTATTAGGGGTCACAGGGTCACCAAAGCTACAATTTATAGTCTTCACTAGCAAAGGAGTCTGTACAAAAAGTTTCAGCTTTCTAGACCTCATGGTTCTGGAGAAGAAGATGAAAATAGGTTTTTAGGGCGTGGCCGCTGTGGCCCTTATTAGGGGTCACAGGGCCACCAAAGCTACAATTTATAATCCTCACTAGCCATGGAGTCTGTACACAAAGTTTCAGCTTTCTAGGCCTTATGGTTCTGGAGAAGAAGATGAAAATAGGTTTTTAGGGTGTGGCCCCTGTGGCCATTATTAGGGGTCACAGGGCCACCAAAGCTACAATTTATAATCCTCACTAGCCATGGAGTCTGTACACAAAGTTTCAGCTTTCTAGGCCTTATGGTTCTGGAGAAGACGATGAAAATAGGATTTTAGGGCGTGGCCGCTGTGGCCCTTATTAGGGGTCACAGGGCCACCAAAGCTACAATTTATAATCCTCACTAGCCATGGAGTCTGTACACAAAGTTTCAGCTTTCTAGGCCTTATGGTTCTGGAGAAGACGATGAAAATAGGATTTTAGGGCGTGGCCGCTGTGGCCCTTATTAGGGGTCACAGGGCCACCAAAGCTACAATTTATAATCCTCACTAGCCATGGAGTCTTTACACAAAGTTTAAGCTTTCTAGGCCTTATGGTTCTGGAGAAGACATTGAAAATAGGATTTTAGGGCGTGGCCACAGTGGCCCTTATTAGGGGTCACAGGGTCACCAAAGCTACAATTTATAGTCTTCACTAGCAAAGGAGTCTGTACAAAAAGTTTCAGCTTTCTAGACCTCATGGTTCTGGAGAAGAAGATGAAAATAGGTTTTTAGGGCGTGGCCGCTGTGGCCCTTATTAGGGGTCACAGGGCCACCAAAGCTACAATTTATAATCCTCACTAGCCATGGAGTCTGTACACAAAGTTTCAGCTTTCTAGGCCTTATGGTTCTGGAGAAGACGATGAAAATAGGATTTTAGGGCGTGGCCGCTGTGGCCCTTATTAGGGGTCACAGGGCCACCAAAGCTACAATTTATAATCCTCACTAGCCATGGAGTCTGTACACAAAGTTTCAGCTTTCTAGGCCTTATGGTTCTGGAGAAGACGATGAAAATAGGATTTTAGGGCGTGGCCGCTGTGGCCCTTATAAGGGGTCACAGGGCAACCAAAGCTACAATTTATAATCCCCACTCTTCAAAGAGGCTATACACAAAGTTTCAGCTTTCTATGCCTCATGGTTCTGGAGAAGAAGATGAAAATAGGTTTTTAGGGCCTGGCCCCTGTGGCCCTTATTAGGGGTCACAGGGCCACCAAAGCTACAATTCATAATCCTAACTAGCCAAGGAGTCTGTACACAAAGTTTCAGCTTTCTAGGCCTTATGGTTCTGGAGAAGAAGATGAAAATAGCTTTTAGGGCGTGGCCCCTGTGGCCCTTATTAGGGATCACAGGGCTACCAAAGCTACAATTTATAATCCTCACTAGCCAAGGAGTCTGTCCACAAAGTTTCAGCTTTCTAGGCCTTATGGTTCTGGAGAAGAAGATGAAAATAGGTTTTTAGGGTGTGGCCCCTGTGGCCATTATTAGGGGTCACAGGGCCACCAAAGCTACAATTTATAATCCTTACTAGCCATGGAGTCTGTACACAAAGTTTCAGCTTTCTAGGCCTTATGGTTCTGGAGAAGACGATGAAAATAGGATTTTAGGGCGTGGCCGCTGTGGCCCTTATTAGGGGTCACAGGGCCACCAAAGCTACAATTTATAATCCTCACTAGCCATGGAGTCTGTACACAAAGTTTCAGCTTTCTAGGCCTTATGGTTCTGGAGAAGACGATGAAAATAGGATTTTAGGGCGTGGCCGCTGTGGCCCTTATTAGGGGTCACAGGGCCACCAAAGCTACAATTTATAATCCTCACTAGCCATGGAGTCTTTACACAAAGTTTAAGCTTTCTAGGCCTTATGGTTCTGGAGAAGACATTGAAAATAGGATTTTAGGGCGTGGCCGCAGTGGCCCTTATTAGGGGTCACAGGGTCACCAAAGCTACAATTTATAGTCTTCACTAGCAAAGGAGTCTGTACAAAAAGTTTCAGCTTTCTAGGCCTCATGGTTCTGGAGAAGAAGATGAAAATAGGTTTTTAGGGCGTGGCCGCTGTGGCCCTTATTAGGGGTCACAGGGCCACCAAAGCTACAATTTATAATCCTCACTAGCCATGGAGTCTGTACACAAAGTTTCAGCTTTCTAGGCCTTATGGTTCTGGAGAAGACGATGAAAATAGGATTTTAAGGCGTGGCCGCTGTGGCCCTTATTAGGGGTCACAGGGCCACCAAAGCTACAATTTATAATCCTCACTAGCCATGGAGTCTGTACACAAAGTTTCAGCTTTCTAGGCCTTATGGTTCTGGAGAAGACGATGAAAATAGGATTTTAGGGCGTGGCCGCTGTGGCCCTTATAAGGGGTCACAGGGCAACCAAAGCTACAATTTATAATCCCCACTCTTCAAAGAGGCTATACACAAAGTTTCAGCTTTCTATGCCTCATGGTTCTGGAGAAGAAGATGAAAATAGGTTTTTAGGGCCTGGCCCCTGTGGCCCTTATTAGGGGTCACAGGGCCACCAAAGCTACAATTCATAATCCTAACTAGCCAAGGAGTCTGTACACAAAGTTTCAGCTTTCTAGGCCTTATGGTTCTGGAGAAGAAGATGAAAATAGCTTTTAGGGCGTGGCCCCTGTGGCCCTTATTAGGGAACACAGGGCTACCAAAGCTACAATTTATAATCCTCACTAGCCAAGGAGTCTGTACACAAAGTTTCAGCTTTCTAGGCCTTATGGTTCTGGAGAAGAAGATGAAAAAAGGTTTTTAGGGCGCGGCCCCTGTGGCCCTTATTAGGGGTCACAGGGCCACCAAAGCTACAATTTATAATCCCCACTCTTCAAAGAGGCTATACACAAAGTTTCAGCTTTCTAGGCCTCATGGTTCTGGAGAAGAAGATGAAAATAGGTTTTTAGGGCGTGGCCCCTGTGGCCCTTATTAGGGGTCACAGGGCCACCAAAGCTACAATTCATAATCCTCACTAGCCAAGGAGTCTGTACACAAAGTTTCAGCTTTCTAGGCCTTATGGTTCTGGAGAAGAAGATGAAAATAGCTTTTAGGGCGTGGCCCCTATGGCCCTTATTAGGGATCACAGGGCTACCAAAGCTACAATTTATAATCCTCACTAGCCATGGAGTCTGTACACAAAGTTTCAGCTTTCTAGGCCTTATGGTTCTGGAGAAGACGATGAAAATAGGATTTTAGGGCGTGGCCGCTGTGGCCCTTATTAGGGGTCACAGGGCCACCAACGCTACAATTTATAATCCTCACTAGCCATGGAGTCTTTACACAAAGTTTAAGCTTTCTAGGCCTTATGGTTCTGGAGAAGACATTGAAAATAGGATTTTAGGGCGTGGCCGCAGTGGCCCTTATTAGGGGTCACAGGGTCACCAAAGCTACAATTTATAGTCTTCACTAGCAAAGGAGTCTGTACAAAAAGTTTCAGCTTTCTAGGCCTCATGGTTCTGGAGAAGAAGATGAAAATAGGTTTTTAGGGCGTGGCCCCTGTGACCCTTATTAGGGGTCACAGGGCAACCAAAGCTACAATTTATAATCCCCACTCTTCAAAGAGGCTATACACAAAGTTTCAGCTTTCTAGGCCTCATGGTTCTGGAGAAGAAGATGAAAATAGGTTTTTAGGGCTTGGCCCCTGTGGCCCTTATTAGGGGTCACAGGGCCACCAAAGCTACAATTCATAATCCTAACTAGCCAAGGAGTCTGTACACAAAGTTTCAGCTTTCTAGGCCTTATGGTTCTGGAGAAGAAGATGAAAATAGCTTTTAGGGCGTGGCCCCTATGGCCCTTATTAGGGATCACAGGGCTACCAAAGCTACAATTTATAATCCTCACTAGCCAAGGAGTCTGTCCACCATGTTTCAGCTTTCTAGGCCTTATGGTTCTGGAGAAGAACATGAAAATAGGTTTTTAGGGCGTGGCCCCTGTGGCCCTTATTAGGGGACACAGGGCTACCAAAGCTACAATTTATAATCCTCACTAGCCAAGGAGTCTGTACACAAAGTTTCAGCTTTCTAGGCCTTATGGTTCTGGAGAAGAAGATGAAAATAGGTTTTTAGGGTGTGGCCCCTGTGGCCATTATTAGGGGTCACAGGGCCACCAAAGCTACAATTTATAATCCCCACTCTTCAAAGAGGCTATACACAAAGTTTCAGCTTTCTAGGCCTCATGGTTCTGGAGAAGAAGATGAAAATAGGTTTTTAGGGCGTGGCCCCTATGGCCCTTATTAGGGGTCACAGGGCTACCAAAGCTACAATTTATAATCCTCACTAGCCAAGGAGTCTGTACACAAAGTTTCAGCTTTCTAGGCCTTATGGTTCTGGAGAAGAAGATGAAAATAGCTTTTAGGGCGTGGCCCCTGTGGCCCTTATTAGGGGTCACAGGGCCACCAAAGCTACAATTCATAATCCTCACTAGCCAAGGAGTCTGTACACAAAGTTTCAGCTTTCTAGGCCTTATGGTTCTGGAGAAGAAGATGAAAATAGCTTTTAGGGCGTGGCCCCTATGGCCCTTATTAGGGGTCACAGGGCTACCAAAGCTACAATTTATAATCCTCACTAGCCAAGGAGTCTGTACACAAAGTTTCAGCTTTCTAGGCCTTATGGTTCTGGAGAAGAAGATGAAAATAGGTTTTTACGGTGTGGCCCCTGTGGCCCTTATTAGGGGTCACAGGGCCACCAAAGCTACAATTTATAATCCTCACTAGCCATGGAGTCTGTACACAAAGTTTCAGCTTTCTAAGCCTTATGGTTCTGGAGAAGACGATGAAAATAGGATTTTAGGGCGTGGCCGCTGTGGCCCTTATTAGGGGTCACAGGGCCACCAAAGCTACAATTTATAATCCTCACTAGCCATGGAGTCTTTACACAAAGTTTAAGCTTTCTAGGCCTTATGGTTCTGGAGAAGACATTGAAAATAGGATTTTAGGGCGTGGCCGCAGTGGCCCTTATTAGGGGTCACAGGGTCACCAAAGCTACAATTTATAGTCTTCACTAGCAAAGGAGTCTGTACAAAAAGTTTCAGCTTTCTAGGCCTCATGGTTCTGGAGAAGAAGATGAAAATAGGTTTTTAGGGCGTGGCCCCTGTGACCCTTATTAGGGGTCACAGGGCAACCAAAGCTACAATTTATAATCCCCACTCTTCAAAGAGGCTATACACAAAGTTTCAGCTTTCTAGGCCTCATGGTTCTGGAGAAGAAGATGAAAATAGGTTTTTAGGGCCTGGCCCCTGTGGCCCTTATTAGGGGTCACAGGGCCACCAAAGCTACAATTCATAATCCTAACTAGCCAAGGAGTCTGTACACAAAGTTTCAGCTTTCTAGGCCTTATGGTTCTGGAGAAGAAGATGAAAATAGCTTTTAGGGCGTGGCCCCTGTGGCCCTTATTAGGGATCACAGGGCTACCAAAGCTACAATTTATAATCCTCACTAGCCAAGGAGTCTGTCCACAAAGTTTCAGCTTTCTAGGCCTTATGGTTCTGGAGAAGAACATGAAAATAGGTTTTTAGGGCGTGGCCCCTGTGGCCCTTATGAGGGAACACAGGGCTACCAAAGCTACAATTTATAATCCTCACTAGCCAAGGAGTCTGTACACAAAGTTTCAGCTTTCTAGGCCTTATGGTTCTGGAGAAGAAGATGAAAATAGGTTTTTAGGGTGTGGCCCCTGTGGCCATTATTAGGGGTCACAGGGCCACCAAAGCTACAATTTATAATCCCCACTCTTCAAAGAGGCTATACACAAAGTTTCAGCTTTCTAGGCCTCATGGTTCTTGAGAAGAAGATGAAAATAGGTTTTTAGGGCGTGGCCCCTGTGGCCCTTATTAGGGGTCACAGGGCCACCAAAGCTACAATTCATAATCCTCACTAGCCAAGGAGTCTGTACACAAAGTTTCAGCTTTCTAGGCCTTATGGTTCTGGAGAAGAAGATGAAAATAGCTTTTATGGCGTGGCCCCTATGGCCCTTATTAGGGATCACAGGGCTACCAAAGCTACAATTTATAATCCTCACTAGCCAAGGAGTCTGTACACAAAGTTTCAGCTTTCTAGGCCTTATGGTTCTGGAGAAGAAGATGAAAAAAGGTTTTTAGGGCGTGGCCCCTGTGGCCCTTATTAGGGGTCACAGGGCTACCAAAGCTACAATTTATAATCCTCACTAGCCAAGGAGTCTGTACACAAAGTTTCAGCTTTCTAGGCCTTATGGTTCTGGAGAAGAAGATGAAAATAGGTTTTTAGGGTGTGGCCCCTGTGGCCCTTATTAGGGGTCACAGGGCCACCAAAGCTACAATTTATAATCCTCACTAGCCATGGAGTCTGTACACAAAGTTTCAGCTTTCTAGGCCTTATGGTTCTGGAGAAGACGATGAAAATAGGATTTTAGGGCGTGGCCGCTGTGGCCCTTATTAGGGGTCACAGGGCCACCAAAGCTACAATTTATAATCCTCACTAGCCATGGAGTCTGTACACAAAGTTTCAGCTTTCTAGGCCTTATGGTTCTGGAGAAGACGATGAAAATAGGATTTTAGGGCGTGGCCGCTGTGGCCCTTATTAGGGGTCACAGGGCCACCAAAGCTACAATTTATAATCCTCACTAGCCATGGAGTCTGTACACAAAGTTTAAGCTTTCTAGGCCTTATGGTTCTGGAGAAGACATTGAAAATAGGATTTTAGGGCGTGGCCGCTGTGGCCCTTATTAGGGGTCACAGGGTCACAAAAGCTACAATTTATAGTCTTCACTAGCCAAGGAGTCTGTACAAAAAGTTTCAGCTTTCTAGGCCTCATGGTTCTGGAGAAGAAGATGAAAATAGGTTTTTAGGGCGTGGCCCCTGTGACCCTTATAAGGGGTCACAGGGCAACCAAAGCTACAATTTATTATCCCCACTCTTCAAAGAGGCTATACACAAAGTTTCAGCTTTCTAGGCCTCATGGTTCTGGAGAAGAAGATGAAAATAGGTTTTTAGGGCCTGGCCCCTGTGGCCCTTATTAGGGGTCACAGGGCCACCAAAGCTACAATTCATAATCCTCACTAGCCAAGGAGTCTGTACACAAAGTTTCAGCTTTCTAGGCCTCATGGTTCTGGAGAAGAAGATGAAAATAGCTTTTAGGGCGTGGCCCCTGTGGCCCTTATTAGGGATCACAGGGCTACCAAAGCTACAATTTATAATCCTCACTAGCCAAGGAGTCTGTACACAAAGTTTCAGCTTTCTAGGCCTTATGGTTCTGGAGAAGAAGATGAAAATAGGTTTTTAGGGTGTGGCCCCTGTGGCCCTTATTAGGGGTCACAGGGCCACCAAAGCTACAATTTATAATCCTCACTAGCCACGGAGTCTGTACACAAAGTTTCAGCTTTCTAGGCCTTATGGTTCTGGAGAAGACGATGAAAATAGGATTTTAGGGCGTGGCCCCTGTGGCCCTTATTAGTGGTCACAGGGCCACCTAAGCTACAATTTATAATCTTCACTAGCCAAGGAGTCTGTACACAAAGTTCAGCTTTCTAGGCCTCATGGTTCTGGAGAAGAAGATGAAAATAGGTTTTTAGGGCGTGGCCCCTGTGGCCCTTATTAGGGGTCACAGGGCAACCAAAGCTACAATTCATAATCCTCACTAGCCAAGGAGTCTGTACACAAAGTTTCAGCTTTCTAGGCCTCATGGTTCTGGAGAAGAAGATGAAAATAGGATTTTAGGGCGTGGCCCATGTGGCCCTTATTAGGGGTCACAGGGCTACCAAAGCTACAATTTATAATCCTCACTAGCCAAGGAGTCTGTACACAAAGTTTCAGCTTTCTAGGCCTTATGGTTCTGGAGAAGAAGTCGAAATTCCACAAAGTTTACGGACGGATGGACGGACGGACGGATGGACGGACGGACGGACGCCGGACACCATGCCATGCCATAAGCCCATCGGGCCTTACAGGCCAGATGAGCTAAAAACTACAGAAGCTATGCCAGACGATCGGTAAGCTTAGGATATAAGGATATATACGACTTATAATGATACTTTGATTATGATTATTATTAGAACCTTACCGTCAATCTGGCACGTTGTGAATACTTCATTTTAGTGATTTAATGATGCCAGGTTGATTCTAAATGTTGTTTGGGGATTGCGGTGCGGAAAGTTCAATCCGGTACAAAGTTATCTTATCTTGGTGGCGTTTTAAACATCTTTTACACAACTTGAAGTTTTAGCTTATATTAACGGATTATGAAAACTTTAAGAGCTGCTGTTGAGAGATCTCGTAGGAAATGATTTGCATTTGCGATGTTATAGAGGAAAGCGATCGTGGGACTGCTTGGATTTAATGAGGGATGGAACACAACGGGGATGGCAGGTCAGCGGCCTTGTATGGGTTGATGACTGCTGGCCTCAGGTACAAACCAAACGCTCGCTAGTCAAGTTTGTTCGTACTGTTCGGCAAATGAGGCAAGAACAGATGATGCCTGCCATCCCTCAGCCTGCGTGTATGCTGCACGCAAACCCTCAGGCCCTAACCGCATTCGAGACTACGAGAGCCACGCGCGTGGCGACTCGTACCCCACTGGGAGGTTGACATATTGAACTTGTTTCCTGCTGAGCGCAAGCGCGTTTCGCTCGTGATACTAGTGGAACTATTTTCAAGGGAAGTCACTCTGTCTTAATATAAATTGCGTCTGCGACAACGCTACAGACTATGTTTATGTTGTTCCAGTAGGGACCGCACGAATTATGAAAAGTTTTAATCATTAAAATGTCGACACAACAGGGGAACCAATAAGGATATCAAACATGAAAAAAATTTGTTTGTTGATTTATAATCGAACTTTCCCAAAATACATATGCAAATTAGACAGACTCATGTAACCTACGAAGGGTAAAGTAAAATAGTATAATCCGATATCATTTTTATATTGTAGAAACAATATGCAAATTACTCCAACTTGAGCAAAAGTATTTTAAACGTTTCTAAGTCTTTCACCTTGTATAAATTCGAAATCAGTTTAAAAGCCCTTAAAATGATTAAATTCCACATTTGATATTACTGACGATGTCCCTTTTCGAGTGCGTAACTATGTTTAGAAACCGAAAGTTGGCTCGAAGCCATTTTACGGATCGTTATGAGTCTGCAAACGTCTACACATTTTCAGATATCATTTACTCAATAATTGGGTCCAGTAAGTAGAATATTATGGGTTTCTTTTCGTTAAGTTTGTTAAGGACTTATTATAAGTACCTTTATCACGATTATTAATTCAAAGGTTTCTGAAAAAGAAATTCACCGTGCGGTCCCTAGTTCCAGCAGTGAAACTAAAGTTATTACCCTAAGTGGAAGGAAGGTATGTGTTAGAGGCATATTTCAGAATTTCGATCTGCTTTTCTTTCAATTGATAAGTGTTTGCTTAGCATAGGCCAACGAACGGGAAAATCAGAATTATACATTTCGTGAGCGAAATCCGAGGCCTTTCTGTTTTGTTTACAAAAATTCCTACGCGAAATTGATTTTATTAAATGTGACATATGTAAATTTTCATCATGTCAAGAAATACATATCTGTTAGATGCCAAAATGAAGGGAAGGGTTTTTAAACTTTGCTTAAATACCATAAAAGAATAATTTATTTGTTGAATGATCGCAGAACAATTTTCTGTCAAAGTGAAGTGAACGCAAAGTAGACGGAGCTCGCTGATTGGCTATACCCGGATTCTGGGTATGGCGGGCTCCCAGTGGGGTCCGAGCACTTGTGAGTGTAACGGAGAGGGCCGAGGTGTTCCGAATGACAAGTGCTCTGACCCCACTGTAGGGACAACGTCTCAACTGGTGACCGGTTTCCCGATTATGAGGCTGAGCGACACCCGTGTGCACACGACGTGAGCGCGCATGCATTAAATGCTCATGAACCTCTCGTGCGAAAAAAATATAGTAGCGACTTTAAAAGTCATGCTGTAAAAACAATCTTTTTGTTTTGTTATATTTTCTATGCTGTGGGGATGTCTTCAGAATGGATCATTAACGGAATTATGAGTAGGCATATTTTTTCTGATGAATTTATTTACGGAGTTACGGAATGTCGGAGATATGATTAGTGCGCATCTCAAGGGAATACAATTAATTAGCATAGTATTAGTTTTTATCCAACATAACCTTACCAATTGTGATTGACAAACTCAATTTATTCATAAAATTATTATTGTTATATTTTACAAATAATGCTCAATCGTTTCCAGTGTCAATCTAAATTGGTAAGCTTTTAAGTCAGGTTTCTAAAATCCGAGTTATACCAAAGTAACACTTGTTGTACACTGACACAAAAACGGTCCTGACGTTTTTTTTAATTCAAATACAAACATTATATTAAGCAGTAAAACAATGAATCATTTAGAAATTATTTTAATATCACATAACCAATTTATGTTTCATTCTTCTAAACATTACATGCAGATTTTATTGTCTTTTTCAATCGTTGCAATCTGTGTGTACAATAGATGATAGAGTGTGTAAGCAAGCTACGACTGGATATAGAAACGACTGGATATAGAAACTTCGTAACCAAAAGAACTCGTACCGGAAACGTTTCCTCACTTAATTTCCTCGATAATTCAACATTGAATTGGTGTAAATATGTAACCACAACTATGTTGACACCAAGAGAATACTAAACGTGAACAAAAAACTACAAATAGCTTTCTTGTCGATATCATATTACACATATTCGAAATTTCTATGCAAATTAGGCAGTTTTCCATTCAGTCAAAGAATGAGGTTTTATAACAAAAATCGTCATTGATTGGTAATGGAATCGACTTATGTAAATTACTTCAACTTGTTCTTTAAAAATTCGAAAGGTTATAAAAGATTCTACAGGAGGAAAAGTGAAAATTATTAACAAGTATTGGGATGTGTTCTAACACATTTGAGTAACATCAAAGATAACATATCAAAAGAAGCGCCATAAAATATTTGTTTAGAAATATTAAATAATTTACGGATTCAGTCTGTTCCAATTCAAGGTTCAGAATTTATACTCAAGATGTATTTTTAGATATCCGGTTAGCTGGAGGCCCATTCGAAACTACGAGGGCCACGCGCGTGGCGACTCGTACCCCACTGGGAGGTTGACATATTGAACTTGTTTCCTGCTGAGCGCAAGTGCGTTTCGCTCTTGATACTAGTGGAACTATTTTCAAGGGAAGTCACTCTGTCTTAATAAACGGCATCTGTAACAACGCCGCAGAAACAACCCAATAGACTATGTTTATGTTGTTTCAGTAGGGACCGCACGAATTATGATAAGTTATAATCATTAAAATGTCGACACAACCAATATGGGGGAACAAATATGGACATCAAACATGAAAAAAAATGTGTTTGTTGATTTATAATCGAACTTTCCCAAAATACATATGCAAATTAGACAGGACTCATGTAACCTACGAAGGCTAAAGTAATATAATATAATCCGATATCATTTTTATATTGTAGAAACATTATGACAATTTCTCCAACTTGCGCAAAAGTATTTTAATAGTTTCTAAGTCTTTCACCTTGTATAAAGTCCAAATCAGTTTAAAGGGGCAGTAGCACGTTTTTTGACAATTTTATATTTTAAATTTTTCACTGATAATTGTAAGTTAATGCTAAATGTATTCCTTTGATAGAGTCAAAAATCTAATTACACAAACCAATCATCCATAGTCAGAGATCAAATTATAAAGATTCACATAAAATCCATTGGCAGCCATTTTTGTGTGAACACCTTTAATTCATTTTGTGCAAGAAAGGAATCTCATGGCTTAACTTTACATTATATATTTGATTTATTGATGATTCATTTAGTTTAAATACATTGTCTTTAGATTGAAACTCTATATTTTCATTTTCCTGACATCACCTTATATTCCCCGTAAAAATGTGCTACTGCCCCTTTAAGAGCCTTTAAAATTATTAAATTTCACATTTGATGTTACTGACGATGTCCCCATTTTACGTAATCATGACTGTTTAGAAACCGGAAGTGGGCTCGAAGCCATTTTACGGATCGTAATGAGTCTGCAAACGTCTACACATTTTCAGATATCATTTACTCAATAATTGGACCCAATTATTAGAATATTATGGGTTTCTTTTCGTTAAGTTTGTTAAGGACGTATTATAACTACCTTTATCACGATTATTAATTCAAAGGTTTCTGAAACAGAAATTCACCGTGCGGTCCCTAGTTCCAGCAGTGAAACTAAACTTAATACCCTAAGTGGAATGAAGGCATGTGTTAGAGGCATATTTCAGAATTTCGATCTGCTTTTCTTTCAATTGATAGGTGACACCAAGTGTTTGATTAGCATAGGCCAACGAACGGGAAAATCAGAATTATCCATATCGTGAGCGAAATCCGAGGCCTTCCTGTTTTGTTTACAAAAATTCCTACGCGAAAGTGATTTTATTAAATGTGACATATGTAAATTTTCATCATGTCAAGAAATAAATATCTGTTAGATGCCAAAATGAAGGGAAGGGTTTTGAAACTTTGCTTAAATACCATAAAAGAAACATTTATTTGTTGAATGATCGCCGAAATTTTTTCTGTCAAAGTGAAGTGAACGCAGAGTAGACGGAGCTCGCTGATTGGCTATACCCGGATTCTGGGTATGGCGGGCTCCCAGTGAGGTCCGAGCACTTGTGAGTGTAACGGAGAGGGCCGAGGTGTTCCGAATGGTACGAGTCGCCACGCGCGTGGCTCTCGTAGTTTCGAATGCGAGCACTTGTGAGTGTAACGGAGAGGGCCGAGGTGTTCCGAATGCTTAAAGAAGTTGTTCACTCAAAGAATTTCTTTAGTCATCCTAGTACCATCAACTTCTAGAATGTCATTCAAACAGCTTACCATAGGAATCAATGGGAATATGTCTACAAGCACTCATGTACATTGACTAAAATAGATTTTCTTAATTTCTCATTTTTTCTGTTCAGTTCTTGTGCATTTATGTGTTTGGTGTATGTACTGGTGAAGCATTTATAATGTGAGTTTTGCTTGTTTCCCAAAACAGATTTCTTCGGAAATAAAAACATGTCAGCTTTGTCAATTATTTGAGATCACGTGGTTACTAAATCTATATATCATAATTGCCATCAGCTATGGAGTCTAGCTATACACGTTTTCAGCTTCCGATTCATTTTGATTATAAAGGAAAAGTTTAAAAGGATGTGTTTCTCACATCTATCAGAATACTCCATAAAAAGCTGAGGAGTCTATACATAAAGTTTAAAGTTTTTAATATATATATTTCTCTGGAAAAAAATATATGTAATTTAGGCATCAAAGCACTAAGCGAACATGTTTTCAAACTCACGTATTTGCCGGTATAACTTCAGACAGATGATCTATCTTATTTCTCTTCGAGGGCTGGATATCGTTCTCAAGATCATATTCAAGGAAACTGAAATATATAAATAATTTTTCATTATTATCTGCAATAATGGTCTCTGGGGTTCATACCATTTAAAAAGGATATATACCTACAGTCGAAAAAAACATTGAATGTACGCTTTCTTTACAATAATAGGATAACTCCCAAATAGTAAAAAGATTCAAGACAATATATAATTGTGACAGGGCATTATTTACATTTTGCCTAAAACCACTATAATGTCATCATCCATATCATTTCATCATTCATTATATGTTAAATGTTCATATGTCTTCTGTTGTACTTGTTTGCCGTTGAACGCCACCCCTATACATTTTTCACCTGTACTCTTCTGCTTCAGGAGCCTTGCCAACAAGCAACTCCCTTCACTTCCTACTCTATTTTTAGATCAGCTTTACAGGCTACCCACCTCTTGGGCTTCCCGTATTCTATTTATAGGTCACATCAAAGGCTTCCTTTGATGTGTTACCTGTCTTCTAATTGGCTACTATAGTCCTCTGTTACCACTTCCTGTGCCTACCTGTTACCCACCTCACTCCAATTTCTGTTGCTGAGGTGGAAACATATTATTTCATTTCCAGGTATGGTGATTTTCTAATCTTTTTCCATCTGCCTCAATTCTCTTTCAAACTCTTTCATAAGGTGCCTAATGTTAACTAAATAATAATTATAATCTAATAATGATAATATTAAATTTGTAAAATATTAATTTAATTCAGTAAAATAGTATTTAATAATATCTGTAATTTCATAAAATGGCCATGCCATGTGCTTTTTAATAGGAATAATTTCTATGTGCAATATTTATATCTTTGATATGAATTATGTTCCTGTGATATACTAGCAATATAATGTGATATACTAGATGAATATTGTTAAAATTATTTATTTGAAATACATTGTTTTATGACTCCAATTTCTGTTGCTGAGGTGGAAACATATTATTTCATTTCCAGATTGTACCTCAGCAACAGATTCATCAACTCATCATCAATAAACTCATCAAATCACTACCATCTTTGTTGTCACGTCTTGACTGGCGGCCCAGTGCCGAACAAGATTTACCCGGCCACATAATGAATAAACTTTAAACGATTTTATTATATGAATTAACTATATCGGTCTTTCTGATTGGCCCACTTGGTCACATGACGTCACAGCATTGACGTCAAGCAATGTCAACCTGTGAGAAGCGCGAGAGGTTGATGTAACAATCCAAACACCTCCCGTGGCTAAAAATAAATTTGAGGATTATGTCTCGAACTCCGTACATCACATGTCACGTTTTTAATCAAGCAATAGGCACCGCTTCTTGACTGTGCTGAATAAGTGTTATGTCCCTTATAGTTTTAGTCATATTAGAGTGATGTCCCTTCTTTGCACAGAAGAAAAGTGATTCAAGAACAGTTTTTCATATAATAAAACAATTATAGACTTCAGATTCGGTTGATCCAATGACTTGTCGACCTTGCACAAGTGATGTTCACCTCGGCGTTGCCTCGGTGAATATCACGTGTCCAAGGTCGACAAATCATTGGATCAACCTCACTTGAAGTCAAGAGTTTAGTTAATGTCAGCCGAATAGTATACGTCTATAAGTAACTACATATTGAGGGGATGATTAAACGTTATGGGAAGGATTTTTATGATAAATAGCATATCAACCTTCCGATATATAATATACTTACACCGACAAGACCATTCTGTCGATTTGCCCATTAAACATATACTTACCTTTCATCGTGCTGCCGTGGATTCGAGAATATGCTGGAAAGGCGTTCACATTTCGTTCGATTCCGCTTCCTTTGCCGAGACATTTCGATTTATTCAATCAACACCTGTGGAGTGGAATATTTTCTTCTTATCTCAGGTACATTTTTGCTTTGGATAATAATCCTACACAGTGGGATTAAGTTTGAGGAACCTAATTACATAAATGAATATTTTACCTTCAAAAATAATGTTGGATGAAGATTTGTTTGCAAATTTCCAAAACAAATTCGGGTTAATATCAGTCGGTGAAAGTAAACTCAAAGAATATTGTGCAATAAAATGTTGAACGTATAATATATTAATAAATGTCAACTATACACATGTACATGGACAACAACTAATTTTCATTTTTGCTTTGGATAATAATCCTACACAGTGGGATTAAGTTTGAGGAACCTAATTACATAAATGAATATTTTACCTTCAAAAATAATGTTGGATGAAGATTTGTTTGCAAATTTCCAAAACAAATTCGGGTTAATATCAGTCGGTGAAAGTAAACTCAAAGAATATTGTGCAATAAAATGTTGAACGTATAATATATTAATAAATGTCAACTATACACATGTACATGGACAACAACTAATTTTCATTTTTGCTTTGGATAATAATCCTACACAGTGGGATTAAGTTTGAGGAACCTAATTACATAAATGAATATTTTACCTTCAAAAATAATGTTGGATGAAGATTTGTTTGCAAATTTCCAAAACAAATTCGGGTTAATATCAGTCGGTGAAAGTAAACTCAAAGAATATTGTGCAATAAAATGGTGAACGTATAATATATTAATAAATGTCAACTATACACATGTACATGGACAACAACTAATTTTCATTTTTGCTTTGGATAATAATCCTACACAGTGGGATTAAGTTTGAGGAAAATAATTACATAAATGAATATTTTACCTTCAAAAATAATGTTGGATGAAGATTTGTTTGCAAATTTCCAAAACAAATTCGGGTTAATATCAGTCGGTGAAAGTAAAGTCAAAGAATCTTTTCAGACACACTACCTCGACATTTGAGACATGTACATCGCGACGAATACCTGTACAAATAAGATATACATGTATATTATGAATTTCATTTCTTGGTCCGTAATTTTAATTTGAAAGAAATGATACATTCACAAGTATTCTTAAATGAGACCAGATACGTACAAAACGAACACCCTCTCAATTACCAATATGATAAAAATTATCAAAAATAGTTTGCAACATCGTTAAGGTCCTTTAGGAAAATACATAAGTATAACTCAACATGTACGGCTTTCTATTGTAAACTTTAGTTCAATACATTGTCATAAAAGGACAGTCCTATCGGGGTAATTATTCGAATTTTTTTAGTGCAATATATTGCGATAAGTAGATCATGTTTTGCATTAATGTATTGATTAAACTTTACATTCCCCCGTTCATATATATCAATATGCAGTTTAGATATTACTCATTTGGTAAAATGCTTTCCAGATCTTTCCAAAAATAGAATGCTACTAAAAAGGGTAAAATTTGCAATAAAATGTTGAACGTATAATATATTAATAAATGTCAACTATACACATGTACATGGACAACAACTAATTTTCTTTTCATTAAGCGTGTAAACTTTATTTAGAACAAGATATATGAATAAATTTAATTTAAAATAAATAGTGCAATGATATGGCACAGCTAGAATTGACATAGCAGCATACATGTATACTATCGATTTCTCGTGTTTATATCTCGTGTTATCAACATCGATATAGGTTGATCAATACATGTATATATATTCATATCAAACATGATTATAACACAACCCAGTCGAAACCATTTTAAAAAGGTAACATTTCTGTTGATTTATATACTCCATGAGGAAACTTACTCTATAGGTGAAAACACAAAAACGTTTGATAACTTTGCTTATAAACCATATTTGAATCTGTAGATGTCAAATAAAAACAAAGTATATTATCATTTAAAATCGAGAAAACATAATTATAATAAAAAATGAGTTGTCTAACGTAACTTTGTGCATGTGTGTGTGTGTGTGTGTGTGTGTATACAAACTAGTATATGTGACACTCTATTGACATAATGATGTATCGTCGTCAAACACTGATAATTCAGCAAAATGGTATTTTTATGCCAATCGGCTCTGCATGTTAAATCACTTAAGAGTGTAAGTAAAATTGTAAATTATCCATGTACATACTAAGGAGAATTTGTCCTCAGTCTTTGCTTTATGAACAAAAACAATTTTTCTACTACTTGTCTGGGGAATTCCAGGAAGTATAAATGCATAAACAGCAAAGAAATGCTTAAAACAAATCCACATCATTCACTTGTGTTCTTTGCAATATCTTTTTTTAGCAAGTGGACTTTCCTATTTTCTCTTTCGAAATTCATGGAAATTTCCAAGAGTTTAGGATTTAAATACAATGACATACATAAAATAGAGATACTGACGAAACTTTGATTTTATTTGTTTAGTAATAATGAACAGATTATTTAATTTATTCAAAACAACAGCTTGCTTTAAAACGTATTATATATGTAAACAGTAGGTAACGTTACGAGGTTAACATTCCCATTTATATCGATACATTCCAACAGATATACTCACCTTATAGTAACTCTTTTAAAGCTCATGTGAATTTCGGAGTGTAAATTATGAATGTAATACGTCTTCCTCACACTTTCTCAAAACTTGTACCGTTAATGACTGAAATATTGCCAGAGCGGCGTTAAACAATGACTCGCTCAACACCACTCCTGCAGTAGTGAAGCGGCAATGCGTGATTGAAGTACAGCCAATGAACAGCGTTGTAACTTGAGTAACCCTAGCTAATGTTACGCTACGTTCGATTGGACTATAATGTCCCGAGCTTACATAACTAGTTGTCGCTTAGCGCATGAGGTAAAGGGTAACAAATAAAACTCTCACAAAGGCGAAATTAATGTTTTTCAATATTATCATGAATAAATGTGAAGGTAAATTTATACCGACAACGACATCAACCATGTGTAATACTGTCAATGAAAAAAATCAGGCAAAAAATAGGCTATTTACAAAGTCATTCAATTTGCAAAAAAAATATGAGAAAAAGAAAGATTTGCCATTATCTTGTACAAAAAATACATAGGTAGCTAAATGTAATCGTCTGATTAACACACATTATTTGTCTAATTATTGGCTTCCCTTGAGTAAACCGAGTGATGAAAATATCAAATTAATATCAGAATTCACTTGAGCTTTTCTTTTAGGCATCGCAGTACTGATAAAGACTCGGGCAGAAAAGAGCAACTTCAAACAATTTTGAAGTAAATCACACATACATATTATTATGGCTCGTTCAGTTTTCCTGTTTCCATACTTTATTAAATAGTACAATTGTTAAATACATTATTTACATATCTGTACAGTGAATGGAACGTTAAATCATTATAAACAAAAGTCATCGATCATACCATTTTATACCAGCATTTGTATAAACACGAGTACATTTCATTCTAATCTAAGTATTCATCATATTATGTCTATATAAAGAGGCATAGAATATATACATAGAAACATTCTGCACAATATTGATATTTGAACTTGACAAAAATGCAACGAATTTATTTATATTAGGATATCTGAAATAATATGCTTTCAAGTATTTTCCCCTAAGATGTAAATAAACAGGACACATAAGTAAAAAATGGTATTCATCTTCTATTAAATTCAAGTGACAAAGACTACATTTTCTTTCTTCGCGGGATATGTTTACATAGCGTCCCGTCTCGATAAATAGGTCATGTGACGAACACATGAAACGTGAAAGGGACATTCGGAATTTTTTAACAATAACTTTTGTTAAATAGTCCTCAATGATTATTTCAGACTTAATCATTCTATAATAGAAACATTTAGAAGCCAATATTTAATAACTTGAACATTTGAATGTACATAAATAGGAAATCTTCTACATCTTCACCATATACCATTAGACTAGATGTGTTTATTTTCACATCTCAATACTTTTTACAGACATATAAATGATTTTTTTCTATAACATCAAATTGTTGTAATCCCCATATCTCTGCCAGGTACGGCAAGATTAGGAGTATCTTTAAATCAAATATTTTAAAAAATGAATGGTATGAAACATTCCCTAAGGCCTTTAGATTCTTATACGTATGAACAATTCTTTGCTTGTATAGAAGCTTGGTTTGAATGCCTATGCCATGAGATTTCTGCTGAAATGAACACAAAGATATTTGTAGTTACCTGTAGTCTCAATTTTTCCTTCTCTAAAATACCATTTTTCATTACCTGATAGCTGGCTTCCATCGTTTAATACTTTGTTTTATTCATGTTTACTGATAATTTCCATTTGTCACAATAACAGCTAAGTTCATTAATTTTGCTCTGTAATCCTTTGATTGTTGATGAGAAAAAAATAATGTCATCTGCAAACAATAATACAAATATTTGGGTAATATCAGGATGTAGTTGAATGCCATGTGTACAGTTGGAATTGATATGAGCTGCTAATTCATTTATGAAAAAGGTAAACAGAAACGGGCTTAAAATGCACCCTTGCCTCACTCCTAGTTGACTAGTAAAAGTCTTTGAAATCTTATTATTATTTCGCACACATACCTTTACATTCTCATAAATGCTGCCCAATAGTTTATTCATTTTGGTGCTAAGGCCATGAGATCCTAAAAATGTCCGTAGTGTATCTGTACAGAGTCAAATGCCTTAGCAAAGTCAACAAATAGCACATAAAATCTCCCTACTTTGACACTGAGGTATCTGTTGACCAAAGCTTGAAGTATAAATATATTGTCAAATTCAATAGTTGAATATCACTCCCTAAAGCCTGCTTGTTCTTCATTGATTTTATTGAGTGCATCTGCCCAAAATACAAGTCTTTTATTGATTATGTATGTGAACAATTTACCAAATATACTTAGCAGTTAGATGCCTCTATAATTGTTTACATTGTTGAGATCACCTTGTTTATGAATTGGCACAATAATCCCTACTGACCAAGCCTCTGGAAATGCTCCATTTTCTAAGATAACATTAAATACAAGTTCAAGATAAGGCACAATAATATCTGAAGAGTTTTTAAAAATTTAAAAAACTCAGGAATAATATATTATTATACAAGCTGTCGGAAAGCCAACGATTTGTGTAAGGTGTAATATGATTATTTAATTTATCAAAATTGAACATTTATATTTTTTTAGAAATGATACATTTTACAGAAATATATACTATAAAATTGAAAACAAATGCTATCAGGGATAATCACTATCAAGTAGTAAGCACACTCGGAACGCGGCCAGGGAACCAGGTTGGAAATCCCAGGGTGTAAAATTTATTATCCAGGGGAGGTAACTCTTCATTGGAAATGACTTTCTTATCCTTTTGCAGTTACTAGGTTTTAAGTTATGAAGTAAAATTAATTTTCATAATAAACAAGAATAGTTAGATCAGCGCTTGCGGGACGCCCCATGAGCAGAGCAGCACCCAAACTGAGATAACAAAGTGTAGTTAAATTCAATATTTACAAAAGTATTTTAACTGAATTCATTGTATTTTTTGAAAAAAAATTGCGACCAACCTAGAGAACATCGGACCAAAATTTATTCAATAGGAGACAATTTACCAAAATGACCGAAACGGCAGCCGACATCACAACCTGCGTTTGCGAAATACGCTTGAAAGCCGTCTTTGTCGCGCACGAGCAGATTTTCTCTTCCTTTTCTCCGAATCAGGCACTCGTTGCCGCCGAAGTTGATACCCAACGGACGCATTTCTGGTAACTAAGAGTAAGATTTCAGCCAGTTCTTTTTTCACTGGTTGATTTCGTCACGGACCTAGTGTGTAACTGTAAGTGGCTAGATGTAAGGTAGGACCTATTGGACGTATACATTACAACTAGTTTTAACTTGATAGGAGACTTGCAGTTTCTTGTTAACGATTGCAATGTTTCGAACTACATCTCTTCATGATTTCGCATTGACAATATTTTGAATATTACGAAAATAAGCGGAAAGTGACGAGAGTACCATTAAGTACACTTGATTAAACTTAACCGACTGACATGCCGTATCTCGTGAACGGCTGACCTAATAATAATAATGAATTTATAGAGCGCCTAATTTCGACCATTAAGATGCTCAGTGGCGCTATGACAATAAAAAGAGAATTAAAGTTCAGTTGGAGGTACTAAAGGCAGTAGTGAACAGATTAGTTTTAAAAGTTTCCTTTGATGAAATGATCCTCAATTCCTTAGGAAGAGAATTCTAAAGTTGAGGACTGGCAAAGGCAAAGGATTGATCTGTGAGTCGGTTTTGAGATCTGTGAATGTTAAGGAGAGAATCAGAGGAGGATCTGATACTATATATATACAATATATACAATGAGACCTTGCTAAACCGAAGGCATCAGATTAATCGTTGACAGCAAAACTGGCGAGTGTTGTTTTCAAGCATTTTTTCAGTACAAGTATTACAACCTTGATCATAATTGTTATTCGTGTAGAGATGTCATTATGAACAGTGCAATAGTAACCCTGCAACTCGTGTAAGTCTCGAATTGCTAAAATCTGTTTTACAAAGCTGATTTTACAGCTCTTCATTTTCCATTTTCCTTTTATAAGATGTAACTTGTAGCATAACTTAATTTTTATGTAATTCGGTTTTTAATAAAACAAGAGTTTCTACTTTGACATTTCTAGAATAACATTTTAACTTTGTAAAGAAAACAGCAAGATGAGATTTACAGGATCGAAATGTTAGGTTTGGATACCTGTACTTGTCTTTCCGACAATGTCATGATTTAGAACGACATGTTACATCTTTGGAGTTACGAGTCTACATTTTTTTCATTTTTGGCACACATCCCCTTCTATATCATCGACACTAGATGAGTTTTGTCAATGCACATACTTATGTCACGTGTTCATTTTTATATAATATTTCTGTCAATATCATAGATCTACAATATTATTTCATCTTAACTACCAACTGAAGTGGTCCAAGAACGAAACCTTGTTGGACACAGCTATAAAGCGTCTCTCCTCGATTTGTTCAGAGTCACATATAAAAACCTTTATGCTTAGCGATATTTGATCCAGAAGTATGGACTGTTTCAAGAAAGTTTAATTTTTACAGATAATTGACATTATATAGCGACAATATGACGCGCGTCAATCAGTCAAAAGTAATTTAGGAAACTTATCGAAAGCATTCAGAATGACAATTACGAGTTTTTACTGTTCGATAGGTTATATTACTAGCATCGATGTAATTTGGACGTGTGAATTTGCCTTCAGAAATCAAATATTATTGTTTCTTATTTTCATTAAAAGCAAGTATTTATCTAATTTAATTAACTATGCCATGAGGTTCGTATCAAAGCAAAACAATATATGATTAAAAATACGGAGTTTCTCTTTAAATGCTTTATAAACCGTCACTCTATCCGCAGAGTGGGATTTCCCGTCTTTGAACGTCATATAAATCATTGACCAATGCTCAATAAGATCTATTTTAAAGGGGTGGCACGTTTTTAGGGGCAATAAAAGGTGATGTCAGAAAAATGAAAATAAATGGTTCCAATTCAAAAGACGATGTACACTGACTTCCAAAAGAAACTTTGCACCAGTTTGTAATGATTCTGATTGAAGAAGGAAAAACGATAGAAATTTAAAACAAAGTACCTCTTATTAATCAATCATTTGTTTAAACAACCAGCGAATCCAAATTAAAGGTGGGAAACCCAGTTTTGCACTTATTTGATCTGAAGTGGGCAGGGGTCAAAATTTTGGTTGTTCAAACGTTCGTTGAAATGATGTTTTCGAAATAATTTCGTTAATGTACTAAAATGTGCTACTTTAGTACCAGGTTTGAGCAACCGGAGTGTTCAAACTTCCAAATCTGCCATAAGTAACAAAAAAGGTCAAACGTTAAATTACGTCTTCTGTCAGCAGGTTCAACTTCACATTTCGTCTGCATCGAAGCTTTTCCATTAATGGGAATGTGTGGACACAAGTTTTCCTTGTCATATTAACGCATCTTTGAGTCGTACAAATGGTAACCAGCCTTAAGAGCTCAACAATCGCGATTATTTCCTGGTATTGCATGCCAATTCTGACGTTATAACTTCGAATGAAATTGCCATGTGTCGATGTTTAGTGACCAATAGCTATCAAGTTAGCAGTCGATGAGCACTGATTAGATCTGTCCAAGTTCATAAAGTGCACGACAACATAACAACATGCCGACCTTTGATGTTTGCTATCTCTGACGTCACTAAGAGACAACGTTGGTAGTGGTCTAACGTCACAGATATCGGCTCTCGTGCAGTGCAAAAACAACTGTTTTTTGTGTTTCAGGGTTGTCAGCAATCCTCACAACCTCTCTGTATAGCCGGATCAAGTAACCATTAGAAATAAAGAAACACTAACGGTTCTTGTAAAAAGGGCTTTTTTTTATCAATTTTGTCAATTTTCAGTGGGGATTCGCGATACTTTTGCTATACCGTTTACTGTTTTTAAGGTGCTTTTTTCACTATTCGAGTGACAAACATTCATTATGGACAGTTATTTAAATTTTTCGTCACGTGACTAAGTTCCAGAGGAAACGTCACGTGATTATGACATTTTTGCCATTTCTGCAAAAATGCATGAATTTTGCTCAATTAAAAGTTTTAAACTTGAAAGTGTGGGATTCAACTATGTCATTGCCAACTTAAATGAAAATGTAAATATGAGATCGTTTTTGAAATTTCCGTTTTAAAATTGCAAAGTTTCTTTTGGAATTCAGTGTATTTAAACTTATTGAAGTCGTAATAATATAAATATATTATGTAAATTTCAGCAATGCGATTCCTTTTTCTTACACAATATGAATTAGAGGTGTTCACACAAAAATGGCCGCAAATGGACCTCATGTGAATCTTTATAATTTGTCCTCTGACTATGGATGGTTGGTTTGTGTAGATTTTTGACAATACAACTATCAGTTAAAAATTGAAAATATAAAATCTTAAAAAAACGTGCCACTGCCCCTTTAAAGGTTCTGACGACAATTTATTTCCCAAGAATATTGCCAACGACAAAAATTGCAGTAATAGCATTATTTGATAAACTAAAATATCCAATTGAAAAGAATTTTTTCATATCAATGTGGTGGTTCTTAAACGAGAATAGCACTTTCGATTAAGCCACAGTTTCCTTCCTCAAATGAAAAGATGTTCACACTCAAATGGCCGCCAAGGTCTTTTCACTTTAAAGCTGATCATATCTGAAGCAGTTAAAATATTATATTTACACTATTTAAAAAGTATGGACATCACCTTTGTTTTTGGTTTTTGGACTATCAAAACAAACTAATCGGTTGCTACCATGTATCAATATGGTTTACTTCTTTTCCTAAATCAAATAAAACATCTTTACCACAACGAACCAGAGTTATATGATTTGCTTTTATAATCGTCTTAACAAGACTGATAAATGTGTACAAAAATGGTGAACACAAATTTAAGAGTAAACTTAACAAACTTGATAACAATAACCCCTCTAAGCTAGTTTGATTGTAAAACATTAAAGGGGCAGTAGCAAGTTTTAAGGGGCAATATAAGGCGATGTCGGGAAAATTAAAATAAATGGTTCCAATTGAAAGACAATGTCTTTATAACTAAATGAAGCCGTAAAAAAACAATATGTAATGTAAAGTTCAGCCATGTGATTCCTTTTTTACACAAAATGAATTAAATGTGTACACAAAACTGGCCACTTCATGTGAATCTTTATTATTTGTTCTCTGACTATTGATGATTGTAATGCTGAGGAATATATGGATGACAACTTCTTTGTTCATTGTATGCGATGTTTCGACACAGATTCTTTTGTCGTTCTCAAGCAGAGGAAGAGTAATGAAGTAGGGGTATATATAAGTAAATAGTACA
The DNA here is from genome assembly GCA_916613615.1 of Steromphala cineraria. Classification (NCBI taxonomy): domain Eukaryota; kingdom Metazoa; phylum Mollusca; class Gastropoda; order Trochida; family Trochidae; genus Steromphala; species Steromphala cineraria. Next base: position 53,535,116 of record OU744731.1, on the reverse strand, counting down.
ATACACAGTAACAAATTTATATATATATATATATATATATATATATATATATATATATATATATATATATATATATATATATATATATATATATATGCACCTACTTCATTGCTCTTCCTCTGCTTGAAAACATCTGTCCTTTTAAAGGCCGTGAAATATTGATGTCAGTATTTATCAGCCTAGAGCAGACAGTAACCATATATACCAGCTGACACCATAATTACATTTGACATAAAACATAAGATTTCTTTACAAATTTTTTTATTATTCAATAAAAATTGATTACACAACTCAAACTCCCCTCTCTCAAAACTACATAAGAAATAAAACAGAGTCAGTTACTGATTCAAGCAATTCAGCGATCACAAAACTGTAGCAATTATTGAAGTCTAAATTAAATGAAAACCTAAAGAAACACGCTACGCTGTTTATCGCAACAACACCCATTTAAATATATCCCCATTCTAGAAAAATTTCAAAAATTGTATGTACTCTGCTTCATAAAAGACGTATAATGAGAATGTTAGATATAACTTGCAGTTATCTAGTTAATTGAAGAATCATTAAAACCTACAGTATGCTTGCATTTCGGAAATAAGAATAACTCGACATGAAAGCGACATTATAAAACCCATTTTCTAAATGTAATGAATGTTTTCACAAAACATTACATTGATTTTTATGAACATAACCACTTTCTTTTCATTGCTTAAACAACCTAATCTACGAGAGATCGATGTTATGATGTGAAAATCGAAAATTACATTGCTATGAAATTCTAGGATGGGAAAATTTTGAATCAGAAAGTTATACTGGCAGGCAAAAGAAAGCACAGACTTCACCAAACTTTAACCAGACACCAATCCTTCTATTTCAACTACTTCATATATGTATTATTGTTAACATGACATAACTTAATACATCACAGGTCTGTTAGATATTAAATAAATTAAAACAAACCGTGGTGTGTACTTTCTTTTGCCTGGCGGTTTAAATCAAAACGAAAAAGAACGAAATATATAGAAACAAGTAGTTGTATGGAGAATGTGATTTCGTCCTGTTTTGCTAGCCGACGTATTTCCCCTTTACGGTCAGTCACCTGATCAACCTGTTGAATACAGCCACTGCCATTCCCGACGGACTTTTCAGTACTACAGAACTCTGTATATCCACTGCCTACTCGTTGTTGCTGTCAATCACATTTCACTCGCAGTCAATTAGAAAGGCGGCTCAGAAACGAACAGTCCTCAATTGCTTCATCATGATTCCATGAGTCAAATACAGTCGCAATATGCATTGATTTCTTGTACTGAACACCATACTGCATTCAAAAATCCTTCACAATGCACCGATATCAAAATCCATGTCGAAGAACCTTCGTTGATTTAAAGGGGCATTAGTACGTCTTCAGTGGGAATATAAGGTGAAGCAATAATAAATCAAATATATGATGTAAAATTCAGCCATGCGATTCCACAAAATGAATCAAAGGTGTTGGCCGCCAATGGACTTAATGTGAATCTTTATTATTTGTTCCACGACTATTGATGATTTATTTGTGTAATGAGATTTTTGGCACTAACAAAGTAATACATTTAGCATAAACGTACAATTATCAGTAAAGATTTGAAATGAAATTCACCCATATGAATGTGAGCAAACGGGGTGACGTGATGCACTATCTAAGCTATTGTACCTGGTATAGTTAAGTCTTCACAATCGTTGTCGACAATGTTATTTTCGGAATTACGTGATCCCTCGTGATGCATTGACTCGCTCAAGCTCGGGTGTATCTCGAAAATATTCGTAAGCCAACAAGCTTCAAGTTCAAAACGTTTTAAAACTTTTATGAAATCTTAGGATTTTCTTCCGAGACTCATAACAGCAGGGAAGCCAGGTACCAATGGAGGCTTTTATTCAGAGGCACTGACTGTCGTTGATGTATCACCTTTCGTACCCTTCGATTCACTAGTGCCGTCTGAAAAAAATAGAAAAGAAATGAAATAAAATCTTCAGCTTCATAATAAATCCTTATAAATTAAGATCAACAGGTTTTATATTTGGTCATACTGTTGTGACCAAATATTAAACATGTTGATCTAAATTTATTTAGATTGCTCGTTGATGTATCTCCTTTCGTACCCTTCGATTCACTAGTTCCGTCTGAAAAAAAAAATTAAATTAAATCTTCAGCTTCATAATATGAGCCCCTCTGTCGATCCTTGCTTTTCTAACCTTATATCAAATTTGAATACTGAAAACTCACTTCACTCAAACTTTATCTTACCTGCAAACAAATTGTTTATCGTGTCCTGTCTCATCATCCTTGAGAGGAAATTTGGAAGTTGGTATAAGCAAAGATCTCCTTTTGATGTAAGCAAACAGGTTGTATAGAATACTTAGTTAACCTCATCAGTTCATAAATGTGTTTATAAGAGAAGATCTACTGTTTGATGTAAGCAAACATGTTGTATAGAATACTTAGTCAACCTCATCAGTTCATAAATGTCTGTGAAAGCAAAGATCTAATGTTTGATGTAAGCAAACAGGTTGTATAGAATACTTTGTCAACCTCATCAGTTCATAAATGTGTTTGTAAGAGAAGATCTACTGTTTGATGTAAGCAAACAGGTTGTATAGAATACTTAGTCAACCTCATCAGTTCATAAATGTCGGTGTAAGCAAAGATCTACTGTTTGATGTTAGCAAACAGGTTGTATAGAATACTTTGTCAACCTCATCAGTTCATAAATGTGTTTGTAAGAGAAGATCTACTGTTTGATGTAAGCAAACAGGTTGTATAGAATACTTAGTCAACCTCATCAGTTCATAAATGTCGGTGTAAGCAAAGATCTACTGTTTGATGTTAGCAAACAGGTTGTATAGAATACTTTGTCAACCTCATCAGTTCATAAATGTGTTTGTAAGAGAAGATCTACTGTTTAATGTAAGCAAACAGGTTGTATAGAATACTTAGTCAACTTCATCAGTTCATAAATGTGTTTGTAAGAGAAGATCTACTGTTTGATGTAAGCAAACAGGTTGTATAGAATACTTAGTCAACCTCATCAGTTCATAAATGTGTTTGTAAGAGAAGATCTACTGTTTAATGTAAGCAAACAGGTTGTATAGAATACTTAGTCAACCTCATCAGTTCATAAATGTGTTTGTAAGAGAAGATATACTGTTTGATGTAAGCAAACAGGTTGTTTAGAATACTTAGTCAACCTCATCAGTTCATAAATGTGTTTGTTAGCAAAGATCTACTGTTTGATGTAAGCAAACAGGTTGTATAGAATACTTAGTCAACCTCATCAGTTCATAAATGTCGGTGTAAGCAAAGATCTACTGTTTGATGTTAGCAAACAGGTTGTATAGAATACTTTGTCAACCTCATCAGTTCATAAATGTGTTTGTAAGAGAAGATCTACTGTTTGATGTAAGCAAACAGGTTGTATAGAATACTTAGTCAACCTCATCAGTTCATAAATGTCGGTGTAAGCAAAGATCTACTGTTTGATGTTAGCAAACAGGTTGTATAGAATACTTTGTCAACCTCATCAGTTCATAAATGTGTTTGTAAGAGAAGATATACTGTTTGATGTAAGCAAACAGGTTGTTTAGAATACTTAGTCAACCTCATCAGTTCATAAATGTGTTTGTAAGAGAAGATCTACTGTTTGATACAAACAGAATCTTAAGAATTTTGAGTCAAGCTAATCAGGGTATGAATGCACTGTTGATATCTTTGATTCATAAATTTACAAAGTTATTACACATAATTGTGTTATAACATTGCAGGCTGATCGAATGACGTGACGTCATAATTGTAAATCATGACGTCACAAATTTAGCTATGTGGCCATGTCAGTGAATTTCAATTAATTTTTGACGATGTAATCAGCCGTTGATAACTAAAATACAGCAACACGTCTCATATTATAACATTTTTGTGAAATTCGTGAGTGGAATTGCCATGTTACGGGCGCCTTTAGCTATTCTTTTTTCCACCTTAACTTATTATGTCCTCAAAACCTGCTACCCCGTCTTATTTGCCTGAAAACAGATCGTTATTCCATATATACCTTAAAAAATGATCATGATTTTCACTCATCCTTGTTCCTTCTCAAAAGCTATTATCTATAAAGTATTTATCTCAACTTTTCAAGAATATTTACCCATATCCTTTAACTACACTCGCGAGCAAAAGAAACGTATCCATACAAATCTCTTATTCAAGGTCGATGGGATCTTTTAATATTAGATATTGAAATTGAAAACTCGTGTGAACCTACATTCTCTCCCCACAGAGGCAGCTCAGTCATATCTGGGCTGAGTTAGCCTCTGTCCTATTACGCCAAGATCCTGGGGTTCCGGTAGATCACCCTAGCGGCAAAAAGTTGTAACTTAAAATATCTCCCTTATTTGCAGCCAATGAAAACACCTTTTGGATATCCACGACTTAGGGACTTCTTGACGGTCGTATAGTGACATGGAAAATATTATGTCTTCATGTATGCCTTTACCTGTATTTTTCAATAACAGTGTGAGAGGGAAACAATTTGAAAATCAGATATGGATAGGGTTTATCATTAGATAGAAACGGTTTTATAATTGGATAAATTATTATTTGTTTTATGATAAATTATATTTTATTAATCAACCAAATAATAACTACCAAGAAGGTAAAAAGCGATGGTTTGTAAAAGAAAGAATTACCTCCCCTGAATGTTAAATTTCAACGAAATCTTTGACGAACCACACGGAGATGGCCGAGGTTTTGCGAATGACCACTTTTGAAACGGCGTCGCTAATTGCACAACTAACTTCGATTGCCTCCAATCAGATTTCTACCTTTCTATCCCATGTGTTAGCCGTAATAGAACAGAGGCTAATTCAGGTATGACTGAGTTGCCTCATTCTCTCCCCACAGAGGCAACTCAGTCATACCTGAATTAGCCTCTGTTCTACTACGCCGAGATCCTGGGGTTCCGGCAGATTGCCCTAGCGGCAAAAAGTTGTAACTTGAGATATCTCCCTTATCTGCAGCCAATGAAAACACCTTTTGGAGATCAACGACTTTGGGAAATCTCAACGGTCTTACAGTGACTTTCGAAAGTATCATGCCTTCTGGTTTATTTTTCATTAACAGTGTGAGAGAGAAATATTTGAAAATCAGATATGGATAGGGTTTTTCATTAAAAACATACTGTTTTATAATTGTGTAAATTGTTCTTTGTTTTATGATAAATTTTATTTTAATAATCTACCAAATAAAAACTAATGAGAAGGTAAAAAAGCAATGTTTTGTAGAAGGAAGAGTTATCTCCCCTGAATGTCGAATCACCGGGAATAGCCGGGAGTAGCCGAGCTTTTGAGAATGACCCCTTTTGAAACGGCGTCGCTGATTGCACAACTAACTTCGATTGCCTCCAATCAGATTTCTACCTTTCTATCCCGTGAAGTAGCCGTAATAGAACAGAGGCTAATTCAGGTATGACTGAGTTGCCTCTGTGGGGAGAGAATGGAGTTGCCTCTGTGGGGAGAGAATTGTGAACCTAGTAACTTTGCATTTAATCAAAACAACAACTTAAAACCAAAAAATTGTTTTTCTTACCTGAAAACCCACTGTCGGTGGAATCCTTTATTTTTCCTGACTTGCTCGTTGTGAATCTAGTCAGTTCACTAACTGTATCCAGATCTTCGTTTGATTCCGATTCCGGGATCTTCGTGAAAGAAGCTGATTTTGGAGGTTTAAGTGTTTTTCCTTTCAGGCGGATCGGTTCAATTGCTTTCTTCCCTGTTTTTCTGTTTGCCTCAGCCAAACGTTTGTGAATGTCAGGTTCTATTACAAAATAGCCGTACGGTGCAGCGCAGAGTTCAATGTTTCCATTTTCTTCATTGAATCGAAACTTCTGAAACAATATTAATAATATTTAAGAGAACAATTCAAAGAAGGCCGATTCATATTTCCTGTCGTGAAATACTCCTTTGTGCTCTATTAAGAAAATCGATATGTCTTAAAATTTGTACATATTTATATCTCTCAAACAAAACACTTTTACAGACTTCTCTTGAGCAAATCCTATAACTTTCTGTCCGTCAGTTGTTTAATATCGGTGTAATATCGAATGCTGTCTTAAATATGACTAAGTTAGAATAAAAAATATTATCCAATAACATACTACCAGTTACAATTTACTGACGGGAGTTTACATTTTTTGGGGGATTGTTAAGAAATTAATATTAAGCATATTGATAAAATTAGCCTGCCCCCAAACTCAACTTACTACACCCTTAAAGGGACCATTCGAGCGGGTTATTTTTTGTGGAAACGAAATTCAGGAGGACTTTCCTGTTTACAATTATATATGGTTTTTACATGATAATTTCACACATAACTTCAAATATATTTGTGAGGTTAGCATTTCAGTTGTTCAAGATTCAAGTGTATCGGTCAAAAAATAAAAACATCGTGAAATAAAGCCAATCATCGAAGCTACGATCGTGGAATGCATTACTACGACAAAATGCTGTCTTAACTGATAGCTTTTATAATGAATTATTTGTAAATATGCTTCTCTTCTATCAATCAAGTAATTATTTCTTTATTTTGTTAATAAATTAGCATAATACAGCACATTTGTTTTCTCGCAATGCTAACGTTTCAAAATGGCGGACGAAACGCGGTCGAGTGGTGCCTTTAAGTATTGGACACTTCATTGCTCCTCCCTCACCTTGTCATGAAAAGTAGGAATCTCGAAGTGTTTGTCATGCTCAACTCCAATATCTTCCTTAACCTGATTGTAGAAGGGTCCTCGAGCATGGAAAAGGTCAGGACATTTGATAGCAATATTCCATGGATCGGTGTCACGGATGTGCGCCAGAGCATCAAGGAATGCAACCTTCAAGTCGGTAAAATCAACGGGACCTTAAAGAGACACAGAGTATGTTGATAGGATCACATATGTCAAATTTTGAAATCGATGTTATTACATCGGGAACCACTAACTTTTACTGAAAATAACAAGTTAAGGTATCAGTACATTAGAGCGAAAATACGGCCAGCAAGTCGGGATTTTGATCGAAAACCGGACAATGTGCCTCAAGTTGCGCGAGGAAATTCGCCAAACGTAATTCTGAAACCTTGTCATAAGCTGACAGGAAGATGAATTCGATTCGATAGTGTTTATTAGGTATTGTAACTAATAGGCATATTAATTGGATGCATAATTTCGAATATTAAACGTATTTGAGATGTTTTCTTGATTTTCCCATAAAATCAAGCATTTTTGAGATATTATGCATAAATGGATATATCTGCAAGTCCAGTGATGTGATATGAACTTCAATCAGCATATTAGATATTTTGTAGCTTATCAAAACCAAATAAAATTTTAAGAAAGATACTCTGTGGATTGTAAATGACAGTAATAAAATTACACAGGTAAAAACCGAGTAGGTCTCATAGAGCGGGTGGTCATTTTAGCAGGTACATGATACGTCATTCCCATTGTCTTTCATGTTAGTTATCTGTTGAGAGAATATTTGTTACAAATTAATGATCCTATTGCTGTTAAGTTTTGTAGACAGAATGGAAATTATCTTAGCTTTTTTATATACTTACTCTACCCGTTGAATAGTTATATGTACAACTTGTGATTACAATGTTCCATGGCCGCAATGTTAAACGTTACCAGTGTTATGTATATGTACTAATAAATCAAATGTAAATGTTATCTGTTGAGATGATTTTCAGCTGCCTTCAAAATATGACAGAAAATAGACAAAAACTAAATTACTAATTATTAAACTCGCAAAAGCTAATTAGCATGAAGGTCTAAGGGAATTAGTCACTTGTACGTAAGGATGTGGCCACCCGCTGTACTTCTTAAATAGATTAATTTAAGTTAATAGCAAAAGGGGCTTTATCAAAAGAACTGCAAATGAATTCTCTGTATGGGGTCAGATAACAAAACAAATTTAGCACGTAGTCTTGTCTTGTAACTTCAGTAAAGGACACGATCTGTACATATGGATTATGGTTATCAGGTTTGTTGGAGTTGTATAACATGCACCAACCAGCAACACCGAACTTGAGTACAGACATCAACATTTCGTCAAGCTCTTGTACAGGTACTGGGGAATGTCGTGGAGAGGAGCTTGTTTTGCCAACTTCCGGTGCACCTCCTTGAACCTTGCGAAGTAATTCTGAAATAAACCCTTACAGATTAGTCAAAAACAATCTAAAAAACAATTGCCTCTTATAAAGGGACAGTAGCACGTTTAAGGGGGAATATAATGTGATGTCAGGAAAATGAAAATTAATGGTTCAGTAATAATTCAAATATATAATGTAAAGTTTAGCCATGCGATTCCCTTTTCCAACACAAACTGAATTAAAGGTGTTCACACAAAATGGCCGCCATTGGATTTTGTGTGAATCTTAAAATTTTGTCCCCTGACTATGGATCGATTTGTGTTTTGAGATTTTTAACACTTTCAAAATATTACATTTAGTATTAACGTACAATTATCAGTGAAAATTATGAAAATATAGAATTGTCAAAAAACGTGCTACTGCCCCTTTAAAGTTAATAACGAAACATATTCTCATCTAGCCGAATATTGTTTCTTTTCCTAAAATGTATATTATAACAAAAACTTCGAAATATACAAACAAATCTTATCAGATAAAACGGGGGCTACATATTTTAAATTCAACAAAATGAAACGGAAAAATACAGTCATAAATTGACATCTAGTTTTGTATTGATAATTGAATGTATATAGCTTACCCAAAGCCTGTTGTTTTTGCGAGAAGGGAAGTGACGTCAAAGGAACAACTTGATTCGAGGTTACCCCCAGGTTCAAGGTCACGCCTTCCGGTACAACCTCGGCCATACTCTTTGAAAGAACGGTGTCCAGGACAGAGTTGATCCAGTCAGTGGTCATTTCTTGACCAGGCTCAACAACTATGTCGATGACCACTGACCCTAACGTCACGGACTTTATTTGAGCCTTTTTACTCTTCAGCTTGATGTTGATTGAGTCTTTGTTAGCACTGACTTGATCAAATAATCCATTTTCAATTTCTGGATCGTTTGATGTAATATGGACCCGAAGATCTGGAGTTTTGGATTTGTTGACTAAAAACAAGAAAATAGAATGCCATAAACACGACTACCGAAGGCAGAAAGGTAGAAACCAACAGTGTGTCAATATATTGACGTACTAATATGCGAATATAAAGAGAGTATAGTTGTTACACATATCCGAGTATGGTACTGGATAATATTTTGAGTCTGAGTAAGATTACTAAATCGCTATTTAGTAAGCTTACTACATCGAATTAGCAAGCTTACTAATTAGATTTAGTAATCTTACTAATTTGGGCAGATATTTAGTAAGCTTACTAATTCGGTTCATTTAGTAAGATCACTAATTCATTTACCCCATCTGTCTATTTTACAATGCCAAATATCGACAATCATCACCAGTGACAAGACAGTCCCGAAATATGGTTTGGGAATGGTTATTTCACACATGGACAATTGACGATCTTCTGTAAGTGGTCCTGGAGTTATTTTATGAACGTCAAAACGAAACCCATATTACATGATATTTGCACTAAGATCAGAAGCAGGTGAACAAACTTATGGCATGCAGCTGTACAATTGCCGGCGCCAGTGTCACTAGGTTAGTAGGAGTTATATCCCTTTGAAAATTTTGTCAATATCGCAGTTTGTAAGTTTGTCATCAAAGGGATTTGATTTTTAAAAGTTAATTTGTATGGTATTCATGTATGTGAACATCGTTTGAGTGAATATACACTGCTGAACGAAAATAAGACAACTATCTTACTCTTCAGACGGTTCATGCTCGCAATTTCGAGAGTTCGCCCGTTTCACATTTTTCACAAGATCTTTCCTTATCCAAAACTACTATCAAAAATGGCGAATTAAATTGCCTCTTCAAGCTTTTAAGGTATTGATATCGAAAATTACAATCTTTGTTTCTTGTTCTAGTGAGCAGTCATTGATTTGCATTTCAACAACCCGGATGTGAATTAGTAAGCTTACCAAATCATCAAATAGGAAGAGAATAAGTAAGCTTATTACTTACTAGCTTAATGAATTAGTAAGCTTACTAAATCATCAAATAGGAAGAGATAAGTAAGCTTATTAGTAGCTTAATGAATTAGTAAGCTTACTAATTCATTTAGTAGGCTTATTAATTCATTTAGTTAGCTTACTAAATGAATTAGTAGGCTTACTAAATCTTTCGATTTAGTAAGCTTACTAAATAGCTATTATAATCCCGTTTGGCACCCCACAGATAAAACCTACATGTGTCAGACATTGTAATCAGTTTCATACCAACCCGTGCCAAAAGTATTCGTCATTTGATAGTATCTCTATAGACATCCATGTTAATTTCATTAATTTAGTTTCATCGTATACTATTCATGTTATGCTCATATGTTTCGAATCATCTCAGCTTCAACAACATAATTTCATAATTTGATTGACATATGTACATATGTTGTTAAACGTAATAACGTTATTGGAACGTTTTCCATTCATGTACATAATTAGGTAAACGTGATGACAATATGACATTATTAATCCCAAACTGATTCATTTAAAATTACGTACTTCAAGCTGAGATTTTTAAGAAAGATACTCTGTGTCACTTTAAGAAAAGTTCCAACCAGGATTCACCTGATAAAAATCATGTATGCATCACCAAATTAAAATGGGGGTCTATGGGGAAAAAACTAAAATGACGAATACTTTTAGCACGGGTCAAACGAATGAACAACAAAACGCAAAATTCCATAATGAAGTAGCCTACCTATTGTGATATCCATTGTGTTATTTTCTCCAAGTTGTGTTAAATTCACAACCTTATCAGTTGATATTGTTGCTTCCATAGTGTGGTGGTTACCCACCATAACCGCATCCACAGTTTGGGGATCTACCGTGACGTCACCATCTGCTACTCTGTGTTTGACATAAAAGTGAACCAATGCTAACTGGTCATCATTTCTTAAAGGAGCAGTAGCACGTTTTTTGACAATTATATATTTTCAAAATTTTCACTGATAATTGTACGTTAATGCTAAATGTATTATTTTAAAAGTGTCAAAAATCTCGTGACACAAGCCAATCATCCATAGTCAGAGGACAAAGTATGAAGATTCACATAAAATCCATTGGCGGCCATTTTGTGTAAACACCTTTAATTCATTTTGTGTTATGAAAATGAATCGCATAGCTAAAATTTACATTATATATTTGAAATATTACTGCTCCAATTAGTGTCAATACATTGTCTTTCACTTGGAACCGTTAATTTTCATTTTCCTGACATCACCTTATATTCCCCCTAAAAACGTGCAACTGCCGCTTTAAAAGCTTATCTCTCTGGTTTACAATGAATCGTGTTAAAACATCAACTGCTATTGCTAAGAATGAAATATGATATATGAACGTCAAATTATATTCTTAATTGAATATATATTTGTGACAAAGACGTTTAAAAGGCAGAATTATTGGCAATACCCTTGATTCTTTCAAATAGTATATTCATCATCAGAGAAGTCACAATTCTCAAACGAAATCTTTGGATATATACTAAAAATATTCCCTTCTGAATTTAAAGCTGCGTATCTTAAGTTTTTTAACTTACCTGCGTGTTTAGTGCAAATACCATGTAATTTGGAATTTCTTTGGGGCATCCTAGCAATGCAAAAACGAAACGGATAATGTTGAAATTTGAGTACATAAGTTAACATCCGGTTTGCGTTAACATATTCGTATGTCATACCATAAAGATAACCGTAACTAAATTGGCAGGTCATTGAAATGACCAGGGGTCAAAATTTTAAAAACACCATTTTTTTTTTGCTACAAAATCCTTCATTACATTTGAGATCAATAGCTTTAGACCTAAGTCATATTTGTTCCTTTGCATTAATGCAATGTAATTGTACTGATTTCTTTCTTACAATGTTTATATGGAATATTTGAATCGATTATTTAAGAAAATCTGAATTTCACAAATATGACCCCATCTGTCTATCTAATCATGCCAAATATCTAAATTCAGTACCAGTAACAAGACGATCCCGAAATATGGTTTGGGAATGATTATTTAAGTTAACTTATGGATAATTGGTTGTCCCTTGTAGACGCTCCTGGAGTTATTTTATAGACGTCAAAATGAAACCCAATTTACATGATATTTGCACTAAGACACACAAGCAAGTGAACAAACTTAAGATACGCAGCTGTATATGTAAAAGATTAAATTTTCAAATCTTCAGTGATAACGGCAATTTTTTTACAGTTAACTATTTGTGTGATCCTTCTTAAAACTTATCACATATATTCTTATACAAAAGTTATGGATATATTACTCATTTGCATCTTCATCATCATTTTCTTCTTCAGTATCATCATCGTCGTCATCATCATCATCATCATCATCACTTTCTGAGGAGGTACTTTCAACTTGACCCTGGCTTTCTTCATCAGGTTCTTTTGTTGTCGCTACAAGAACTCCTATAAAGTCAAATAAATTCAGTCTTTCCGAAGTTATCATTTATCCACAATGAGGCATTCTCTCCCCACAGAGGCAACTCAGTCATACCTGAATTAGCCTCTGTTCTATTACGGCTAATACACGGGACAGAAAGGTAGAAATCTGATTGGAGGCAATCGAAGTTAGTTGTGCAATCAGCGACGCCGTTTCAAAAGTGGTCATTCGCAAAACCTCGTCCATCTCCGTGTGGTTCGTCAAAGCTTTCGTTGAAATTTCACATCCAGGGGAGGTAATTCTTCCTATTACAAACCATCGCTTTTTGCCTTCTTATTAGTTATTTTGTGGTTGATTAGTACAATAAAATCTATCATAAAACAAATTATAATTTACACAATTATAAAACAGTTTCTATCTAATGAAAAACCCTATCCAAATCAGATTTTCAAATAGTTTCCCTCCGACACTGTTAATGAAAATTAAACAAAAAGACATAATATTTTTTCTTTGTCACTATACGACCGTCAAGAACTCCCCAAGTCATGGATATCCAAAGGATGGTTTAACTGGCTGCAAATAAAGGAGATATTTTAAGTTAACTTTTTGCCGCTAGGGCATTCTGCCGGAACCCTAGGATCTAGGCCATTCGAAACTTCGAGAGCCACGCGCGTGGCGACTCCATTCGAAACTACGAGAGCCACGCGCGTGGCGACTCGTACCCCACTGGGAGGTTGACATATTGAACTTGTTTCCTGCTGAGCGCAAGCGCGCTTCGCTCTTGATACTGGTTGAACTACTTTCAAGGGAAGTTACTCTGTCTTAATAAATAGCGTCTGTGATAACGCCTCAGAAACAACCCAATAGACTATGTTTAAGTTTTAGCTTATACATATTATCGAATTATGAAAAGTTATAATCATTAAAATGTCGACACAATAGGTGAACTAATAGGGATATAAAACATGAAAAAATGTTCTTTGTTGATTGATAATCGAACTTTTCCAAAATACATATGCAAATTAGACAGACTCATGTAACCTACGAAGACTAAAGTATTATATTACAATTCGATGTCATTTTGATATTGTAGAAACATTATGCAAATGACTCCAACTTGCACAAAACTATTCTAATAGTTTTTAAGTCTTTCACAATATTTAAAATACTAAAAAATTAAAGAGCCATTAAAATGATTAAATTCCACATTTGTTATTACTGACGATGTCCACTTTTTAACGTAACCATGACTGTTTAGTAACCAGAAGTGGGCTCCAAGACATTTTACGGACCGTAACGAGTCTGCAAACGCGCACACATTTTCAGATAGCATTTACTCAATACTTCGGTCGAGTTGGTAGAATTTTGTGTTCTTTTTTCCGTTAAGTGTGTTAAGGAATTATTCTAAGTATCTTTATCATAATTATTAATCCAAAGGTTTCCAAATGGAAATTCACCGTGCGGTCCCTACTTTTGGAGCAACCAAGGCAGAAGCTGGAATATTATGCTTTTTCCAAAGCCAGTTGGTAGTACTCCTATGCAATCTTGATTGTTATAGGCATATTTCAGAATTTCAATCTGCTTTTCTTTCAATTTACAAGTGACAAGTGTTTAGCGTAGTCCAAGAATTCATTTATTTGATGTATGATCGCAGAACTATTTTCTGTCAAATTGAAGTGAACGCAAAGTAGACCGAGCTCGCTGATTGGCTATACCCGGATTCTGGGTATGGCGGCCTCCCAGTGGAGTCCGAGCACTTGTGAGTGTAACGGAGAGGGCCGAGGTGTTCCGAATGGGATCTAGGTGTAATAGAACAGAGGCTAATTCAGGTATGACTGAGCTGCCTCTGTGGGGAGAGAATGACAATGGGGATGAATTATTCGTTTCGGTTTTGAATGCAATAAATTTCTCTCTGTAAGTGATTTCTTGTTACTCTTTTGTTTTATCAATATTTCTTCTGGTCGGAGCAATGAATATGAAACATTAATCATAGTGAAGTTATTCTCACTAATTGTTACTGGAAGAAGTAAATTTCAATATAAAAGTATAGTTTTATGAAATAAAATGGTTTGTCATCATCATTGTTAAACAGGCCCATAAATTAAGGCAACATGAATACCTTAAATTCGTTTCATAAAAATCCTTACCTTTGAATTCGTGTCTGCATTGTGTCGGGAGTTGGTAGAAAACGGCATTAAACTTTTCTATGTTTTCTGCACATTGGTTCACCACCCAAAATTTGGCCTTCTCTTTTGCGACATCTGAAAAAATAAAGTGTGACTTGTGGCATGTCTTCAATGAATGACGTCATGGAATGACGTGTACATCTCAGCAAATACACGAAACTCATTTAATTCTCCTCTTACACACATGAAGACAAGTTTCATAAAGTTTCATAAACTTTCATAAACTTTTCATAAACTGGTAAACAAGTCCACAGGATCAGGGTTTACAATCATTGTAATTCCTCCTCTTACCGTCTTTGTTGATCCTCGGCTTTATAGGACGATTTCATTTGAAAGGGGGGTTTCAAAATCGGATGATATAGCTAGTTCACTAAGTTGGTTTTAGTCTGGAACCGGCAAGTTAAATATATATTCAGTGGGCTTAAAATAGTTTTAAAAACATTAATAATATATATTCAAAATTAACACGTCCTCATATTTTTTAATTTCCCTTTAGTTTTTCAACAATGAATGCATGCATAACCCATTTTATTACAACCCATGTGAACACTTCCCCCTAGATACCTTTACTTCTATTAATGAAAACTGATTGTTAAATGAAAGTATTTGTCAGCAAAAAATCAATTCGTCTAAATCTAAAAGGTTTTTTATGATTTTTGTAATGTGCAAAAACACTTTAACTAAAAACAAAGGTATACATTTTTGCAAAACATTTTATCGGAAAGGATTAGAATTTCTTATTTTTATTTCAAATTTCCATAAATACTTACAAAGAAAATATTTGTTGACTGATTTGCGGAGTAACCCCTTCTTGGTCATCAGGTTATCATGCATTTGGACATCGACAATGAGAAAGACACTCATTAAGCTTGTGACTGGTGTTTTCTCTTCTGTGAATGCGCTCTTGTCTGAAATAAGAGTTTGATTTCTAATATATAGTCATACATATATCAGTTAGGTACAGAAACTAAAAATACTAAACTTAAAAAATTCATCAAATATATTGATGTATCATTTCGGCATTTTAAAGACGTCAGATGTCTTAGAAAACATTTGTAAAAATATTCATTAAGATAAAGATAACTGCTTGCTTAAACATTAGGAAGTAAAGTTTAAGTTATGCACGTTATAGGTGCTCGTCTCATGAACTGTTCATCGAGAAAGGACGATATCTTAATGAACGTAAGGAATACAGATTATGACAGATATGCCATCAATGGCATCAAAATGACATTGAAGACCAATACATTTCTTAACTTGAATGTCATATAAAGTTTCATCCGAAAAAATATATTTAAAACATTTTCATATCATATAAAGTTTAAATTATAAAGAAAACCTCTTCATGTAAATGTTACGCATTTGTATATTGATTCCACATTGTTTCATGAATATCATGATTATGTAGAAACAAATATTTATGTAATGTACAGTAATCCTGAGGTTTTCGATATGTGAAAACATAGGCACGTTTAGTGAATTTAACATAATATTTGTCTTCCTTATTCATGATCATTGGTGTTAGTTAAAATAATTAACAATTCATCAACATCAAATTTCACTTTTTGAAAAACAAAGTTTTCTTTGAACGATGATTTCACTTTTGTTCTTATCTGTTTGAGAATACGACATCAAACCAAGAATATTTGTATTTGGAAATCTTACATATATTAAATTCAACTTAAATGTCATCCTGTCTCAGGATACGAACGTTACGCTAACTCCACTAATCTGTACCCTGGGCTCAGAAGCTAGATTCGCTCGCGCGGTCCGACTTGGGACAAAACCAATCAAATCATTTTCTCGTTGAAATTTTATCGAGAAGGTGGCGAGAAAATGATTTGATTGCCTATATCCGAAGTCGGGCCGCGCGAGCGAATCTAGCTTCTGAGCCCAGGGTATAGATTATTGGAATTAACGTAACGTTCGTACCCTGAGACAGGATGTTTAATGTGTACTTTCTTTCACCTGTCAGTTTATTTTATATATGATTCTTTTCTGTGGATATAAACTCACCTGTACATACATGCACTTTGCATCCGGAGTTGAGAAGGAAATCCTTGCAAATGTCTTCGTTTGAGCAGAGAATTACTGTAGTAGAGTTAAATCATATAAAAATGTATTTCAAAATGTTCAATGAAATAAATAATGTATAAACTCCATTTAATCATTATTTTCGAATAAAATAAAACTTCTTTATTCGAGCATAGACATACTATGATGAAGTTGCAATATCACATAGAATATTTGAATTGAATGCATAAAAACATATAATTCTTAATTATTAATTCGAATAAAATTCTTATCACTTTTTTATTAGAGCATAAAATAGCTGTACTGGAGTTCAATGATATGTACATAAACATGAAAAAGTTACTTAATTCATTGCCCATATGGTTGAAAATAAGTGGTGACATATTTTCAATATGAGCACTAATAGAGCTAAAACTAAGATAATTGTGTTCAAAAATGGAGGTAAACTTGCTGCAAACGAAAAGTGGTATTATAAAGGCGAGACTATTGAAACAACCACATCATATAAATATCTAGGAGTTTATTTCACAAACCACCTTTCATGGTCTTTGCATGCCAGGAACGCATCGACGCAAGCAAAGAAAATATTAATAGGAATAATGAGATATATACATATTTTGGGTGATTTGCTTTCTTTAGGATATTTGATGCTAAGATTAGTCCAATACTCCTTTACGGTGCCGAGGTTTGGGGGCTTGATGCATTTGATATCATAGAAAAAGAACATTTATTTGCAATGAAAAAATTCCTGGGTGTGAAATCTACTTCTTCTAACATAATGATCTACGGTGATTGTGGAAGATTTCCATTATATGTGGACTCAAAGGTAAAAGTTATAAAATACCGGTTGAAAATATTAGAAATGCCATCTCATAGATTACCCAAAAAATGTTATAATATGATGATGTTGTATGACAAAAATGGAAAAAATAATTGGGTCACAGATGTTAAAGATTTGTTGTGTTCGACCGGTTTTGGTAATGTATGGTTTGATCAATGTATACACTCCCACACACAGTTTCTCATATCCTTTAAACAAAGGTTGCAAGATATTCATCAACAGTATATTTATGAAATAAATGTTTCTATTACAGAATGTTCAAACAGTCTATATGCAAGGAAATCTATTTATCTACTTTGAATGTTAGGAAATTCAGAATTTCACTTACAAGATTTCGCTTCTCATCACATGAATTGTTAATTGAAACTGGTAGATATGTTGGCTTAGAAAGAGAACATAGATTATGTAAAATGTGTAATTTAAATGTAATTGAAGATGAGTACCATTTTCTTTGTGTCTGTCCATCAACCTTGATTTAAGATATAAGTATATTAGAAAATATTACTTTACGAATCATAATATTTATAAATTCATATCTTTAATCAGCTGCTCTAGCAAAAGGCATGTTGAAAATCTGTCAATGCTCCTGAACCATGCCTTTATTCTCAGAAAAAATACACTCTCTTTTGCCTAAATTTTCTTGTATATACATGTATGTACTATAGGCCTGTGGCCTCCTTAAGTGCAAAATAAAGATTGATAAATTGATAGTGCAGATATCACGTTTGCCTAGCAACGATTGTTGTAACGAAACTCGTGCAAATGTGTGTATAACCCTCGCTCGCGCTCGGGTAAAAATTCACACTCGTTTCGTAAAAGTCATATGACACACTTCCTCGGGTAATAATCTCTATATATCAACTTCTTGTGTACAATATGAAAGACAGCATAGGTAACTACTTTTGTACACTAAATCTAAAACTCGCACCTCGAGATTTTTGTACTAAAAACAATGCAATGTTGGACTATCTTTTCTGTGACCAATCGTAAATGAGTATATGATGAAAATAATCAAACTTATTAGAATGTTTTATTATTTGTTTTTCTTAACAAATGTCTATATTAACCTACATCATAGTCTACAGTATTCACTCAAAACAACTATGAAGCGTGGGACTACTAAACCTTACTGTGACCCCCGCAAATGAGTATTTAATGCAACGGACCAAACTTATATAATTCTTAATACCAGTTGTCAATTCAATTTTTCTAAAAATATCTACATTTACCTATATTACAGTCTGCAGTCTTCAAGCCGTTGTGGGGCAGTTCGGCAGCCTGTTGGGTATTTCAAAAATGAACAGCAATTACAACTGCATTTGAATTCAACATAAAAATTACATGAAAATATAAATGTTAAGATTTCTCAACACAATTTGGCACTTTGTACTCAATGATTCTAGAACGTCCCTACTTCTGAATATTACCTTGTTTGATTTATTATAGTTTATTTCATAGGATAATTAAGAGATAAACATACTGTGATTGGAAATCAGCGGCATATCACGGAATTATTATAGCTTTAAATTTAATTCAAAGTCGAACGCGTAGCCAATCAGAAACGAGTATTTTGCACATATTTAAAAAAATATATATATAAGTTGCTTTTGATTAAAACACTAAAAAGTGAAATTTAACTTTGAAAAACACACCTGTCCTTTGAAATTTTCCTGTTCTTGACTGTGATCTGGACGAATATCATTTGAAGCTTCGTGTAGGGAGGCCATCTATGAAACAACTAAATTATTAAATTTAAATATGTATATAATATTAACTTGAAACACGGAAATGTCACAAAAAAAACTTTTAAAACCCTCAAATGTAACAAATTGTTAGACATGTTAGTGTATAAACAGGTAGAAAGACCGATAAAAAATGTCAAAATTTAAATCTTTTTGGATTTCGGGATAATATTTCGCTTAATCCGATTGGGGGTCTGAACATCACCTCTTTATGAATTTAGGCAAAATCATTAAATAATATTTATGATATTATTTTCGTTATTCAACTAGTTACTAAATTATATTGAGCAAAAAAAGTCTACAAATAAATAGTATGATAAAATATTACCTTTACGTCGCTCATGATATTACACACAGAGACGTGACGCATTACCCGCTCAAATGCTTTAATTTCCATGGATCTGATTTAAATTTCTAGCCATTCAGCATAACCTGAAATTATGAACGTAAATAAGGTCGTAAAAATCATTAAATCATAAAAACAAACTTTTTTTTGAAATGACATAATTGTAATATACTAAAATAAACGATGAAGAAGGAACATACTATTAAACTCAAGGATTTGATAAAAAAAATGTATAGAAACCCTAATTGTTCATCAGATTCAAACATGAACATTCTGAATTCTGTTCACACCTTTATTAATGAATCAAAAAGATTCTCTTCATAGATTTCACATACCATCATTTGGTCTGGCAGAATCATCATCAGTGTGAATATATATCTTGAATTCTAATATTATTCAGACCATGATATTTATATTTATGTAATATACTATTTTAAGTTTAAACAATTTAAGAAAATGTACTTTATGTATACTGGAGAGGGATTTATATAAGCACTACTGCTTGTTTCAGTCGTATGTACCTTCCTTACGAAATAAATATGTTTAAACCAATGAACATACTTTGATTTAGTTCGAAATGTTAATAACCTGAAGTCAGTATAAAACTATTCGTATTGCATCTTCTTATATCGACTCTGCGGCTCATTATACCAAACACGTCTAAGATGATAAACAAGATAATGTTTACAATAGATAACAACCGCAACATGACATGAATAAGAAAACGGTATGCATTAACACGAATGTATACATGCCACTCAGGAAACTTGACGAATATCCGATGTATCCGGTTTTCGAGCACAAAGTTTTGCAAATCTAATTCTACGTATTAATTCAGGCCAGTCTAAGTAAACCTAGCCTCAATAATACAAGCTATACTCCCATACTGACAGCGAGTATTATTGAGGCTAGGTTTACTTAGACTGTAATTCAGCCATTTCACTTCGATACGATAGCGCAATTAACGTATTTACGCATCTATGATTTAAGCATGCCTTTATACATTAATCCAATCGAATATTTTACATATCTTGTGACATAGTTTCTTTTGATTTCAAGAAAGCTCATTCATTAAACCAGCGTATATATTGAAACTTATCAAAGTTTTAATTTTACAGGCGCCATGAGAAAGTTCTAAATAACATCAGCTCTATGGTCACCGTGTGTACCTCGAAAACAGATATTCGTGCACAGAAACCGAATCTCTACTGATAATTACCCATCTAATATATAAATTCAATTTTGTTGCTTAATCGGTACACACATTGTATACACCTGTAAATTAGTGAATAGCTCTAGTTAAATTACACTTGTGACGTCATCCTATTGTTCTCTCGCTCCATTATTTTTCAGTAATGGAGCGTTGTATTTTACATCAAGGTTTTCACTTCGAATTTCATTTTTCAAAATATTTTAAGTTATGTTTTTGACAAAGCTTTAAGTTGAGTGTAATTTAAGTCGGTTGATATCCTCGTAACTCCCAATTCCTAATAATTATTTTTTAGGAATGGAGAGTTACTCGGACATTAACCTATACATATTGTATGTATATATAATTCAAAATCCCCTGAAAATTATGTACAGTGTATCATGCATTGTTGACAGAAAATTCCATAAGGTATTGATAAAATTTAGATGTACATTACTTAGACTAAGCTATAATGAAGGTAGATGGAAAAGAGTTATGGTAACATAAACAGAAAGTATCCGTCAATTTTGTAACCAAGGAGAAGATGAATACCACTTTCGATGTGTATTTAATGTTTAAGATAAGATAAGATAAGATAACACTTTATTACCCAAAAGGGAATACTTCTTGAATCAAATAGAGCTCATGGCATGAAATACATATGGACATTTATATAATAAGTTAAATATTAATAAAAAGTCTATTTACATAAAATACACACACACACATTCACATAAATACACGTAATTTGAGGCCTTCAGGGATATAATAAGGAGCACAGTCAATGTTTATCTGACATTTTGTTGAGAAGTGATGATGAGTTTATGATGCTATTACATTGAAAATATTTAATTGTTCGATTTTTTGGGATTTTTTAAATGAAATCTACTAATAATACAAAACTGTTGAGAAACTTGTGTATATATCCACACTATTAAACAAGATTGAAACGTTTGTTAATTTCGTAGTAAACATCAGGTTTGGAAAAATTATCATACATGCTACCGTTGTACATATATAATGTCTGTTAGCTCATATACACATAATTGAGTATACTTTGTATACGGGCCTGTGATCTATAGATAAATAAGAGACTTGACTTGACTTGATTTTAAACGTTTGATTCAACCATAAAGCTGTTCTTTATCAAATATTTCTGCTTTTCCATTGTGTAAGTAAATTCATAAAGCTAATAGTAATACAAGCCAACACTAAGGATTAGTGCTTTGTTGACATTCACGTCGTCTGTAGTTGCCTCCCTTGCAATGATCAAATCTATTACCATGGGTCAAATCTTTTTAAAATAATTGTACTGCCATAGAGGCTAGAAAAATAATGAAGGTAACATTATCGAGGAAGATAATATTATGAATGATATCGATAAACATCAGATCTGTGAGATTTATCGAGTTATAACGACTGAAAAATATGACCCGCCACTATCACTTCCGCATTCCGGTGAAGCATTTCGAACAGTTGTTGCACTCAATCTATATTTGATATTTCACAGCTTTCTAACACGAGTTTTTAATTGAATAAAGGGTCTCATATTATCACTGATAAGCACAAAAAATCAATATTACTCCATAACTGAAGAAAGAAATAAACAGATAAAGAAGGAAATGTTGTTATGAATTGTACTTTCTGTTTCGATTCATGTAAGTCATAAGCTAAAGTAAAAATTCATAGTTGTAGTATATATATTTGAAAATAATATCATAATCTACGTTTAAAAGATACTATTGTTACCTCATGATTTATTGATTCACTCGACTATAAACAGTAATATACATACATTTTATGATATAATTACACTCACACAAACAACAACATTTGGATTAATTAATCCCTACCTATATTTCCCTCGCTTTACCAGTGTATAAGCCGAGTAGGAGTGTGTGTATGAACTCCATACGTGTATACATCTTAGTAAAACGTTGAGAACTTGAAAGGTTCGGCCACATTGTCAAGTTTCATTCAGCGCCTCTCAACCAATCAAATTAGCCATAGCAATTTAGCCCGGTAACATTTGACTTTTGAGTCGATTACTCGCGACAATCTAACTGAATCATCAGTCTAAGTAAACCTAGCCTCAATATTATCCGTTTCACTCCGTATAGAATAATATCGAGGCTAGGTTTACATAGACTGACTGAAACATATTTATCGTGTAAAAGGGGCAGTAGCACGTTTTAAGGGGAATATAAGGTGATGTCAGGAAAATGAAAATAAATGGTTCCAATTGAAAGTCAATGTATTTGAACTTATTGAAGCTGTAATCATTCAAATATATAACGTAAAGTTTAGCCATGCGATTCCTTTTTGTTACACAAAATGAATTAAAGGTGTTCAAAAAAAATGGCCGCCAATGGATGTGAATCCTCATACTTTGTCCTCTGACTATGGGTGATTGGCTTGTGTAATGCGATTGTTGACACTGTCAATATAATACATGTACATGTAGCATTAATTCACAATTATAAGTGAAATATGTATAATATATATATATAATTATCAAAAAAACGTGCTACTGCCCCTTTAATGAATTTGTGTGTAGATTTCCTAGTCCGTCATATCAAGCTAAAAGTGTTAAAAGTTTAAAGCTATCTTTCCTTAATCACTTGGTACTTTGAACAATTTAAAATTAATTTTGTTTTAATAATTTCAAATTTCCTGTAGAAACAGGTAGGCATAATAATGAAAAGTATTTATCGCCATAACAAGAAGATGAAGATCAGTTATGAATTGCTTTGTCAGTGCAACAATGATGCAAGAAATTTATTTTATCATGATAAGCTAAGGAATTAATTTCTATGTCTTATGCAAATAGCTTGCAAATATTTGTTGGTGTAAATTATTGAATTCATCATGGTTTATGTAATTTAGCCAAAGTTTTAATAAACATAAAGATCTTCTTCGTTTTCTATCATTGAAATATCTATATAAATGTCATTCTCTCCCCCACAGAGGCCGCATGATACAACTGAGCTGCCTCTGTGGGGAGAGAATGGTTTGGACGATGTGTACGTTTTCTTAAAGGGGCAGTAGCACGTTTTTTGAAAATTTTATATTATCAAATTTTCATTGATAAACGTACGTTAATGGTACTTACTATTTTGTGTCAAACATCTCATTAAAGTAACCAATCATCCATAGTCAGAGAACAAATTATAAAGATTCACATAAAATCCATTTTAATGTGAAAACCTTTATTCATTTTATGTAAGAAAAAGGAATCGCATGTCTGAACTTTACATTATATATTTGATTTATTACTGCATTAAGTGTTTTTAATACATTGTCTTTCAATTGGAACCATTTATTTTCGTTTTCCTGACATCACTTTATACTCTCCCTAAAACGTGTTACTGGCCTTTTAAGAGTTTATGTCAGTTTCTGAACACCATTTTCAAGACTTTTGCCACGAAAATAGTTCTAATTGCGTCCGGATTTAGTTTATCTAGAAGAATAGATACTACTCTTTTGTACAATTAAATAATCGAAAACTGGTAATATAAATGATGTAAAAATGGTCTGAACGGTTTTCATTTGGCTCACTTTTTTAATAATACTATCAATATGGTAATGCCGCATGCAGTTTTGCTGTAGAAATATTTCTTGATGTTTATGCGATGAAACTTCATTGATATGTGCATTACTCATAAAACTTGTTTTATAAACTATTCCCGAAGCATACAGAATTGACCGAGTCTTTGCGAATATTCACTTTTGAAATGGCGTCGCTGATTGCACAACTAACTTCGATTGCCTCCAATCAGGCTTCTACCTTCCTATCCCATGTATTAGGATAATAAGAACAGAGGCTTGTTCAAGTATGACTGGGCCGTCTCGGTTGGGAGAGAATGCTGTGGAAGGCATGAATATTTGTTGCTGAAACATAAGGTATATTTTACGAATGCTTCATCCAAATTTGTGTGCTTGTTCCATTCACTGACGTGCAAAAAATGCAAACAACAGTTGGTTTGAATTTGTTCAACATTTAAATGCATGCAATACATTTGATTATGGTGATAAGTTGGAGTTAGAAGTTTGTTTTATGTAGGCAAGGAGTAGGACATAAAATTGTCACCGACGATTCCTAAAAGTTTATACATGTAAATATGTGAAGATTGAATAGCATTTATTATTGATTTTCATATATAAACATTTTATCAATACTGTAAATAAAAAGTTGCCAGAGGTATCGCCACTTCCCTTGAAGTTACATAAAGTATACTTATATTTCATGAAATTTCATTTTTGATTAAGTCATTTAAATTTGGTTACATCTTTCTTTGAAGGGAGGGGTTGGTTCCATACATGTATATAATATTAGTTAATTAAACATCAAATGTGGCTCCTTGACGGCCTGACGTGTGATTCAACAGTAAGTTTCAGTCTCATTAAAACTAGTCTCAATAATCCTCGCTAAACTCCCGATATTGAGTCTAGCAATATGTAGTAACGACTCGGGTCAGCCGCCTTACCGAATTGACCAATCAAGGCTCGGCTTACGAAGCCACAAGTCTGCCTTCGCCCATATATAACATTAGAGGGTCATAGGTCGCCGAAAGGTAGGCTGGCGCCACCTCTTACTGTCATTCGGAACACCTCGGCCCTCTCCGTTACACTCACAAGTGCTCGGACCCCACTGGGAGCCCGCCATACCCAGAATCCGGGTATAGCCAATCAGCGAGCTTCGTCTACTTTGCGTTCACTTCACTTTGACAGAAAATTGTTCTGCGATCATTCAACAAATAAATGATTCTTTTATGGTATTTAAGCAAGTTTTAAAAACCCTTCCCTTCATTTTGGCATCTAACAGATATTTATTTCTTGACATGATGAAAATTTACATATATCACATTTAATAAAATCACTTTCGCGTAGGAATTTTTGTAAACAAAACAGAAAGGCCTCGGATTTCGCTCACGAAATGGATAATTCTATTTTTTCCCGTTCGTTGGCCTATGCTAAGCAAATACTTGGTGTCACTTATCAATTGAAAGAAAAGCAGATTGAAATTCTGAAATATGCCTATAACACATACCTTCCTTCCACTTAGGGTAATAAGTTTAGTTTCACTGCTGGAACTAGGGACCGCACGGTGAATTTCTATTTCAGAAACCTTTGAATTAATAATTGTGATAAAGGTATTTATAATAAGTCCTTAACAAACTTAACGAAAAAAGGACATAATATTCTACTAATTGGACCCATTTATTGAGTAAATGCTATCTGAAAATGTGTAGACGTTTGCAGACTCATTACGATCCGTAAAATGGCTTCGAACCCACTTCCGGTTTCTAAACAGTCATGGTAACGTAAAATAGGGACATCGTCAGTAATATCAAATGTGGGAATTAATCATTTTAAGGGCTCTTAAACTGATTTGGACATTATACAAGGTGAAAGACTTAGGATCTTTTAAAATACTTTTGCGCAAGTTGGAATAATTTACATAATATTTCTACAATATAAAAATGATATCGGATTATACTATTTTACTTTAGCCTCAGTAGGTTACATGAGTCTGTCTAATTTGCAATATGTATTTTGGGAAAGTTCGATTAAAAATCAACAAACACATTTTTTTTCATGTTTGATGTCCTTATTGGTTCCCCTGTTGTGTCGACATTTTAATGATTATAACTTTTCATCATTCGTGCGGTCCCTACTAGAACAACATAAATATATTCTGTAGCGTTGTCACAGACGCCATTTATATTAAGACAGAGTGACTTCCCTTGAAAATAGTTCCACTAGTATCACGAGCGAAACGCGCTTGCGCTCAGCAGGAAACAAGTTCAATATGTCAACCTCCCAGTGGGGTACGAGTCGCCACGCGTGGCTCTCGTAGTTTCGAATGCTCTTACTGTATCTCGCTAGACCAAATATCGGGAGTGTAGCGAGTATTTTTAAGGCTATGATTACTTAGACTGCAGTAAGTTTTTACCCCTTGTTCAGTCAATAGTACAAATAATCGTGACATGTTTTCAGTAAAATTGGTGATATGACAACAAGTAATTAAAATACTGCAGTTGTTTGAAATTTGTTTCTCTATTGTTTAAATGTTGCCTAGTAACGCTCATTTTCAAACGTGAATAGAAAGGTACAGAAACTTTTCGAAGAGATTTGAGATATATGTATATGTTCAATTTACCCTGATGAATATGTCATGACCGATGAAAATTCTACGAAAAACTCCTAAACGTCTGTTTGGAAACATCGCCATGTTAAAAGATGCTAAGCCGCCATGTTGGATTTGCCCCATGGGCGCAGCCATTAACTTGACGCCTAAGTGTCTGTAGCCAGTCGGAGCGCAGCGTAATACACTTATGGAACCAGATTGTCATAATTCAAGAATGAAGAAAATGTTGTATTTCCTATGTACATAAATTGTACAACCTAAAAGTAACAATCAGCGGTAAAGTCGCCGATAATTAACTGTCCACAGAATTGCTGCAGGAATAAGCATTGGTAAATATGCAACTAAAATATTATAAACAGTTTATCAAGTACATTTGTTTTTTTAAATTATCGATAAAACGAAAATATCATATTTTGGCTTAACTTATCTTCGGACGATTTTCATTTTTTCACTGATAATTGTACAAAAATGCTAAATGTATCATTTTAATAGTGTCAAAAATCTCATTGAACAAACCAATCATCCATAGTCAGAGGACATAAAGATTCACATACAGTCTATTGGCAGCCATTTTTGTGTGAACACCTTTAATTCATTTTGTGTAAAAAGGAATCATATGGCTGAACTTTACATTATATATTTTATTCATTATACTGCTTCATTCAGTTTAAATACACTGTATTTCAATTAAACCATTTATTTTGATTTTCTTGACATCACCTTATATAACCCTTCAAAACGTACTACTGCCCATTTAAAAGAAATAATCAAGAAAAATGACCGTGAACTTACTATATGTCAAAGACAATTCCCAGGGGTATGTTAACGAATCAAAATAAGAAATATTATCTCAGACACTTATTTCTGATTTAAAAATCGGATTAAAGGGTGAAAATAACTAATATCTACCATAATTACTAATAACTACTAATCATTACCAACCTTTCAATTTTACTTTTAATGTAAGCAAGCAAATTTGTGAAACCAACCACCTTCCAAAGCAGAATAAAATACGTTTTAAAGGTATGATTAGGCACATTGATACACCAGTTCTTTGTTAACAACGTGACAACTGAATCCAATAAAAGATATCATCACTGGTCATCAAAGGTTGTTGAACCCTGCTTTCATTCAGGACTCTTGTCCCGATGAACGATACTTGGACGATACTGGTAGCTTTTAGTGCAGATAACTCCGCCTTTGTTGATCTGAACCTTACACCTACAGGTATGTACCCAATTAATTGGTGGGAAGTTTCCTTTCCTCATCTATACTCAACAACAAAATGTTCAAAATATTCAATATTTATAAATCCTATTGATTATTATATGAACTAGCACATATAAGTTTTTGAAAATTTACAAAAGTTTTTGTATATAATAATATTCAAAAGTCACTAAGGTGAATAGAAACCGGCTGCTCCTTAACTTTTTAGTATATATTGCTGCTAGATGAGCACCCTCTGTGTGAGGATATCAATGCTATCACCTGACTTCTCCTCGACCTGATAGACAGAAAGTTTATTTCTCTAAAAGGGCAACAATCCATTATATACTACAAGACTGTTTAGTCTTATATTATATTCAAATATCGTAACGACCAAAGTCTCCATTCTTCATATCTGAAAATAAACGCAGTAAGGAATGCTTGAAAGTTTCATTCGACCCCAATAATGAATCACTGTCCTCGATACAAAGGGGGTTCAGTTAAGTTTCATGATGCAAAGGGGGTTCAGTTAAGTTTCATGATGCACATGTTGATCAAGATCCATTAATTACAAACTCAAAGCACTTGGGTAATAATTGAGGCTTGAGCAAGCATAAACCAGTTTCGCAATGCTCGCCAATACTTCAATTCTATAGCATCATTTGCTGTTGAGTCTAAACATTTGTCGCGCAGTATATACATCAGATTCATGTGCATCGTTACATTTCTTGGCATAGTGGGCAGCAAAGAGAGCTGCTTGATCATTACTCTCAGTTATTATTTCGCCTTCATGTTCTATGGCTGCTTGTTGTCTGTTGTTGGAGCCATTAATAGCCTTAATTTTCTTCCAGACCACATTGGACGGTGTGTTCCGGTTGAGAGATGATACAAATTCTCTGAAACCAGCTCGTTTTGTTTGTACAATTATTTTGGTGACTTTGGCTTGCTGTCTCTTGTAATTTATCATGTCTTTGATGGTCCGAGAGCGCTTGAATTTTCTTCTGAATTGTCTTTTGGTTCTCTTTTCTTTGGCAATTTCAGAATTCCACCATGGGATTGGGGGGTGATTGTGCTGTCTTGTTGTTTGGATAGCTTTCCTCTGCAGTTTCTATGATGCTGGAAGATACAGCGATGACTTTGTCCTCAAGGCTCATGTCACTCTCTTGGAAGTGGGGTAAGTTGTCAACTGCTTTGTGGTACAGCACTGATGAGAATAATTCCCTATTGGCTTTCTTGATGTTCCATCTGGGCTGGTATGTACCTGTAGAGGTAGAACCTGGACGTTCCAGGCTTGTAAGTATTGGAAAATGATCACTCTTCAGTGTATCGTCCTAAGCAAACGCATCAAACAGCACTTCCTACCGAAAGATTCACCAGGTATCATCAAAGATAGTCCAGCTCCCAACAGTTTCTTTCAGAGATCAAAGCTACTACTGAAGCAACGGAAAATTGTCCTACCCAGCAAAAAGAAAGCTGACTTCCAGCGTACAGCCATCATGAATGACCAACCACCATGGATGTGGTCCCCTTCTTCAATAGAGATGAATCTTCCAGACAATGCATCTAAAAGTGAAATTCCAGAGCGGTTGCACCAACTCTCTCTAGAACTCATTCATTAGAAATATCAGGACTATTCTAAGATATACACAGATGGTTCTCTTGATCTTTCTGCTGAGCGAGCAGGAGCAGGAATATTTTTTCATCACACTGGTAAAGAAACCATTATTCCACTTCCTCCCAGCTCCATCTTGGAAGCAGAGCTAGTCGCCATTGAAAGAGCTCTTCAAGTTATATCAACAGCAGATGATCTGGATGCCAAATATGTTATCCTCACTGACTCAAAGTCATCACTGCAGACCCTTTCATCCTACAAACCAACTGAGTACTTCCACCTCTGCAGCAGGATTAATCAACTGCTGTCGGCAAGCAAAGAAATGGTCACCCTTCAATGGATCCCTAGCCATGTCGGCACATCTGGGAACGAAAAGGCAGATGCATTGGCCAAGATGGCGGCAAGCTGTGGACCGGTCAACAAACAAGTAGCAACAATTCCCTCATTAATGGATGCAGTGAAATCACCCACCAAACATTTATGGTTAGACAAGTGGAACAACGGGTCAACAGGACGACAATATCATCAAATCCAGACCAAACCAAGCAATATTCGGTATGCAAACGTTAATCGGAGAGATCAAGTCCTCCTCAGTCGGATAAAGTTGCATCACTATCCGTGCCAAAGCTTTCTACACAAATTCAATCTAGCCACCAATTCTACTTGCCTACTGTGTGATTCTGGGGAAGAAACAATCCTCCATATCATCTTTGACTGCCAAGCTCTTCAACATGCAAGGGCGTTTGACACAAGTGCCACCTTGACTGAACTCCTCACAAATCAGAACAATTCATGGAATAGTATTGTGGATCTATTCCGAGAGAGGGAAAAGAGGATACGTGCCAGAGCTAACTAGCTGATGCACGATCTAACTCAATAATAATAATAATATATACATCAGATTGTACACATATTGATTATTGTTATCATGCAGTCATGAGCAACATTGTACATATTATATACATCACTGTAAGTGGTAACACAGTTCTGAGGTTAAACAGAACAAGGTTGTTCTTGAGTAATAATTGTATATTCTACTCAAAATAATCCAGTTTATAGTGTCCCCTATATACTTTATACCTCAGCGCATCGTTAAAGCTGTGTAGTTTATGAAATGAACACTACCTTTCTGACATATTGGAACAAATATAGCTAATGATACAGTTTCTGTATTGCACTTTGATGTCGGAAACAAGGAAGGGGTCGAACATGAAAGTCACATGATGTCAGATCGCTCATGTTCAAAACATTGCGGTCTTGTCTTGAGTGAATATATCGCTTTGAAAGAGATATCCCTGGTAGTGAAAGGTTGATAAACACATTTTCCTGAAAAAAAATGCGATTAAAATTTCAAAATTCCAAAATAAGTCAAATGTTCACTACATTCTGATTTTTACAGTTTTTAAATCAGTAGCCCAATGTCAGGTATGCATGTGGGTATTATAAAAACTTAAAACAAAAAACTTCTCTCTGAGCTGCTGACATTTGAAGTTAATGCAAATGGTATAACCATTTCTTTTGAACAGTGTATATAAACCTTACAAATCATCAACTAATGTCAAATGTCCTTCAGTTTCCTCTTCCAACGAGTTCAGTTCTTTTCAACCTTCAAAGACGTTTTATGAAGTTCTGAATGTCATGGATTTCCCTTCCCTGTCCATTCAGCTGTTTCATTACTTCAGAGGCTCAAAATTCTCGCCTAAGTATTTTGCGTATGTCCAACATGACCTTCTTATACAGTGGCACCCAAAACGCCATCAATTCTTATTAGCTTTTCATCCTCCAAGTCTGGTAATCTTTATAGATGATTCAGCACCTTAAACGAAAACATATTGCATATATATAGATTATAAGCCGAGCAAGTGTGTCATATGACTTTTACGAAACGAGTGTGACTGTTTGTATTACCCGAGCGAAAGCTTTTGTTGCGTAAAGTTTCTTTATTACCGATTCTACTCAATTTTATTCTCTTAAAAATATTCAGAAAACGGCCTGCTTTCCTTGCGACGGCCGGCTACAGTGACGTCGCGAACAATGGTTTAATGACGTCACTGGCGAAAATATACGTGATATGTGCACATGTGAACGTGATATGTCACTATTTATGTTCCACCCTATTGGTAATAAAAACTTCAATTGCATAGATGCGACGAAAATCGTAATTAAAGTTCATTTAAAGATAGAAATCTCCCATTGGTGTCGATTCTAGACAAGTTATATAACATTTGGAAATGGTAATTATTGCTTATCGTGCCTCTTACGATTAAACAAATCCTTAATCAAAACTCTAAGTTCAAGAAACGAATAATTATATATACTCTTAAAAACATATTTTTATTGAGAAATTAGCACCCGAGGCTGGTTTTGAAAGTGATTCAGTTACCTGCTTGTAGCAATGTTTCGACACAAAACCGTGACCGGGCAATGGTCCGAATTATTTCGACAAATGGTTTTAACTGAAGGAAATGTAGGCAAACGTGATGATAGCATTTTGAAATTGGTTTTAAAGCGACCCTGTAACATCCATATTGTTATTGTAAATTCAGTGCTTGATTGTCAATTATAGCAACTTTTGCTGACAATTCACGTCCCTGCTGCGACAAACATTTTATTACTGATTGAATAAAAACGTGGTTACCTCGATATTATCGGTCGATTTTGGAACTCATGGGATATACGTCCGCTTCCCGGGTTCCATATTCTGTCGGGGGTGATGCTCGTCTCATCAACCTTTTAATAAATTTGTAATTCAAAATAAGTGCAAGTTGTGAACCTGTGATGACAACCATACATATTCATCTGTATCCATTGCCATTTGAAAATATAGATCTTAGACTATGAATCTTAAGTAGCTCACATTACCTATTCAAATCACAGCTGAGAAGTAAATACTTACCATCATACTATTGAAAATATCCTTCAGTTGAAAAATTCATTTCCTTTTTGAAACCACCAATAAACCCCTTTTACAAAAATCATCAAAATTCATAAAAGAAGGTATGTGTTGCTTCTGATACAAAAATATTCTCGAATATCCTTGTAAAGATCATATCATTTGATGTACTGTATCATGTTTATATAAATATTCTTTGAAAACATGTTACTTTTTGTACAATTTATTCAACTTGTTCTCTATGTCACTTATGTGAATTTTATGAGAAATAAACTTCTGTTCTGTTCTGTTCTGCCGTTTCAACCGTTATTAGAATAATTTCAATCGACGTCCTAAGTTAGAGATGCTCCATGACAACATTACCATAACTCACACTACTAGTGTTGGCCACTTACATGTGACAATGTCCCCCGCCGTTATGAGATATTTCGTAATGCATATTAACACTGTGTGTGACCTTGAAAATATAGTGAAGGTCATCAGAGTGCAATCTACCAATGTTAACAAACACCAATTCCCCATTGACCATGCCATGACAAAATTTGGGGACAAGCACTTGAGGTATGGGTATTGCTCATATACTGTATATAACAAGGCTTTTCAGTCGGCATGTTGTTCCCTGAAATAAACATATTTACAACGTATTCTTTTGGTGATATCGCATATATATCACCTGTAACGTGTTCCCAAAATGCCTTATCTTTCATTCGACATCGATCTTACATATAATTCACCTTCATAATTAGAACTAATTAGCATTTGATTACATCAGGCGAGTTTTGATAAGCAAATGTAGGCTACTGTGAAATTATGCCTCGTGTAATTTTCTATTTAGTTCAAATTGAATAACCGAATTTTTGATAAATTTTAGAATTACTTAGAAAAAAGGACAGCAATTTAGTAGAGTAAAAATAAGCTACTGTAAAAACAAGCCGATTTGAAAAAATAATTTTGTATGCGTTTTCCAATGGCGATAAACCCTTTATTTGAGTGATACATTAATGTTTATTTTCTCTGCATTCTATGTGCTCATACATTAAATGAAAACAACCATGCAGACTGCAGTTTGATATTTAATTTCACTCGGATAGTTTTCAAAAAGATCGTCTGTTAGTATTTTGAATTTGTTCCGAATGTAAACGGCGATTTCATTGGCTATTGTTGAAAGAGCTGGTAAGGGGCGTAACTCGTGATCACGATAGGTGTCGCTGCTCAGGATCACCGGTATTCAATGCTGTGATGGCAAGGTCTAAACAAGGAGGGTAGCCGTGGGAAGACGCATAAAACAAGGAATCTGAACATCAAATTTCAGCTCTCTAGAGTCATTGGTTCTGGGGTAGAAGTCGAACAATTGAAAAGTTTACAGACGGACGGACGCCGGATGCCATGCCATACCATTAGCCCATCGGGTCTTTAAGATCTGATGAGCTAAAAACCAAGAACATTTGTGATTTTCGCTTCTTTTCGTCTCATCTTTGTATAGGTGTTTATTAATGTGAAACAAAGTAATTCACTCTCAATTATCTCACAAAGCAAAGATTATTCATAAGAAAACGTTAACGTTTTACTATTTCGTACCTTTGGAATATCGCCTCTCATCATTTTCCCTTTTTGCTGATCTGAAATCATAGAAAACGTGACTCGTATCAAATCAGAGGGATTTCTTTTTATGCAAAAATTGTTCTAGGTATCGCAGGTTTCTAACAAAAACGCTCATTAAAGTCTTACTAATAACAGCTGTATTTTACAGGAATATTATGCTACCAAAGCCTCCTAAAGGGTCGCAACAGTATCATACCTTCAACTTCACCCTCCCTGGCCTTGATGCCCGCTGTCCTTGACCGACTTCCTTCAGTTGGACTGACTATGCCCACTAAATTCTGTAATAAAAACTAATTCGTTATTAATTAAACAAGTTTTCAAGTTGATTATTTATCAACCTTGGACACGGATATTGACCGAGGTAAAGCCGAGATAAAAACCACGTGTCCAAGGTCCATAAATCATTGAACCAACCGAGTTTGATGTTCATGATTTCTGTTTTATCATATATTGACTTTTCTTCTTTGAAATGTAAGTGTGATTACAGTGTGACAAGTGGCCTCTAGACAATAGTTAAAGGGACAGTAGCACATTTTAAGGGGGAATATAAGGTGATGTCAGGAAAATTAAAATGGATGGTTTCAATTGAAAGACAATGCATTTAAACTAAGGGGAGCAGTAATAATTCAAATATATAATGTTAAGTTTAGCCATGCGATTCCTTTTTCTTACACAAAATGAATTATAGGTGTTCACACAAAAGTGGCCGCCCGTCGATTTAAGGTGAATCTTCATACTTTGTTCTATGACTATGGATAATTGTTTTGTGTTATGATATTTTTAACACTATCAAAAAATTACATTTAGAATTAACGTTCAATTATCAGTGAAAAATTTAAAATATGAAATTATCAAAAACGTGCTACTGCCCCTTTAAAGACCAGGATTTTTCACATCTTTTTTTAGCCAGGGGTGACCAAGAACTAAACTAGTGTCCAAAAGAAACGTTACCATACAATTTGCTAAATAACTCAATCCACTACAGATTGATAAAAATAAAACATAGTTATATGTTTCTTCAGTAGTCAACTTACTTCTATGCAAAATTTTGAAACATTATCTTTTCATGTTTGCGAGAAACATGCATTTAAAAAAATCATCGATCTGGAATCTCCTTAACTATGCGAGATAGCAGGGAGAAATTGGACACATTCGCTTGGTTTAAAACGTTCTAGTGCAATGACGCGTCAACGAATTTATGTCAAATAAAGTGCATTAAATCAACAACATTGTTTTCTTACCTAAATTCAATACTTAATCAAGTTTATAGTGAAATGACAAAAGTTATGTGCATAAAACAACTTGAAATTTCGATGTATGCACCCCATGTGCATTTGAAGAGACACAAAATCAAAAGTATCTTTTCCTGAAGAATGAAAATGTGCATACTTCTTTACAAGACATAATTTTGGCTGTTAGGCACACTTAAATTCGACTCTGTCAGGTAATAGAATTTTGTTTCGGAGGACGTTGAAAACTTGGTATCGTTTCTTTTGGACATTAGTTTATGTAGATCAATCAGAATGCTAAAATAATCTGTAAGTCAGAAGCTTAGACAGACCCTAGTGGAAATAAAGAAATTTACTTTTTTACCCAAACTTCCTAAGGAAAACGGAAGCAAAAGAGAAAAGCTTGTGTACGAAGAGTTCCCATTCGACTTACTTATTGCCAATATTAAATCATAATCACTCTTTAATCCTCTCTGAGTAATTAAATAATCAGAGAGTAACCAACCATGCACGTACGAGTGATTACTTTCGTTTGAATTCAAAACTAATATGTTCAACATTGGTTTAATGATACACTAGCTTATCTGAAGTTAGTACATGCTGAAAGGTTATAATATTTGTTATTATTATATAGGATTTGATCAGATAGAAAAATTCTTCATTTCCATCAGTGAATCTTATCTTTCAACGTTTATGTGAAAAGTTTATAGAGAGATCTCAAAATAAAAAAAACTTTCATTCAAAGATGATTAACATGATAAAAAAATCTTCCACAATCAAAGTCTCTTTTACAAAGGAAAATGGATAAAGTTCAGTTCAGATAATATATGTTTACGGATGAGAGAAAAAAAAATTTCAAACTTACCCGATGAATTTCTGGAAATTTTGGAAGAATGACAAATCGCACTTCTTCAAGTGCGGTTGGTTTGAACTTCATGATGACGTCATACATTAGAGGCACAACTGTTTCCGGGTCATACTGCAGCTTGCCCATTCCAAGCGCGGGAAAACTGATGCTGTTGTATCCTGATTTATCTGCCTTTCGGAGACATTTTTTCAACACCTCCCTCAGAGACTGAAATGAGAAATTAAATGTATTGAAACATTTCGGAAATCACAGTAAATATTAGTAAAAGGAATTGAATACCACTTATTAATAAATTATACAAAATACCAACCTGGTTCCCTGGCCTCGCGGAACGAGGCCAGGGAACCAGGTTGACAAAATACGATCTTTTACATGTGCCAGTCTTATTCTCTGGCTGACTGCAGAGAAGGAAACTCCCAAATGTATCCAACTTAATTGATTTTATCGTAAAAGAAAACGTTTCTGCAATCGAATCGAATTAAACGAAATCAAAAAAAATTAAGAAATGGGCGACAAAAGTTTTTAAATGATTGCTACTTACCGACTCGGAATATGTGTCACTCAGTACAACGTGGTAGATCTCTTTGCAGTCGAGATTACCTCCCCTTGTCACGGCAAGGTCACCGGCCTTGAGGGGTGAAGGATTCTGTTTACTACATTCTCTCTGAATGGAAGTCCCTGCTGCCTTTAGTATGTCTCCTGAGAGATCACCATCAGAGAGGAGTAATTTTGAATTGGTCGAGTTGACAACCACATCTGTCTGAAATTTAAATAGCCACTCCGTAAATGTAATGACACATTGCTTGGTTTGATTGGAATAACGAAATACGATTAAAACATTGATATCTCTCTATTTATAGTAGTAATCATGACCAGAAGTCAATTATAGTCGAACCCTTTTTATACGGACACTTTTATAGAAAAAAAGAGTCAAACCATAACAATTCACTTCAAAAATATGTGTTGCTTAAAATGGCAAAATGATCACATATACATGACTATATTTCATGATTTTACAATGCTTCCTGATAATTTCACAATAATACATACATGTAGCTTGCTATAATTAAATAATTCTGCAAATTTTGTTATATATTCATGATCAGTACCACATTTCAGTGTTATGAATTATCAGAAAAAGGTTATTCACACCAGAATACCTTTTCATTGGTTATGTCTCCCGAAACGATGGTAACTTTCAAACCGCCTGACCCTGGAAAAATGTAACATTTCAAGTTCAAATTCAACTACACAGTTTAAACAAATAAGTATGACCATACCAGAGAAAGAGAAAGTCTTACGAGGCTGTTAAGCGCCATTGTCCAACGCTTTCTTGGAATATATAGGGTTAAACAATGTATTGTTATACTATATTAACATGAATTATAATAACACAGCACAGATCAATCAGTAAATAAATTGTTATGTTCTTTGTAAAGAGACGTCCTTCAATCGGGCAATAATGCATCAATATTTCAGTGTCGAGCAGTCTAAGTAAACCTAGCCTCGATATTATCCGTTTCACTCCTATACTGAGTCTAGAAAGGCTTAATAGAGAGTTGCGTCAGTCAACGTATCGAATTGACCAATCAGAACTCATCTTACCAAGCCGCAATACTGTGCCTTCGCACGTAAAACGTTGGAGGGTCATAGGTCGCAGAAAGGTCGGCTGACGCGATCCTCTATTAGGCCTTTCTAGACTCAGTATAGGAGTGAAACGGATAATATTGAGGCTAGGTTTACTTAGATTATATAGGAGTGAAACGGATAATATTGAGGCTAGGTTTACTTAGATTATATAGGAGTGAAACGGATAATATTGAGGCTAGGTTGACTTAGACTGAGTGTCGAGTGTAATAATTCAAAAAGGTTTATTTGGTAAACATGGCAGATAAACAAGGTGGTTTTAGGTGGGGTATCAGAAATTGATTGCAATAAAATGATGGAATGTTTATCAAAAGAAACGGGACGTTCTTTACTTGTTCAATAAAGTTCGCCCTACCGTGATCAGTTTTTCTTTTCAGATCTTTCAGCTCTCTTGTAACCATTTCAAGTTTTCTTATGGCATCTTCGTACTGTTGAGAAGGGAGAAAATATATAATCTTATGAATATATATAGTCCACTGATTATATCAACATCTTGCAAGCAAAGAGAGAAATATAACTGTGGGTGATCAAGCTAAGTGGCTATGTCAACATCTTACAAACAAATTCGTCCTGGAGAAAAAAGAGGGAAAAATACTTGTGAATGAATACTGTCCAATGACTATGTCAACATCTTGGAAGCATATTTAAACTGAGGAGAAAGAAAGGCATATTGTTGTGAATGATAATAGTCCAAAGATTATTTTACATCTTGCAAGCATCCTCGTAAAGATCTCGAAGAGAAAGGAGAGACATTTATTTAGGGCGTGGCCCCTGTGGACCTTATTAGGAGTCACAGGGTCACCAAAGTTACAATTTATAATCCTCATAGTAAATGAGTCTGTACACGGTCAAGATTTCAGCTTTCTACAACTTTTTACTTCTGGAGAATAGATCGAAAATGCACACATTTTTACAGACGGATGCACGGACAAACGGACGCCGGACACCATGCCATGCCATAAGCCCATCAGGCCTTCAGCGCGACTCACTAAAACCCCCGACAATGCATCCCTGACCCACTGAATTATTTTCCACTTCCCATTTAGACGTCTCTTGCACAGCATTTGGCCCTCCAAAAAGAGGTATTGAGAAGAATGAATATTTTTTCTTCAATTAGTCAGACAAAGTCTTTTCTTATAAAATATACATTGCTATGTCTTGTAACTTTACAGCTTTTCTTTTCATCTCTCATAATAAGGTAAAAGAAATGTGCAATATTGGAAAAGAATATTAGGATGATTAGTTTTCTGCAATCAGTTAGTCAAATTCTGAAATTGGAAAATGACTATCTGTAAGTACAAAACATGATAGTAGAAGAGCTTAGTATCCTTCCTAGTGGAGAAGAGTGCGTTCAAATATGGAAATCAAATAGATAAACAGCTTTTCTGCTATAGGTCGGACAAATTCTGATGAAAAACGACCAAGTAAAAACATTTTTTTTTTAAATCAAATATATACAAAATTCGGTGTAATTCCGCACTGCACCCCTCCTAGTTAAAGGGTACAAGACATGTCCAAAATTTAAAAACGATCCGATGAACAGTTTTTCCAAAATAGGTCAGACAAAAATTGTCCTCGGACGGATGGAAGGACGGACATAATCGTCGGTATTACTATATACCCTCGACCTTGGTCGGGGGTATAATATAAACATAAATGTATTTTCTTAAGGTAAATACGGTAGCATACAGGTCATGTATGTTCTAACCCAGGCAGGTGCATAGAATGCACGTGGAGTTCGTGCGTGTTTAGTCACGCGACAGAGGTTATAAGTAAGGGTGAGAAAGTTGTGTCTTCATTCGAGTCTTCGCTTGTCTCCAGCGAGCAGGGTTGCTGATTTTATTTCGGCGTATTGTATCCTAACGTTATACTTTTCATGGGCATTTAGGCCCTTTGAATCTTTCAAGTTGTCTAGGAAGTTTTGCTAGGGGTGTTTCAAAGGAGTTTTGCAGACGGTAAGAAACACATAATTTTCATGCATATTGAACCAGTTCGGCAGAAAGCCACTTAGGCGCGAATGGTTATTGGTGTTTGTTTGTCCCTAAACATGTACAGCTCTATGCAGGTGACGATACAGTTTTCACTCGGAAAGGTTTCAGCAAATTTCTTGATTTCACGATAACATTTTTTTTTCTTACTTTAAGTAAGTTACTAATTTGGACAGAGGAAATTGCCTTCATTTGTTGACGTGCTGGCAAGCAATCTTTTTCGGATACTAAAGTTCAGTGTTTTGCATATGAATATGAAATATGGATTGTTTTGCATGAACGGACGAGCTGATTTTATTTCAGGTTTGAAATTAGGAGTGATATTTCCTCATTCATTTGGCCCGTTCTTTTATTTCGAGCCTGGGTAGACATTACCCATGATATGAGTGTTTTTAGTTAGAAAATATTTTATGTTCGTTTGAGTAAACGAATTAGAACATAAATGTATTTTCTTAAGGTAAATACGGTAGCATACAGGTCATGTATGTTCTAACCCAGGCAGGTGCATAGAATGCACGTGGAGTTCGTGCGTGTTTAGTCACGCGACAGAGGTTATAAGTAAGGGTGAGAAAGTTGTGTCTTCATTCGAGTCTTCGCTTGTCTCCAGCGAGCAGGGTTGCTGATTTTATTTTTCACAATTATCATTTCATTTGAACATTAAACATGACTATAATATTCATGTTAACACATTGATAACTTTCATTCTTTTCTTCCAGTGGATGTATGGGTATTGCGAAGTTGTTTTTATTGTTGTATATACCTGCGTCACGTGTAATGCGTTGTGAAAGCTTTGTGGAAGGTTTCTAGTTTTGGTATTATATTTCATGTGCAACTATAACGCTCCTTTTGAACGAAAGTGTTTGAAGTCAGCTGATTTCGAGTGCGTCGTGAGCGGCTCCAGATCCTCCCTTGTGTTGGTAAACGTTTGAACGTTTAATCAGTGCTTTTGGAAATAGTTCGAAAATTTTTATATTACGTGTGATATTGTATGTTTCTAAGCCATACATGTAAATACTTTGTATTCGTGTATATCTGATTAAGGGTCGCCATGTTTAACGATAAAGATGAATGGCAATGCAAGTATATGCAGTTTGTTTTGTGGCATGACTCATGATGATGATCAAAATAAGCTGTTTGTAAACACGAATGCATGTTTTGTAAAGTTTCATCGATAAAGTGTGTATATGGTGTCCTTTGGCAAAGTATAATTCCGAGTGGCAATGTGGTGGGCCGAAAGGAAAGGTTTTCAGGTTAGTGAGTGCTCGATTTTGAGTGACAATGCGATTGTGCCGAGTGGCAATGTGTTTGTGTCGAGTGACAATGTGTTTGTGTCGAGTGGCAATGCGATTGTGCCGAGTGGCAATGTGTTTGTGTCGAGTGACAATGCGATTCTGTCGAGTGACCATGTGATTGTGTCGAGTGATTGTGTCGAGTGACAATGTGATTGCGTCTATTGACAATGTGGTTGTGTTGAGTGGCAATACGATTTTGTCGAGTGGCAACGTGGTTGTGCCGAGTGACAATGCGATTCTGTCGAGTGACAATGTGATTGTACCGAGTGGCAATGATTTTTTCGAGTGACAGTACAAGTGGCAATGTGGTTGTGCCGAGTGACAGTTTAATTGTGCCGAGTGGCAATGGGTTTGTGCCATGTTGCAATGTGATTATTTCGAGTGGCAATGTGATTGTGCCGAGCGGCAATGTGATTGTGCCGAGTGGCAATGTGATTGTGCCTAATGGCAATGTGATTGTGTCGAGTGGCAATGGGA
This sequence comes from Steromphala cineraria, assembly GCA_916613615.1. Lineage (NCBI taxonomy): Eukaryota > Metazoa > Mollusca > Gastropoda > Trochida > Trochidae > Steromphala > Steromphala cineraria. The sequence goes on along the minus strand of OU744731.1, from coordinate 53,493,270 downwards.
TTTTGCCGAGGGGCAATGTGGTGATGCCGAATGGCAATGTGGTGATGCCGAGTGGCAATGCAATGGTGCCGAGTGGCAATGCAATGATGCCGAATGGCAATGCAACGGTGCCGAGTGGCAATGCTATGGTGCCGAATGGCAATGCAACGGTGCCGAGTGACAATGCTATGGTGCCGAATGGCAATGCAACGGTGCCGAGTGGCAGTGACATGATGCCGAGTGGCAGTGTGATGATGCCAAGTGTCAATGTGGTGATGCAAATATGAAGCCGAAAAGGTATCTTTGACAGGTATCTCCCAGACAATATTGCTGTACAGAGTTGATGAATTGACTACTGACAGACGACTGAAACGAGGGATCAATTTTGTTTTAAAGATGAGTATTTTTATATTCTATATATTTATATTCTAGAAACAAGATTCATTGACATACATATTTACAGACAATTCAAAACATTCAGCAAGCATTTTAATAAACTAAAGTAAACCTTTAAGATATTGATAACGCTAAAACTGTTCCCATTGTCAATGATAGAATTACAAATGTCTGTTGCAGAAATATTGGTCTCAAGACTGGACGTTTTGCCTGTTTGAGCTAAGTAGGTGCTGAATTCTTCATCTTCTGAGGCTGGAACTTCACAACGACTCGCAGACTACGGCTGCGTCAAGCCTGACCACTGAGTTAATCATTCTCAAGTTTAGGCACGGGATGTCTGTTCCCGAGTTCCGGATCCTGAGTCGCTATGTACGGTGCCGTATGGCAATGTTTTATGAGGTATATATGCCGTTTTGTGTGTAAAGCTGTTTATCAGTGAGTGAGTCCATTTGGTAGCTACAAGGTCGTTTGGCAGTATGCTTTGCCGTTTGGCGGTGTGTAATCTCGTTGGGCAGGATGTGAAGCCGTTCGGCATTATGTGTTGCCGGTTGGCAGGACGTTTAAAAGCCGTTTGGTATTATATGTGTTGCCGGTTGGCAGGACGTTAAGCCGTTTGGCATTATATGGAGCCGGTTGGCAGGACGTGATACCTTTTGGCAGTTATCAATTCTTTGGGCAGTGTGTGAGGCCGTTGGTCAGTGTGTAAAGCCTTTGGGCAGTGTGTAAAGTTGTTTGACAGTTTATGATGGTATGTTTATGTAGTGAAAGGGTGTACGTTTCCTTGTTTCAGTGAATGATCCTTTATGGCAAGATACGATGTCATTTTCCAATGTTTGATTTATTGTTCAGTTTATGGTGTCGTGTGACAGCGTATGTTGTGTGCAATGTTATATCCCTTGTTCCAACTTGTAACTTTATGGCAGTTGATCATGCTGGATGCAATATTTTCGTGCCATTTGGCAATGCGGGTTGCCATTTATAATGTATTTACTTTTCATTTAAGTTTGCCGTATAACTTTGTATGATGCTGGGTGAATGATATGGTGCCGGGAGGCATCGGTGATGTGGTGTGGCAGCTTATATATGATGCCATTTATGTCTTGTGGCAGGTATTTTGTATGATGTATTGTGTGATGCGGATTATACTTTATGATGCCATGTGGTAATATGTAATGCGGTGTGACATTTAACGAGACATATTTTGCCAGTCAAGGATGGCGTGTGGCAATAAATGATTCCCTGTTTTAGTGTATGATGTAATGGGGCGTAATGGTGCCGTTTGACGGTATACAAGAGTTCCGATATGGGTTACAATTGGTTGAATGTATTTTGTTGCTGGCGTATATGCCTGATTCAGACATCACTGATCAGAATGTATGAGTGATTCATATAAGCGTATGATACAATGTGCAGTGCGTAATGCGACTTTATGGTATCATTGTATGCGGTTTGGTACGGTGTGACACGAGATGATTCAGACGGCCTGATGTGCTGATACAGAGTGGCAATAAAGGGAATTTCAACAAGGCCCCTAAACTTGACATAAACTTGGGGCTACGCTTCCAGTACTGTGGAAACTGACAGAACTTGGATTATTTTTCGAAGATGAGTATATCCTTTATTATGAATAACTAAAGATCAGCGACTTGTGACTTTCATGATGAACATTGAATAAGATATTTAAATTCAGAATGAAGGATCAGCTTAAAGATGTATGTATGTAAGTATTTAGTACAGTGCGTATGATCTGATGAGTATTTAGGAAATTCTGTGTTACAGGAACATCCCTCTTCAACAAGATCGTTGACTTCATCAGGACCAGCAGGATGATCCTGAAGAGTGATCACAGTAAACCCCCTGTTTCCTTCCAGATCCACTGGCGGATTCCCCATCTTACCGCTCTCCACGGGGCATCTGTACAGCCTGTCCCTTGCACATGAACTTTCAACTTATATCGGCTACGAATTACGGATCCCCAACTGAGCTCAAGTCGCAACATATTACCATGTACATTTATTTAAAGAAATAAACCTGCTCGCCTAAGCCTGCGGTAGACATTACCCATGATATGAGTGTTTTTAGTTAGAAAATATTTTATGTTCGTTTGAGTAAACGAATTAGAACATAATTTAATCATGCTATTCATATATGTCTTTCAATCAAACACCTTATCATAAAAAACATCTTGTTTACATATTACTCAGAAGAAAAATATAGGATGCAACATGTAGTTTTTAAAATACCAGATTGGATATGGGTGGACATCCTGTCAACCAGGTGACTTCATTTCTCTAGAAATAAAGACTTCGGGTACAGGGCACTATTTCGAAGTGAAGCGAGAGAAATGAAGTCGCCTGGTTGACAGGATTGTGGGTGGAGTATTCATTGCGCAGCCACTTGTGAAATATGACTTTTACTCTTGTCATGAAATTAAATGTACCTGGTATTTGAAAAAGTGCAGTTAGTATTATAAGACATAATGTTACTGAAATATATAATCAAAATTGATTTCGAAAATCTAAAAAAACTTTATATTTTATTATATCATCACTGGTGTCAGTGAAAACAATCTCGACAGTGTAGTCTTAATTCACTGATAAAAGCAAGTGTTTCATTGCTTATCATAAAATTTAGTGCAAAATCATACTTTGTCTTTGTTAACACAGTTTAGATCCTATATTTCAATTTTACAATTCGTCCTGATAATTTTGCATTAATTTAAAGTAAACAATCATTAATCAATTCTGCTATCAGATTTTGTTATATTTTCTTGACTAGTACAGATTTCAGTGGCAAGGATTATCCAAAAACAAGTAATTCACACAAGAATACCTTTTCATTGGTTATGTCTCCCGAAACGATGGTAACTTTCAAACCGCCTGACCCTGGAACAATGTCACATTTTGCTTCAAATTATAATCAAGTTCAAATTCAAGTACACAGATTGAACAAATTAGTATGACCAAACCAGAGAAAGACATAGGTCTTACGAGGCTGAAAAGCGGCATCGTCTTACGCTTTCTTGGAATATATAAGGCTAAACAAACAATTAAGTATTATGCTATATTAATATGAATATAATTAACACAGCACCGATAAATAAGTAAATAAATTGTAATGTTCTTTTTATTTAATAAACGTCATTTAATCGAATGAATCAATATTTCAATGTCGAGTGTAAGAATTCAAAAAAAGGTTAATTAGGTAAACATTGTGAAAAACCAGAGCTGGTTTTAGGTTTGGGAACAGATACTGATTAAAATAAAATGATGGAATGTTTATCAAAAGAAACGGGACGTTCTTGTGAAAGTTCCTGTTAAATAAAGTTCGCCCTACCGTGATCAGTTTTTCTTTTCAGATCTTTCAGTTCTCTTGTAACCATTTCAAGTTTTCTTAAGGCATCTTTGAACTGTTGACAAAGGAGAGAAATATAATTGTGGGTGATGAAAGTTCAGTGACCATGTCAACATCTTTAACATCTTCGTACTGAAGAAAAAGGAAGGAAATTACTTGTGAATGAATATAGTCCAATGACTATGTCAACATCTTGGAAGCATATTTGAACTGAGGAGAAAAGAAAGGCATATTGTTGTGAATAATTATAGTCCAAAGGTTATATCACATCTTGCAAGCAAGAGAAAGGAGAGAAATATGATTGCGGGGGATTAAAGTTCAGTGGCTATGTCAACATCTTACAAACATCTTCGTACTGAAGAAAAAGGAGGGGAATAAAGAATACAAAACGATGTACAATATGTTTAATAACATATTTATGAAATAAATGGATAGTATTCCATTTCAACAAGCGAAAGCGAGTTAAATAACAATACTATCCACTAGTTTATAAATATGTTTAAAGGGGCAGTAGCACGGTTTTTGATATTTTTTTTCACTGATAATTGTACGTTAATGCTTAATATATAATTTCGCCAGCATCAAAAATCTCATTACACAAGCAATCATCCATAGTCTTGTGTAATCTTTTTTCACTGATGAAAGCAAGAGTGTTTTATAGCGAATCATAAAATTAAAACTAAAATCATACCTTGTCCTTGTTTACACAGTTGATGTGGAGATCCTCTTCTCTCATAGCGTATCCCACATCTGAAGTAGAAAAAATCGTATTTAGAATTACCACGCAAAAGGTTTGGTTATTCATGAGGTTTATCGGGGTATTTCAGAAAGCGAGTGAAACGTACAAACCAAATAACAGTAAATCATAAGGGCATGGCAAGTGACACTTTTACAAAAAGAACATGTTACCCAAATGTATATTTTGAAAACTTCACATTTAGGATATCTGAAGTTAAACACTATTATCAGCTTCCACCAATATTGGCGGATCCAGAAGGGGGTTCGCACCCAAATCCCCCCCCCCCTCCAAAGAGAGTTTTAAATTTAGTAAACGTTGACGGCCGTTTGTCTCAATCATGATACAAGTACATAGTAAACGTTACCCTCGAAATCTAAAATTCTTCGATGAAAATCAGCCACTTTAATTGTCCAAAAACGATGCACCCCTCCCAAATGGAAATCCTGTATCCGTCGCGACATTGGTTTATTAGCTATCACAATCAACCACAAGGATTTTAAAATACCAGGGTAGATGTGAAGTTAAGCACCATCACAATTTTTCAACATCGGTAACATAATAAAGACAATAAAAATGCAAATTTTATGATTTAAGATGATCCTTTAAAAAAACGCGCTAACGGCTGAAATATTGCCAAAGGCGGGGTAACAGATAACTCACCTACTCTTAAAAACAAACACTCACAATATTCTTGTAACTTTGACACTGGGATTACATTTTGAACATCAGCATCGACAGCAAGTTGGGTTCCTTCAGGGATGAGCTTCTCAATGTTCCCTTGGAACACAGCACCTAGAACGTCTTGCAAATAGTCGAAGCCAATTGTTTTCCCAGGTGCAATGTCCAGTTCAATGATGATAGAACCTTTCGTGATAAGGATGAGCCTCCCGTCAAAATGACTCAGACAGATGTTGATGACTTCTAAGTCCTCTGTCACTTCATGCACAATGCTTTGTTCAAGTTCATGGTTAACGGGATCAGTTTTAATAACAACATGAACTCTTGAAGTGGTTGTTGCTGGTACTGAATGTGAGACAAAAAATGATAACATCTGAGATTGGATGTACTTATTAAAAAGATTAAACTTATAGAACACAATACACAGTGTGATAGTGTAAATGAAGTCTTTTACTTTATTTAGTCGTTTGCAAAACCTATGTTTAATGATAACAGACAGTTATATTTAATTTGAATTTCTTAAGAAAATTTGAACAACAAACAATACACCCAGCTGTCCATACACTATATCCTAATACTAACATAAACAGTAATGAATATAACTGTGACTGTAACTTTTAATGTGATACAGACAAAGCAGGAGTAATTATGTTTAGTTTCGTATCACTAATATGTGCTGATAACTACTGTTCTAATACGCGTCGTGCACAATTTTGCCATTGATTTGTAGTTTATAAGGCTATCTTGATTCATTATGCAAATGACCAAAGGTTCATGTACTCATTAGATTTATAGGGGTAACCAAATATGTAAGTTACAATCTTCGTCAACAAAGGACTCTGTACACAAGGTTTCAGCTTTCTAGTCCAGTTGCTTCTTGAAAATACTTTAGAAATACAAGCAAAAAAGTGAGCGTGGCTCACTAATACCCCCGACCGTGCATCCCTGACTAACTGAATTATTTTTTACTTTCAATGTAGTTATCTCTTGCACAGCATTTGACCCCCAAAGGGGAATTGAGAAATATGACTAATAAAAAAAATGGAACTTTGTAAAAAAAAACAACACAAAAACCCGTATCAATTTTAGTTTTGATTTGGCACTGCACCGCTCCTAGTAGGGAAGAAGGCACCTGCAACATTTGAAATCAATCGGATGAATAGTTTTCCCGTAAAAGGTCGGACAAATCTGATATTGGAAAATGACTAAGTTCAAAACATAGAAATTTGGAAAAAAAATCAAATATTAAAGAAATTTGTTGTAACTTCGCACTGCAGCCCTCCTAGTAGGGTAGAAGACATGTGAAAAAAATTAAATAAATCGGATGAATAGTTTTCCCGTAATAGGTCGGACAAATCTGATATTAGAATGACTAAGTTCAAAACATGGAAATTTGTAAAAAAATCAAATATGAACGAAATTTGCCGTAACTTCGCACTGCTACCCTCCTAGTAGGGTAGAAGACATGTGCAAAATTTGAAATTAATCGGATAAATAATTTTTCCGTAATAGGTCGGGGGAAAAATGTCCTCGGACAGACACACCCAACCCCCCCCCCCCCCCCCCCCCCCCCCCTAGATACCCCGGACCGTTAGACGGGGGTATAATAATGTGACGTCTGAGGCTCTTAAATACAGGAGGTACACATATATTCCAATGACAAATACTACAAAGAGGTGCTTAACTTATTAATAACTATCTACAGTTATTTACAGATACTTATTTTGGTTCTAAGTTACCTATTTGAACATTGACGATATTGTGAGTTCCGTCCTGTCTGATGGCCACAATCTGATGGTTCGCCTTGCTAATGGTGAGTTTGCAGTTGGAGCCGATCACAACATTATTTTGTTGAGACACATCTGTGGTGGAGAAAAAGTATCGACCATTGATAACAGTTCTATGATTGAAATACTTTTATAGCATTGACAGTCAAAATGGAATCGTTATTCAATGAGTGAAATGCATATTATTATTCTTTAAGTCATATGTCAAATGGACATCAGAATAGTAAAAGACTATCAAAATGTAAATATCCAATTGAATACCCAGATATAATATTTGGACAATATATAAACAGTCAATGAACATCGGTACGGTTCATCACTATCAGTACAATAAAACTATATAATAATTATGTGTGAATACCAAATAGAAATTTTTTTGCAAATAAACCTTTGTGTTTTGTGTCCATGTTAATATCAACATATAATAGTCCAAACAAATTGAAAAATCTTATTTTATCATCACATCTACATTGCCATATATGTAAAGAGCACATGCTATTTTCTATAAGGACAAACAAACAATATACACATTTCGGTAAGAATAACGTACAAACCTCCCTCGACATTGGTCTCTGAATCAGGAGTCTGTGAATTTTCTCCTTGGTCCTAAAAAGGTTGAGGCAAAACACGTTTACAATTTATTATAGTCAAATTGATAAATTACAGGTTCGAAAATGACTGCAATGTGGAAATATTGACAAGTATTAATGATGATTATCATTATAATGATGAGTAATGGTGATGCTATAGATGATAAAGTTTTTGGTAAGTTAATGATGATGATGATAATGATGATGGTGATGATGATGATGATGATCATGCCGTTGTTGATTTTGTACCAGTGTATTAATCATAATAAAAGTTGTGGAGCAATGTTGCTTGTCTAGATAATGACGAAGATGAAGACGAAGACAACGGAGATGACGATGACGATAACGACGACGATGATGATGATAATAATGATGATGATGGTCATGATTATGATGATGATGATGGTGGTGATGACATCGGCAACGACGACGATGATGATGACGATGACGACGATGATGATGATGATGATGACGTTGCTGTTGAAGAATGAGATATTGAAGTGAACTTCGCACCTGATATTGAATCTGTTCCAGAAATGCTCTGTTTTCAGTAGATATAAATATATCCTTATGTTCAAGAACATCCTCAGGCAGTTGAGTCTTCAGACGAACATATTTCACATCTTCCTTATCGGAGACTCTTCTTACAAGGTATACTGTGGTGGTTTCAACCAACTCTACAAGAAATATGTTCATTTTGGGTAAATCTAAATCTCCCTGTGATCAAAAGAACAAGATGATTTCATTATCCATTTCCTTTGATTTTTAGAAGGTCTTCAATGATTTAACAAATCAAAACTGCCAAATTAGAATAACGAAAACTTTTTTTCATACATATCTTTAAGGCATCTTTTTGAGTTTTCATTTAAAAAAATATTAAATCTTTATGTCATATCTTTGTTATACTCATGATGTCAAATACAAGCGATACTTACTTTCAAACAGGTCACTGATGCTTTCATGTAGCATTCTTTTCCTGAGCATTGCATCACAGATACTGGAGTCGGCAAGGATGTACACTTTGTCTATGCTTGTATAGGCAGTCAGCAGAGTTTCAAAGTCGCCTTTGTCTATATACGAATATCAAGTAAGAACAGTTTATGATAATTGTGATGAAATGAATATGGTGGGGATTTAAGTTTCTGTTATTTTAACTTGCTGTTTTAAATATAACTTTGTATGGCAAAATTCTAAAGGGAATTTCCCTCAAGTCGCTCCAAGCTTTGCAAGTTTTGTTTGCATGATATTTTTTTACATTACTAAGTACATGTAATCATAAACTTTATATACCTACCATTACATGCAAGTAAATGTACATCTGCATCGGGCGACTTTGCCGCAATATCGTGTTGAAATGATTTTGCATTTTCAACTGCTCCTGACGAACACACAATAACTACAACAGATGTGAATTTATGTGAATCTTTAAAATATGTTCTCGGGTTTGAGAAATGAGATTTTTTGCCTTATTAAAATGATACATTTAGCATTAACGTACAGTTATCAGTGTAAAATTGAAAACATAACATTTTCAAAAAAACGTGCTAATGCCTCTTTAAGATATGCATGTTACTATATGACAGTTAACATAAGCAACCTTTTTATAGATAAAAATGAGCCTTACATGTCTTGAATGACTTGGAATGAGTCACGTAATGTCCCTATAAAGCTTTTCAAAATCAAAAGAGCCCATTTTCAATAATATTAATGACACGATACTTGGTTTAACTTAACGTAAAAGAGGTAGGTAATTATCACAAAATAACAGTCTGTAACCTAGAAATTAAAGCAGGTTACGTGCTACTATTGTAAGATTCTATACTATTTTACCTTTTAGGTGGTTTTAAACTAAGGACAATAATTTTTAACACAGTACCGTTAGAAAAACGTTGAGTTTCCGGCGTGGGTGGACATTCTTTCAACTGTAAAAATGTGAACGGTGTATTAATGATAGTGCTCAAAACTGTTGTTTTAGTAAATTTTTTGGCCAAAAATTTTTTATCAATGACTAAAAATAAAAACGTTGTTTAAATGATAAAGCAAAAAAATAATTTTGGTCCATTTTTTTGCCCAGATTATGTTATCAATGACTATCGTGTTATTTAAACTGGTTTTGTAGAGTTATTGTTACCAGCTTTTGGACCTTTTGATGTTTCCACCTGTTACTCGAACATTGTGTACTTTATTGCAGCTATATTTAATAACAAGACATCTACAATATAAACCTGCTATCGACATGGTTTACATCATTGTATTCTAATAAGATAAATTTTATTAAAGCTGCCTATTTTATTAAGAAAATGAGTAAGATTCTTAATGGAGTAAAGATACTGACCGTTGGCAAAGGAGTTTCTTTTAAATCAGGAACTACTATACTAGATTCCTCTTCACTTTGGACATCAGTGTCGGGGTTTAAATCATTCTAAAAAACGAAATATATGGATAAGTAACATCTTAATATATATATATATACCTAGCCTCAACAATACCCGTTTCACTCTGATATTGAGTCTAGCGAGATGTAGTAACGGGTCGCGTCAGTCGATCTATCGAATTGACCAATCAGGGATCGTCTAACTAAGACGCAATAGTCTGCATTCGCACATATAACGTTGGAGGGTCAAAGGTCGGCGAAAGATCGGCTGACGCGACCCGCTACTACATCTCGCTAGATTCAATATCGGAGTGAAACGAGTATCAATTAGGCAAGGTTTACTTAGACTGCACTTTAAAGTATTCATTAACTATCAATTGTACAAACACTTAAACAATATGGCAAAACATGGGGAATATATGCGTCTTCTTTCATTTAACATATCAAAACAAAAATCAGAGGTTACAAATGGTGAAATTTTATATATTTTCCAAAATTGCTTACGATTTCTTGAAAAATATCTATCTTTGAATACTTCATTTATCTTAAACTACCGCGATCGTGGTATTACTGTGACATCATCGTGTTCATGACATCATAAACTTGTGTCACCTCCCTCACGAAATATCTCCGGCGAAACAGTTTTGAAACGAGATTGTTTACGTGACAATCTTGGTCAGGACAGCTCAGACCTTTCCCAGTCACATTATCACCTTATATCTTTTATTGATAGGACGACTTTTTAAAGTTTCATTTCAACTGGTTAGTAAGATAAAACTGAGCAAACCCTTAGTTGACACAATGGTGGCTGAGTGATTGATCTTGACAATATATGATGTTATCCGTGATCAACTTTATTCCCGTGATCATTAACAACACATTGACATACATAGATAATTAAACAAGATGGACATGAATTACTTACATCGTTATTCTCCATTGTATAAGTGACGCCGGTATGACAACCATCTTCTGCTTCCACGTTTGTCAGAATAAATTTCGAAGCTTCTTCAAACTGTACAGACCCAAGTTGAGAAAGCATCGTCATTTTCTTTCTGAAAAGGGTTTTGTTCTTTTCCTACATGTCGATACCTGAAACACCAAACCTATCAAGTCAGTAACAGAAACTTTGTCTTGGGGTTCAAGAAGGTGAGTACAGCTGCCAACCAAATGAGTATCTTTCTTAAAGGGGCAGTAGCACGTTTTTGATAATTTTATTCAAAATTTTCACTGATACTTGTAAGTTAAAACTAAATGTATTATTTTGACAGTGTCAAAAATCTCATAGCACAAGCCAATCATCCATAGTCAGAGGACAAAGTATGAAGATTCACATAAAATCCATTGGCGGTCATTTTGTGTGAACACCATAAATTCATTTTGTGTAAGAACAAGTATCGAATGGCTAAACTTTACGTTATATATTTGAAGTTTTACTGCTCCATTTACTTTAAATACATTGTCTTTCAATTCGAACAATTCATTTTCATTTTCCTGACATCACCTTATATTCTCCCTAAAAACGTGCTACTGCCCCTTTAAATTCTATTTGGTTCTGATAAGTTAGGAAATATCTAATATGCTGATTGAAGTTTATATCTGATCACTGAACTTGCAAATCTAATCATTTATGATTAATATCTGTAGAATGCTTGATTTAATCAAAAATCGAATACACATCTGACATACGGGTAATAGTTGACATTATGCATCAGAACAACCTACATATTAGTTACAATAACTTATAAACGCTATCGAATCGAATATATCTTCCTGTCAGCTTATGACCAAGGTTTCATGATTACGTTTTGCGAATTAGCGCGCAACTCTCGGGTCAAATTGTCCGGTTTTCGATCAAAATCCCGACTTTATATGGCAGTATTTTCGCTCAAATGTAGCTTGAACTTGTAATCTTCAGTAACAGTTAGTGGTTCCCGATGTAATAACATCTAATTCAAAATTTGACGTATGTGATACCTTCAACATACTCTGTGTCACTTTAACTATACTTTCAATCTCTATGCCAATATCATCATGATGATGTAATATGGTGTTAACGCGTTCATTTCACTTAGTCAATTGTACCAAATGTGATGATCTAAGAGCAAATGAAGTAAAAAGACTTTCCCATCACTACTAAAATAGGATACTGACACTACTTGTGTACATTACATTGGCAAGGATTTATAAAACACTGGAGTCCAAAATTGAAAAATGCACATTTTAAAAAGATCTTTAAAAATCATCATTTCGAAATATTTCTTGATGAAACGTAAGTTGTATAATCAATTTTACAACTATTGACTTGACCGAAAGTTAGCTAAAAAATTAATTGAAAACTCGCAGAAAGAAGAAAATCAGAATTTTTAAATTTTGACCCCATGCCTCTCTTAAAGATTGCAAGAATTGTCTCTTTCATGCAACATATATGTTCTATATATATGTAGTGTAGATATGATCCACGTTCAATCTGATCCAAAAGTCTTGACTTTATGATGTGATGTTATGGTAACCAATTAAAAAATCCATAAATTATGAAATTACATCGAAAATCTTTAACAGTTTAACAAACTTTTGGTGAACAGCTGTATTTTGTTAGACGACAGGGCAGCTATAGTTCATATTCTTTTGTCTAAACGGGTGTCCATATGAACGCTTTTGAGTTATTCACTAGTGTAATTATTAATAGTAAAGTAACTTATTTCAAACACCAACCACGTGAAAACAAATGAATTATTGCTTTTTACTTGAGAATAGAATTAAAATATTCAACATTTATGGAAGAGAATGATATAGAATGAATTAGAATTGAATTAAACTCTTGGCGTGATTTTTCAAAAAGAGGATATAATTTCTACCCCTTTAAAGGGGCAGTAGCACGTTTTTTTATAATTCTTTATTTCAATTATTTCACTGATGATTGTACGTTAATGCTAAATGTATTATTTTTATTGTGTCAAAAAGCTCATAACACAAACCAATAATATCAATAGTCAGAGGACAAAGTATGAAGATTCACCTAAATCCATGGGCAGCCATTTTGTGTGAACACCTTTAATTCATATTTTGTAAGAAAAAGGAATCGCATGGCTAAACTTTACATTATATATTTGAATTATTACTGCTCCATTTAGTTTAAATGTATTGTCTCTTAATTGGAACCATGAATTTTCATTTACCTGACATCACCTTATATTCTCCCTAAAACGTGCTACTGCCCCTTTAATACCATACAATGTATGTCTTTTAACAAATGTATCAAAAGCCGAATCTCAACTACATGTATTTACATCATTTATCACTTCCGGTATACTGCAGCCTAATTTCACTTTGTTTCTAGGTCACGTCAGTATGTCTATACCTAGACTAACATACAGTCCCTGAAAAAAGTTTGTTCACTAAATTTTCATATTCAATATTTGATATTAACATAAAAAGGAGCCCTCAACAATTCTTAATTTCAGGGACTAACCCAGTCAATGGGGCTAAAGAATGTGTGCATCTAGACTTGCAAACATTGTCTAGACTTAAGAAGGCTCCTTTTATATCTTTTTTGCTTAAGGGTCCGGATTACAGACTACTCTTTAACTTACTAATGAATACTATTAAAATTGTAAAATAACAAGTAGTTTTAATATGAAAAATATTCTCGAAAAAAAATGATATACTACATGTATATAAGTGTGTACACAAGAAAGTATTATACGCGTGCGAGAATTATACACATCACACAAGAAAAGCTAAGTAGAAGACGTGTGCAAGAATAATGCACATCACATACAAATATTTAGAGTGTGCGAGATTAATTCACATCACAAAAGACAAGTATTTAGCGTATTTGAGAAGATACACAGCATCACATACAAAGGTACGAGACGTCAGTACCACATACAATGTAGGTATAACGACTGATTAACTACAGTGTTTTAATCAACTTATGCACTGACAATATCATATCGTTGTAATCTACATGTAATTACTTGCACGAAAGTACCCAATTGTTAACCCAAACGCTTACTATTCGTTCATAACATGGCTTCTCTCTCCCGTCCAAAAGCTATCCTATTTTCGGTTTCGATTTAACTTTTTGACGGACATATTTAGCTTGGGATGAAAGTAGGTCATTTGGGCTGCCATATTGGAATAAAGCAATGTGGGTAATAGTTGCTAATGACGCTTTGATACTTGAACCTTATCTTGACCGTCTTCTCTTAGACTTATATTCAGTCTCGGAAAAATAATAGTTCTAAAAAACAACTGTTTTAATATAGAAAAAAGGTGCCTCGGAGAATTGGATATTTCAGTTGTTTACTGCATATCTAGACTTGCTTTTATAGAGGTTTTGTTAGGTCAAAATAATATTACCTACAGTTGGAGTGTACGACTAGTCGTATCTGTACACATGGCATTTCTTTTGTTATACATTCCCCCTCTCTCTCCTCCTCTAGCGATCAAAATCATAACCTCTCGAACCAACCCAACACTTTCTCCATTATTTAAGAGAACGCCTTAATTGTTCGTCTTATCTCACCGACCTATTTCAATATATGATGCTTGGGAATGTGTTGTTATAAAACGCAGATTAAGACTATTATCGTAAAGTGTGGGGAAAACTATTTAGAATATCGGGCCACATTATTTCAACGAGGATAATAGTTTCATAACGGGATGACATTATTATCAATCTGCATTGTGTCACCGTACTTTGAAGAAGCGTGCAGAGCTGACATACCCCTGCTTACGACTTTGTTAAAATAATTTCAAATAGGGAAATTGATAAACATTGGGGAAAGTTTTATGATAGTTGAGAGTACAGTTTTAAAGATAAGTCATTGTGTAAGTCATGTTTCAACTAAAACCACAAAACTAAATTCATTAATAGGTTTTACTATGAAAAGGGAACATCTAGGGATAATGGTTGATCTTTGTTTCAAATTTGAGGTAGTAATCATTTTTTTAGTTACTTGTTTGTCATGTTTACCAAAGAAACCACACAAAAGATAATCCACATATTGGTAATACCCACAAAAGGCATATCAAGGTATCATGATTGACATGTGTAGAAAGTTTGGGAGAGGTGTATATTTCAGGAAATATTAAGTTCCGGACAAAGTAATTGATCCTAGATTCACTTTATTAATCATTACTTGGTCTAACCCTCAAAAGGCACATTTAAAGATCACGATTAATAAGTGTATAAAGTTTAGTATGTATAGTTTAAGAGATATGCTCTGGACAAAGGACTTGATCATAGAGTCACTGTTTTAGTTATGAATCCATGGAATACGCAAAAAAATCATTTGTTGGTCTAACCCTCAACGCATTCAAAATTATGTATACAACTCAGTATCAGTATCTGTAAGCGTTTTTCAATTTCAAACAACATAATTCAAGACAATGTTGATACAATCTATCAATTCAATATTAACAAATATTTGAAATCAGGAAGACTCAATAAGGGAGAGTTACAAGTATTATTGAGGCTAGGTTTATTTAGACTGGGGATCTTGTCACCTGTGTGGCAATTACTTTTTTTCAAACTCAACAAATTTAAATGGTAGATTTCATGGAATTGTTTGTGAACAAACATCAAGAGGAATGACAACAAGAAGTAACAAATCAAGGATTCGAGACAACATTTTTATTGTTACTATAAGACAATGTAAATCAAAATTGATGTTCTTAAAAGGGTGGTAGCACGTTTTTGAAAACCTTAATATCTAAATGTATCACTGATATTTGTATATTAATGCTAAATGTATTATCTTTATATTGTCAAAATCTCATTACACAAACCATTCAACCATCATCTTAACTTGAACTTATATATTTGATTTATTACTGCTTCGTTTAGTTTAAATACATTGTCTTTCAGTTGTAAAAATTTGTTTTCATTTTCCTGACATCACCTTATTTCCCCCCTAAATACGTGCTATTTCCCCTTTAAATCCCGCATTCCAACAATTGAACACTAATAAATCAATACTACACATTTGACAAAATCATATCGGATTAAGATATGTGCAGGGTTTTGTTAATCACATTTTCTGTAAAAATATGTTCACAACATAATGTCAAATCATCTTTGGCATCCATGTACCACTCAATTCGAATCGATTGAAATAAGTCAGTTGACATATTAACATTTTCAGTTAATATATGCTTATCATTGGCAAATGACATTGAAGGACATGTACCAATGATAGTTTACATAACCACTTTGTTTTATACAACAAGAGCCATCAGGAGAGATGGCTTATCCCCCCGGCCTGACTGAAGTTGAATGATCAGTGTTACCATATATTTTGATATACTGATTGTGTGAATAATGTTGTATGCATACATAAAGCTAATTTTGTTTGACTTTTATTAACCATCATAACATCATTTTAACTGATATATGACACTAACTATTACCAAAACGTAATATATGAGAGTATAACTAGCTTGTTTGTTACGGTGAAACAAGTCGATATGTATCTCACATGAATATACATTTTACAAACCCTTTAAGTAAAATTCAACAGAATGGTGGTAAAAAGTTACTAAAATGTGCCATGTATAAAAACATTTGTTGATATTTAACAAAACAATCACCAAGTACTTAAACGCATCGATAACGAGACTTTGACAGGATTTTCATAATGTATATGCCTCCCAAGTATTGTTGCACTAAAGGACATTTTTGCGCTAAAGTTGAGGACAAAACACTCAGATAAGCAGTATCATTTGGAAATTTTAAATTTGTTACACACACGGATACAACTGGCTTCAATTGTTGCTTAATTCTTTTATTTTCATTGCTTTGTCCTTAATAAAGAAATATAATTGACTAAGTACTCAGCCTTGTATAACACCATTTTGTACATCTGATATGTTCGATTTATTCAATATCTAAAAGATTGACATGAATTTGATTCCTTGATAATTACAATAACACATATTTTCGGTAGTTTGAAAAAATAATTGGTGTCAGGTTATTGTTTTGTTTAAATAACTTTGTTTTATTTATGCTGGGGTAGATATTGAATAATTCACTAAAATTACCCCAGTATGTTAAATGTTTGTAAATTTGCGAAGAACGAATTATATTCATTGTTTTAATATGGAATCTCGTATGTCAACGGAAAGTTATGTTTAATCAAAATTAATAAAGGAAACATGAATGACTTAAAAACAATTTCCAACAAATAAAATGAACTACTAAGAACTATTGACAGATGGACAATTTCGCGTCTATACTTATTATCTGAGGGTACGACCTCAAAACTTGAAATATTTCTTATTTCAAGGAATGCATAATAAAACAACGAATCTAAGTTACAATACATTTTAAGTGTCAATGAATGGACATTGAAATGTTGAAACCATTGAATGCCCCAAAGCCTGCAATTAATAGTTCAACTTGTACAAAAGAGCATCCCGAACGTCATTATAGTGTGAAACATTAAACAAGGTATAGATAACGTCCACTATCTAACATCAGTGGTTTGATATGTGAAATATCTGAAGGAGTTTGTAGTGTTGATTGGCAATTCTTCATATTAGCTTTTCAACAAAACAGGACACTTTCTTCTTGAAAATCAGTCAGTTTACCAAGATGTTTCAGCGCCTGAAAATAACAAGTCACCTAAAATTAATGTAAAGACATTTATTAGTTTCTTCTTAAATTAAATAAATTAATTTCAACTCATTAAGATTAGATGCTACGAAAATACTTTTATTTGTGATAATTTCTGTATACCCGATTCTATTACAATGTATTCTCTTAGAAATATCCAGAAAACGACCTGTTTCCCTAGCGACGACCGGCGACAGTGACGTCACGAACAATGGCTTTATGACGCCACAAACGTTCATATATATGTAATATCGCACTAAAAGAATCGTTGCTAGACAAAAGTGATATGTGTCCATGTGCTCATACTGAAAATATGTCGCTTCTTATTTCTAAGCCATGGGTAATAAGTATTTTTTATTAGGTGATATTACATAATTTCTTTAAAGTCCCATGATCAGAATTTTAGTAATATAGATAATTTTTTAAGAATTTTCAACGTATTCTCTGAATATTCAGAAATCAAAAAGTACAACCAAACCTGAAATTAGATTTTTATTCGTGAAATAAGAATTTAAAAAATCGAAACGGCTTTCCCGAAACGGCAGGTTGCTATAAAAAGAAAGGGGAGTATTTTTGCAATGTCGCGCAAAGGCTTGTTGGAAGTGAACACGTGACGCAACGTTGCAGGCGATTGTACTTATCAAGAAATTAAATACTTTCAATTACATTGATATCATTTGCATGTTTCTTCCATTTTGCAAGGCGGGAACAAATTGAGTTCATATGCCTTAATCATTTTCAACACAAGAATCTTTCTAATTTGCATAAATAAGTTGTAAGGCATAATATGATAGTCAGAAGGATACAAATTTTGGGTTTTTTTTTGCAGATTTAGACTTCCTTATATGTAGGCAGGTTTATGGTTAAAAATATTCAGCCACTTGAACAGAATTTTTCTTTATTTGTATGAATTATACTCTCCTTATTTTGGTTAGCTCATAACCCAAACTACATTCTAACAAAATAATTGAAATATTAACGATCGGGTGTGATCTTTATATTGGTTGTTTAGTCCAAATTACCGTTACAGCTGGATATGCAAGTCTGACCAAGGGACTTTAACCACTACGGATACCTGCGTTGAGTCACGAGATGGTAAACCCTCTGAGGCTTTTACATATTGAATGAACTTATATCCGGTGAAAAAGATAAGGTATCAAATTTCCAAGACAGAAGGTCTTGTACCTATGAAGAGCCATTCCATATATGTACATGAAAGCGGGTCCAATATGCAGAACTTTATTAATAGTGACAGAACATCGAGAAGTATCCATAGGAAAGTTTCATTTTAAAGTTTATCGACAATTCAAATTCACAATTGGAAGGTTTGTGATGGTCTCGAACCGGACATGACGCCCGCCAATCAGTCAACCGAAATTTTAGAAACATTTCGAAAGCAGTCAGTTGCGAGTGGAAAATGTTTAATTGACTAAATAACTAGTATCCGTGTAGAAGAGTGAACCTTTTAATTCATATGATGAATTTTACCATTTACGTTCGAATCAAATCAAAACCAGATAATAAAATCACGGAGTGGCTCTTTAAAGCGTGCATTACATAGACTCGATAGCAATATTTTCAGATATTTGTGAGATACCTTTTATTCCATTTGGAAATAGTGCACGAGTCAATCTGGTTAAAACTAGCTGTAATGTATACGTCCCATAAGTCCTACGTTACATCTAGCCACTTACCCACTAGATCCGTGTCGAGCCTGACCGGAAATCAACCAATGAAAAAAGAACTGTCTGATTTGCACGGGTACTCACCTCAATCTTCTTCGCGTCTCCAGGATGAACAACCACATAGATTGTCCTAAGCGATGAAGTGCGTCTCGTTTCTTTATCAAACGCGTCTAACAACCACTTGGCTACAACCTCTGCTGGGTATTTCAGTGTTCCTGTCCCGAGCATTGGGAATGCAATACTTCTCAGTCTTCGTTCTCTTGCCTTTTCCAGTATTGATTCGATCAGTTCATGGAAAGGCTGGAAGGTAAAAAAACATCATCTTATACCCAGACCTTTTGACATTTTTATTATTTTTCATAAATTCCCATCATATCATGTAAATCTAAACAATGCATTTTACCATCCACACTTAAAAGTAATGTCTCCACTCTGTGTTGTCCATTAAGCTATGAATAATTATTGAAATCTCTTTCATCAAAATGTCACCAGTCTGATTAAAATCGGCAATGTTCCGAGGAATAGAATTTTTGAAATATCAACTCTATCGAGAATCGAACTTGTTATTTCGATAGCCTTCCTCTCCTCTGAGTCCGTCTGCAGCCCCGTATGTAGCATGTTCAGTCAGTAACTCGGCTAACCAATCACAAGCCGCCGGCAAAAAACCTTCGGTATCAATAGCTAGGGGCAGGTAACTCCTGACGTTAATAAAATAGTTGTTTGACTGTCTGCTTCATCCTGTCTCAAGGTACGAACGTTACGCTAACTCCACTAATCTGTACCCTGGGATACTACTTGGGATACAGCCAATCAAATCATTTTCTCGCCACCTTTTCGATAAAATTTCAACGAGAAAATGATTTGATTGGCTATATCCAAAGTCGGGCCTGGCAAGCGAATCTAGCTTCATAGTCCAGCGTACTGAGGGAGTTTTTAAGCGAGAGGTTTGATTGATCTGCTTACAACTGGGTTTCGGCTGCACTAAACTGATTAAAAAAACATGCTAGGTACAATTAAGGGGATGCGCTCAGACCTAGTGTAGAGGATTTTAAATCTCCATCGAGTTTATGTTTTGAATATTTTATTCCTCGGAACTAGGTCGATCTTAATCAGACAAACCGTCTATGAAATGTTTTTTAAACACTTTGGTACTGTGACGATACAAATGCTGCAATTTCATCACAAATTCTTCCTAATGACTGTCAATAAAGACAATGTAACCATCATCCGCTACCGTGCCCTATACATTATTTTCTTGTATCGATTAATTCCTGATGAATTTTATTCAGTCTATCACGTCTGACGGTGTTACTCATTGTGACAACCAATCTAATCCCTACATTTCCATTATTTCTTTTGAAAAACTAAATGATTCTTCAACGAAATATAAGGTTCCTAAATGTGAGTAAGGGACAGGGTTATACCTGTAAAAGAAGAACACCTACCTCCTCCAGTGAGCCCTCGTCTGTCCATTGCCATAGGGAGACATGACAAATAAATTTACACAGCTTTCCACCGGAAGTGATTGCAAGCTCTCCTTCTTTAATGCCTTGTGGGTAATATTTTCTGCACTCGTCTTGTACCGACATGCCAGCAACTCTGACGACAGCCTGGGAGATGGGTCCACCCCCTAGATTCAGTCCCTTATCAGTGGTGTTCACCACCATGTCAACCTGGAAACAGACTTGTTATGAATAGAGACATTCTTTTACCAGGGACGTTCTTCAAATATAACCTCTGTTATAACTATGCCATACTTAAATAGTCAGTGGTTCCCTCACATTGCCTTTTTACGTGAACAGTTCAAATACTCTATTTGAAACATTTCTTCTGATTGGGTATAAACTATCGGGATTCGTTATTCCAGAGACTCTCAAAATATACATATATGTCTCTGGTTATTCCTAACCAAGAACGATTTTCTTGAGGTCTTGACTTGAATGACTGAGAATCTAGATATGAAGGATGAACTTACCTTCAGAGGAACACTATTTCAGATTATTTACCTCCAAGGTTACCGAAGGGGACAACTCTATCATTGTGCTGAATATTCATCTACATCTACGCTGATATCGAAACCATTTGGACTATTACAAAATGGTCAAGATTTTTTAAACACTTATCAAATTTATATTTTGAAAGTTATTCAAGGATATCTACCTTAGGCTGTGTGGATAATTTAAATTAGAACCATTGACCCTGTAGCTCATCAGGATTCACCATTACTTAAGGAGTCTCTACAAAACATATCAGCATTCTATTCCTTGTTTCTGGGGAAGAATATTTTAAAGGCGTGGTCCCTGTGGTCTTTATTATGAGTCACAGGGCCACCAAAGCTATAAATTATAATCCTCACTAGTCAAATTGTCTGTATACAGAGTTTCGGCTTTCAAGGCCTTCTCCTTCTAGGGGAGGAGGTGAAAATAGGTTTCAAGGGTGTGACCCCGGTGGCCCTTATCAGGGGACCAAGAGCCACGGAATCTATAAATTATAATCCTCACTAGTCAAAGAGTCTGTATACAGAGTCCAGCTTTCTAGGCGTTTGCTCCTGGAGAAGAAGTCGAAAATGCGCGAAGTTTACAGACGGACGGAGGGATGACGGATGGACGGACGGACGACGGACAACATGCCATGCCATAAGCCCATCGGGCCTTTCAGGCCTGATTAGCTATACAGTAAGGACTTAGTAGAACTTGAGTATGGATTACTTTGCTGAGAAGAGGCGTGGAGGGATGGGCTGGGCTTTAGAACTTTAAGCTATCATTGAAAATTGATGACTTATCTGTCATTTTCTCACTCAAAGACATAAAAGTTTTTTTATAAGTTATTTATCTATCCCGATGACATATTCATTGACAAATATCATTAATTAGTATTTATGGGATCGATATTGAATGCACATCAAGATGACCAAGAGAGGATATTACACAACGCCAAATAGAGAACACCTTAAACAGCTAATACTATCTCCCACAAACCTTTTGTTGTGATATGTCGCCTTTTATCCAATTCACGTGGATAAGATCTGAAAATAATAGCCCATTTGATTAAAGATATGGAGATCGGGATCGAGAGAGAGAGAGAGAGAGACAGACAGACAGAGAGAGACAGACTGACTAAGAGATCGAGAGAAGGAGAGACAGACAGAGATACAGAATTGACTAAGAGATCGAGAGAGAAAGAAAGGGGGAGAGAGAGAGATCATAAAAAAAATCTAAACGACTACATGTTTTGACCTGAGAACATCTTTAAAAATGTTAAATTAGTCCGTAAGACAAAAATCGCTGTTCTCTTTGACAGTATTCATTAATCAAGTGCACCAGAGCCTCCTTTAAAGGCCTTACACCGTGTCGTTATCACACTTTATACTCCCGTCATTCCCCTCATCTCCCAACATGCGACATACCATCGACTTCCGCCTTCTGCTTGGTTGGGTGCTTCCCCCTATTTAGATCCGCTGGCTCTGACTGGCTTCTGCCAAAGTGCTTGCCCATTTCTTTTTCGCTAAAAACCTAATACAAAATGTGTCATTACTTCAACAAAGTTCATATAAAGGCTGGCAAAACCAAGGTAACGGATAACTTGTGAAGATGAATACTTCTTTCACAGTTTTTGAAACAAAAAAAGAATTTGGAATGAAAATTTTACATCAAAAGGATTTAAAATTCAATATTTGATGGAAAACGATAATTTACCCGATGGATTTCTTGAAATTTTGGAAGGATGACAAATCGCACTTCTTCAAGTGCGGTTGGTTTGAACTTCATGATGACGTCATACATTAGAGGCACAACTGTTTCCGGGTCATACTGTAGCTTGCCCATTCCAAGCGCGGGGAAACTGATGCTGGTGTATCTTGATCTATCTGCCTTTTTGAGGCATTTATTCAGCACTTCCCTCAGAGACTTAAAAGAGAAACATTGAAACATTTCGGAAATGACAGGAAATAAGTGTAAATAGAATGATAATCATTATGCATCCTTCTTTACAAAATAAATCTGTTACAATGATTAGCAATTTGAGCAGTGGCGGGGGTGGGGGTTTATAACATTATTTTTATTGACTTGAATCTATAACTGATTTCCCTAATTGAAACCCGTCTTAATTGATTCTTTCGTAAAAGGAATGTTTATCATCATTAGTAACAGTTCATAAGGCAAAAAGGTAACAAAAGTTTAATAGTTAAAGTGGCTTACCACTTCTGTGTCCTTTTGGCGAGATAACCACTTGTCACTTAGTACCACGTGGTAGATCTCTTTGCAGTCGAGATTACCTCCCCTTGTCACGGCAAGGTCACCGGCCTTGAGGGGTGAAGGATTCTGTTTACTACATTCTCTCTGAATGGAGGTCCCTGCTGCCTTCAGTATGTCTCCTGAGAGATCACCATCAGAGAGGAGTAATTTTGAATTGGTCGAGTTGACAACCACATCTGTCTGAAATTTAAAGAGCCACGACATATTGCTTGGTTTGATTGGAACTTAAATGCAAAAACATGAGCTACACGTACATTCTACAACAGTTAAGATGGTAATATTATCATAATTGTTGGTACTTTCTTGGTATAATAAAGGAGAGCTATAATTATTAAACAATAAACCCTTAATGTTTTATGTGCGCTTGTATTGGCGATGTACTCGTATATTTGGTCTTTGCCTTTATACTTAAACCATATCTGTCAATCTGTCTATCTGTCTCAATGCAAACATGGTGCCAATCTTGGCATTAAATTTCAGTTCTCTGCAAAAACGATAAAAAGATGCTTAAGAACAATTTTTACTTGAAATCAGCAACATTTTAAAATGATTTCTAAACAAATCCTGCCAATCTGTTGTATCCCACAGTAGTCCAGTAATTCTAGCAAAATATTCAGTCAACCAACCACAAATTGCAACAGAAATGATTTCAACTGATTTACACTCTATGACTATCCCTTTATAACATATAGAAAATCCAGGAAAATCTAAGTGGTGGATCAAGGTCAAATGTGGCTTTCAAGGTCACATGGGTCACGGGAACAGATTTCGTATCATATTTATTTATATTTTCCTCTTATATTTATCATGTTACATATCAAATGAAAGCTTGTTGTTTTTTCTTTTCAAATATGTTACTTATAATAGTCTACTATACAACATATTGTTATAAAATCCAAATATTTGATTTCAAACAGCACTTCCATTTAACACAACTACTAACCCTATCTCTCTTCCTGACCATTGAATACAACTGAGCTTGACAACAGGAAGACTGAAATCCTAAATGTTACGTTTCTTGCTCACTGAATTTCAGCCACAGCCACCAACAATCTTTCAGTGGTTATGATTTGCTTTCCAGTCGTGCCAAGACGTGATATTGGGCCAATTGTAGCACTGATTCCCAGACCAACACGACAATATTTAAATCACAACAGTGAACCATCACTCAAACTATAACCTAAAGGGTAGTTCGCTTTACATAAATAATAACTTCTTCTTTTTAAATACATTCTGAACACAGAAGGCCTTCGGGGTAAAATGAACCCCTTCATCTCAAAAGATTTGTGCAGACAGATAAATAACAAAATGAGAAATGGTTCAAGTATGTAACATGATAAATTGCACGTGTTGCGCGTATCGAAATCGAACAAAGAAACTGATCATATGGATATAGTATGACAAAAATAATTAATCAGACCATACCTGTACTTATATTTACAAACTTTTAAGGTATTGATAATCTTTCGTAAAGTACTTGAAGGTAAAAATTCTCCAAGGGCATTTAGAAGTTGAGTAGTAATACAAGACAATGATATGGATGTCAACTTCTTTATTTATTTCACACGACGTTTCTGGGCTAGTTCTTGCCCCTTCTTCACTCAGCTGAAAAATGGCAAGACCTAGCCCAAATACGTCGTGTGAAATAAATAAAGAAGTTGACATCCATATCATTGTCTTGTATTACCCGAAGATGATAAACATAATTCAGGTATTTTCCAACTTCCAATTTATTTCCAACGGATCTATCACCTTACCTCTTACAGGTGTAAACCATTGATATCCCTTTCATCTGGATACTTAATGGTAGTAGAAAGTAAAGACGTCAAGTACAGTCAAACCTTTTTATCTGGACACTTTGTAATGTTTGGGAAAAAAGACTCAACTCTTAAAAGTTCATTACAAACATATGTTTCGTTTAAAAAGGCAAAATATATATGACTATATTTCATCTTACAATGCGTCCTGGTAATTTTTCACACAAATATATAGTTAACCATAATGTTTAATTAATAAATTCTGCTATAAAAATGTATATTTTTCATGATCGGAACCACATTTCAGTGTTATGGATAATCAGAATAAAGTAATTCAAACCAGAATACCTTTTCATTGGTTATGTCTCCTGAAACGATGGTAACTTTCAAACCGCCTGACCCTGGAACAATGTCACATTTAGTTTCATATTTAAAATCAAGTTCAAATTCAAATACGCATTTTGAAAAAATAAATATGACCATACCAGAGACGAAACAGATGCTTAAAAGCGCCACTGTTCAACTCTTCCTTTGAATAAATAGGGCTAGACAACCAATGGATCATAGTATTATAATAATATGAATTATAGTTAATACAGCCATCGATCAATCAGAAAATAATTGGTTATGGTTCTTCGTATATTCAATACATGCGTCGAGTGTAAAACATTAAAAAAGTTTGTTCGGTAAACATCGGACAAAGGAGATGGTTTTACGTGGAGTAACAGATCATGATAAATGATGAAATGTTTGTCAAAGGAAACTTGACGTTCTGGTGAAAATACCCGTTGTAAAAAGGTTTGCCATACCATGCTCAATTGTTTTTTTCAGATCTTCAAACTTTCTTGTAACAATTTCAAGTTGTTTTAATGCATCTTCGTACTGTTGAGAAAGGAGAAACATATTTTTGAATGAATATATAGTCCAATGATAACATTGAAATCTTGCAAGGATCTTTGTACTAAGGAGAAAGGAGAGATATATGATTGTGCATGATTATATTCCAGTGATGACATGAACATCTTGCAGGGATCTACGTACTTAGGAGAAAGGAGAGGTATATGACTGTGAATGGATATATATGCGGAGAAAGTAGAGATCAGTGATTGTGAATGAATATTTATTCCAAAAATAACATTTACATCTTGCAAGGATATTCGTATTGCGAAGAAAGGAGAGATATATGACTGTGCATTATTATATTCCGATGAAAACGTTGACATCTTGCAAGGATATTCGTATTGCGAAGAAAGGAGAGATATATGACTGTGCATTATTATATTCCGATGAAAACGTTGACATCTTGCAAGGATATTCGTATTGCGAAGAAAGGAGAGATATATGACTGTGCATTATTATATTCCGATGAAAACGTTGACATCTTGCAAGGATATTCGTACTGCGGAGAAAGTAGAGATCATGGCAGTGATTGTGAATGAATATATTCCAATGATAACATTATGATCTTGCATTAATTTCTTTATGAAAAACAATCAACGTTAACGATTTACAATATAAAATTATGCTGATGTCATATAAGGGATAGTTTTGTGCAATACTAATCATACCTTCAGGGTGATTCGATGTATGATCGAGGGATTTCGTAAAAGGCAGGCATTTTAAGAATATTTACCAATACATGTTAAGTATGAACCCCAAAGATTAAAAATAAAGGTTTAAGAACATTTTTTAGACAGAAAACATATCAGTTCAATCATATTCATATATGTCATTCAATCACACACATTATCATAAAAAAACGTGGTATAAATGTTAATTATATAATTAGTTCTCTCAGAAGATAAAATTTAGGATACAACAATGTAGTTTATAAAATACCAGGTGGCATATGGGTAAATTATTTATTGCGTGAAATATCACCTTTACCCTTGTCACGAGATAAATGAACATGGTATTTGGATAAGCTTCGAATCAAGAAGCAGAAATATGCATATTAGTCTTGATTTTGAAAGTTGATTTAGATCTTCTCTGTGTTTTAATACTTTCATATATATATCATTTATCATTATATTATCACTGATGACAGTAAAAATAACAGATAACGTCACTGGAGCATGATTTCACTGATAAAACCAAGTGTTTCATCGCTAACATAAAATTTAGTGCAAAATCATACGTTGTCCCTGTTCACACAGTTGGCGTGAAGATCCTCGTCTCTCATAGCGTATCCCACATCTGAAGTAGAAGAAACAAGAATTATCACACAAAATGGTTTGGTTGTTCTTGAGGCTTTTCGTGTTTTTAGAAAAAAAGAATGGAAACATACAAACCAAATAACAAGAAATGTTGCCAATATGATTGTAATTTGTCACGCATTTGACAATTTTAGAAAAACAACATGTAACCCCAATGTGTATCTTGAAAACTTCACATTTAGGATACTTGAAGTTAAACACTATTATCAGCTTCTACTCTATTTGCGAACCCAGCTAGGAGTCCGAACCCCCCCCCCCCCCCCAAAGGATATGTTATAACAAAATGGAGTCCAGGTGATGCCTTAAAGCTGAAGGATCTAGACTTGCTGTACTTTTCTAGACTGGGTTGGTCGTCAATTAAATATGTTTGCTTTAGGGTCTGGATGACAGTCTCCAGCAAAGGATGACAGTCGTTTACCAACCATGATAAAAGTATACAGTAAAAGTGAAACCTAAATTCTGTTACAATTCTAATTTCTCTGTGGTAACATTTTTAATGCAAATTAGGCAGTTCAATCGTCCAAAAAGGATGCACCTCTGCCAAACGAAAATCCTATATCCGTCCCTGACGTCGGTTTAGTAGCTATCGCAAAAATCGTGTTCGAAAAAATATTCAACGACAAAAAAACAACAACCAAGTACAAATATTTCAAAATTCCTGGGTAGAATTGAAGTAAAACACCATTAATAGTTTTCAACATCGGTACCATAATAAAGAAAACAAAGAAATGAAAAAATGTACGATTTAAGATGATCTTTAAAAACAAAAAGTCGCTAATGGCTCATCGTGTCTCAGGGTATGAACGTTACGCTTTCTCCACAAATCTGTTCCCTGGGCTCAGAAGCTAGATTCGCTTGCGTGGCCCGACTTGATTTGATTGAAAATGATTTGATTGGCTATGTCCAAAGTCGGGCCGCGCGACTGAATCTACCTTCTGAGCCCAGGGTACAGATTAGTGGAGTAAGCATAATGAAACGTTCGTACCCTGAGACAGGATGCAAATGGCTGAAATATTGCCAAAGGGCCGTAAAAGTAACTCATCCACTCTTAAAAACAAACACTTACAATATTCTTGTAACTTTGACACTGGGATTACATTTTGAACATCAGCGTCGACAGTAAATATGGTTCCTTCTGGGATGACTTCCTTGATGTTCCCTTGGAACACAGACCCCAGGACGCCTTGCAAATAGTCAAAGCCAATTGGTTTCCCAGGTGCAATGTCCAGTTCGATGATGATGGAACCTTTCTTGATAAGGATGAGCTTCCCGTCAAAATGACTCAGACAGAGATTGATTACTTCTAAGTCTTCTGTCACCTCATGCACAATGCTTTGTTCAACTTCATGGTTGACGGGATCAGTTTTAATAACAACATGAACTCTTGAAGTGGTTGTTGCTGGTACTGAATGTGAGAGAATGAGATTGTTAGTTTCAAATCATGGTTATGAAGTATGCATATGGAACGTTTTCAAGAAAACGTACTTTTGTTTCAATGTAAACTCTTCATTATATTTTACTTTGATGACTTGTCCAGAGAACAGAATGTATTT